>JANAVB010002397.1:9896739-10012335 GCA_029216955.1 Iris pallida | reverse complement strand
AGGGAAGACTACCCAATACATGAAATAATGTAATGTCCACATTGAGGCAACTTTTTAGTAAGCAAATGTTATTGTGACATGGATAACACCATAGAAATATAACATCACTACCTCAGTTTATAAGTACAAAATTAAATGCTAAAACCACAAGATTGTAAGTTGACACACAGAATTTGTTGCAGTTCATCACCAACATCCCACTGACAGATGAGTTGATTTGGCAAAATGATCAAGTGTAGAATAAGAATAAAACCCAGGAAGCTGCTACTTGGCCCGCGGGCGGGCCAGCCCGCGGCCATGTGGCACTCCCCATTGGCAGGGTGCCGGCATGGGCCCCATGCGAATAAAGGGACGGGAAGGGGGGGGGGGGGGGGGGGGGCAATGGGAGAGTGCCATGCAGGCGGGCGGGCTGGCCTGCGGGCAAGTTAGCATTTCTGTAAAACCCAAGTCTTTGACATGGTCCGATAGCAACGCTGCCATGATTTTGTAACAAAAAAGGTAAAAGAGAAAATTTGAGAACTCAGAGCAAGATCAGCAAGCTGACCAGAACGAGTGAGGTAGACCAAAGAGAGGCCACAGACTCAGAAAATGCAAGGTGGCTGAGTTACACTAATGGGAATTGCAAGCGGAAACTAGTTATTTGGGAATTTTACAAGTTTGCAATGCCATAGGATTAGCCAAATTTACAATGCAAATAATGTGTCCGAAAACCTAAGCTGGCATTTGGTCATCATAAAATACATTATGACATTTTTCATTTTACACCTGCATATATGGATTGGTTCAACTGTGCATTCTTAAGTCTAATATCAGATCGTTCAACTAGCATTCTTAAGTCTAATATCAGCTCCATAATGGTGGTGCTCATTTAGGAGAAACAATTACAATATTATTGACATAATAAAAGAGACAATTTACAGTGCAAATAATGTGTCCGAAAACCTAAGCTGGCATTTGGTCATCATAAAATACATGATGACATTTTCTTATTTTACACCTGCATATATGGATTGGTTCAACTGTGCATTCTTAAGTCTAATATCAGATCGTTCAACTAGCATTCTTAAGTCTAATATCAGCTCCATAATGGTGGTGCTCATTTAGGAGAAACAATTACAATATATTGACATAATAAAAGAGACAACTACCAGGTCTGCGCTCACACGATGTTGGGTTTCTTAGTTTAGGAGATTTCACATAAGTAATTGAGCAGGCGATTGAATTTAGGAATATTTCCTAAATCAATCTAGTGATAATTTGTTAGTCTAGTTCATGTCATAATCAAGATCAAATATTTGGAACAACTTAACAGCTTGAATATCATAAATTAGTTAAACAAACTTATACAGGTATTCCAATTCTCATAAAATTAACATAACTAATTCTAAAAACCAAACACATTTTCACAATATATAGGACACTAATTTAATCTTTGCAACATGATACCAACACAATCCATTTTGAGGTGCATTTCTTGGTCAATCTCTTAAGACTTTAAATCAAACTACCAAAATTGAAAACAGTAGATATTTAAGAGGGGCCTCATAATATTTCAAATCATTTTTATTTGAGATAGATTTAGAATTAGTAGTCCACGTTATTTTGACAATGAAGAACATATTAAAATACCTGACTGGCTTAATCTCAATCATCTTCAGAATAGATGGAGATAGTCAAAATACTCGATTTATATAAGAAAAAGCTCGATTCTACTGAGCAAAAGTTTGAGTTCACATAACTCGAATATAAAAAAATGGACCTAGCTGAAGCTTAGATTTCGACTTACAACTTACAAGTTTCAACTATGGGATGAGATAGTACTAGCCTGATGAGAAGCTAGATTTATTTACGGCATGGACTGGGCCAAGCCCTGGTTGTTCCAGTCACGTGCTGAACTCAAACAGATTTCGGCAATCATATATATGAAGTAAATCCAATAAAAAAAGACAGCAATTTGTCAATTGGAAAACAACATCACTAATGCGGCAGTGCACCTCGAATCTATAATATACAAACGAAGCATGAAGACAACTATCTTGATGTGAATGATTCACAAGGTTACCTTTGTTACAGAGAGGTAAGCATCTGAGAGACCATATTTTCCAACCATCGCAATTCTAACCTGAGAATTATATAATTCATGAATAAGGGCTTTTAAATCATCAGAACATGAGTATAACGATTCGAAGAAATCTACAAGTAGACCCACTGTTTCATGCAAAGTGTCACAGAGTTTGGCCCTAGTGGTCCATTTGTCGAACATGGGATGCCAAAGAACACTGCATACAGTACAGAGCTATAAGAAATTAGCATTATCATACTACCAAAAGAAAATGTCCAAACTGGAAAAGTGGAAAAGTGGAAGGTGTGGAAACAAAATGGTCAAATGCATTGGACAAACCAGTCAAGATTAAGCTCTTTAAGTATAGCCTCATGGGCCTTCTGTTCCTACAGACATAAAGAAAACAAATGGTTGAATAAGATGAGATACTGTAACTCAGCACACAGCCATGATCTTGCAAAAAAAGATCGGTTTCCTTAATCACACGTTAAAACTGACAGTATAGCCTACCCTTAATAGTAATGGAATGTGCCAGATATTTGTCACATCATAAAGAGTAACAATATTTGAAACCTGCATAAGAAATTCCATAGCAAATTAGCATCAACAATTGTCTTAATTGTCCTTTCCTTGAAAAAGACAAGTCTTCAGTTCTATTTACAGTACCGGAACATGGCAAAACTGCGAGAGTTTTTCTTTTACATTTTTTTCCAGTGGCTGTTCAAAGCATCCAAATGAGTAAATCAGCATAAAAGAATACAGGCCATGGAGATGGAGGAATATGCAGGGAAGAGCAAATAGAAGGAGAAACACACAGACCATGGAGCTGCGGCAGGCTAGAATATTTGGTGTCAATCCAAGTCCCCTCAACTGGCGTACACTATGCTGGGTTGGCTTAGTTTTCTACAAGGAAACCAAAACTATTAACTTAGCCCAAATATTATTATTTTTCAAAATATTTGCCAAGAAGATCAAAACAAAGAGCAGAAACATCGTGTCCATAGATACATACTTGCTCGCCAACTACATTTAAAACTGGCACAAGACTGACATGAACCAAGCAGAAGTTACCAGGACCTGGAACAAGGGGAATAACAAAAACTAATTAGTATGAGAATATGAAAGATTAACAGATTAGGAATAACCAACAGTAAAACAAGCCCCATGAAGTAGTTCTCACCCACACGGTAGGAGAACTGTCCCAAAGCTTCAATAAATGGCATAGATTCAATATCCCCTGCATCAAGAAGGTCATTGTTGTTATGCCGTGAAAGGATCATCGAACCCCTATACTTAAAAACTATGGAAGAATGAGATACCTTGAAGATTTATATAAATTAAGACGCAAAAGCACTACTAGTATGTTTTGTATAAATAGGCGAAACCTAGAAACTTAGAATCATTATCACCTACTTACAAACTATGGAAGATACCTTGAAGATTTATATAAATTGACACAAAACTACAAAAGCACTACTAGTATTTTAGTACAAATAAGCGAAACCTAGAAACTCAGAAATTAGAATCATTATCACCTATAGTTCCACCCAATTCTATAATACAAACATCAGCAGGTCCCTCTTTGCCATCCACGGGTATTTTTGCAACTCGTTCAATCCAGTCTTGAATGGCATCTGTAATGTGCGGAACCACCTTAAAGAGAAAATAATAGGACTAGGCTAGGATCAGACACGTATATCTATGCATGATCCTCTTAGAGGATCGTAACAATTTATGCAAGTGGTGTTCGTGAGGATATGCACCTGGACTGTTTTCCCTAGATAATCTCCCCTCCTCTCCTTGTTGATGACATCCTATCACCAGTCAACACATCAAACAAAATGAAAGTGAGTGGCTTACTAAGCTTAGCATTATTAAATACATCATAAAGAAAAACTTTGGAATTAACTATTTCTTACATTTAAAAAAGAGTAATCTAATACCTGATATATCTTTCCAGTAGTAATGTTGTTGTCACGGGTTAATTTAATGTCCAGGAATCGTTCATAGTTCCCAAGGTCCAAGTCCACCTTCAAATCAAAAGCCAGAATTTTAGACACAACTAACTTCACTAGAGCACTTCTCTCAAGAGTAAGTGCCTAGATATTTCTCAACTATGGTGAAATAATTGCACCTATAAAATAATATTATGGAAAACATTGCTATCCTAAATATTTTTACTATAAGATAATTGAGTTTTAACGAAGACAGGTGTAGCTAAACATTTAAGGCATAAACTTTAGAAAGAGAGAAGTATATATATTACATGGTTATACAGCCTAAGGGTTCATACTGTTCATCTTGCATTAGAAATAAAGCTTTAATAGAGATAAATATGATGAGTCAAGAAAAAACCACTCAGTACATGTCATTGAAAATCTCATTAAAAACACTTAAATGGCCATATTTGAAAACAACATAGACAAACAATAAACTAAAATTCAACAGATAAAATGAAGTCACACGCCATAAACTTAGAAACAAAGGAAATATAAAGATACTTTTAGGCTTGTTTCTCACCTCGCCTCCATCATCTAAGACGAATACTTCACCGTGCTCAAAACGGTGACATGGTTCCTGCATCAGTGTTCAAATATGGATCTGCAAGTTACCATTTTGCACAATAAGCATCCTTCATAACAAGCCACAGACGATAAAACTTATACATTTAAAATGTCAACGTGCCGCCTGGTGTGTTACTAAGAACAGCTATACTAAATAATGCAACAGTAACCAAATTAGTATGAATTAAGATAGTGACATCCAACAATGTTATTGAATAAAATAGATACAAAAAAGTTATTGGTCAATATTAAATTAACGGTTAAAACCGGTATCTGTTTCAGACCAAGAGCCCAAGACAAGCATAAGTGACCTAAGAATAACGGGCCAGGGCCCCAGTATTGACGAAATAGAAGAGGCAAAGAAAGCACATAGCTTACTCCTCCACTCTAATTTGTCAAATGAAATAAAATATCCTGTGCTTTTTATCTCTTCTAGCTTGGAATACTATTACCGAAATTCATAAAAGTAACTGGTACCTTAGATGTCTAGTTTCCAGATCAAAGGTGAACAAATATTCACGAGGGAAAGAACTAAAATTTTGCACATATTTGAAAAAAGCATTCTCAAACTAGTAAATAGAAGGGAAAAATTCATTGCGTGAAGGATACAAGACTCACAAAGGCAGTCATAAAAATAGGGGAACAAAGCATCTTCTTGTTGGTTAAAAAATTAAAACCTCAACAATGAGTCAAACACAATAAAGAAAGCAGACCCTTAGAAAAATCATCCACTAACATGTTGAGAAAACAATGTGATCATGTCCTATTATTTCTTTATTAGTTTTCAATTTTGCTATAACTGACTTCATACATCAAAAGGATAGGTATCTTGTAATTCGTAATCACAACCCTAACCCTAACCCTAACCCACATAAAAGATGAATAACTCCTTTCTTTAGGGACATTCTTGTTAAAAGTGTATTCTAGTGAAGGAAATTAGTACTAGAACTTAACAGAATATGTTCCAAGTATAAAAAAGGAAGAGGAGAGCTGAAAAACTGCCCATTAGCCCAAAGGATGTAAACAGTATGATGATGACGAAAAGATCAAGTTTGACTTTAAAATGATCAGTGAAGCATCAAATTGCTCGTGGCTGGTTCATAAATTAGTATAATTCCAAATGGGTAGTCGCAAGCACTACTGATCCCAAAGAAGAGCCAATTTGAGCACATGGAGTATAAATAAAATAAAAACCCGCAAGCTCATGCACTATCTACGATTCTAAAATCAAATGGAAACTCATCACTTCTACAAAAACAATGAGGAAACTGGATACTTCCCCCATTAGTTCAAACAACAAAATTATCAAATCAACAGTCAAAACATTGTACCTCCGTGATTTTAACGAAGAAATCGCAAAGCATTTTTTTTTCCATTCTCAATGCGCGCTACAAGTATAACATAGTTCATCATTCTCATTTTATTCATAAAATTTTCCATTATGGATTGGCAACTAGTTTTCTAAGAGAAAGATGAACTGAAAAATGAAAAATCATTCGATCCTGTACACAAAAGTTTCCAACCTATTTATGGCACAAGAACTTCAAACTTTTTTTTTTGTTGGAAATAGGATACACTTATTTTTCTAGGACAATTATAAAAATAAGGGCCAAATCTAGGACAATTATTTTTCTTCAAAAACAAATTACAATAAGCAAACAAATAAATAGCATGAATTTCAAAAGGAAAGGCCAAAAGTTCCAAAAGCTTGGAAGCCCTTCATGCATAGAATCTTCTCTCCAAAAAGTCGAACCCACCAAGCATTAGTCCAAAAGATGAATCAAATCAGGGGAACAACATGGTCGGTCAATCCATTCTAGATGGGCAAGAAAATTCCCATTGCCTTCATCTACTTTGAATTTTTCCCCAGTTGTTAGAGTTATCATTTGCTTTTTTTCTTTATGGCTTAAGTAACAACTATTACTCATTTACAAAAGCTATGAAAATTAATCTCTCTATATAAAACCAAAGAGGGGAAAAACTACTCATTACTCAAAATGATTTGAACATCAAAATAACAGACTATCTAATATCTATCACCTTTCTGCACCTAACTCAAACCTTTGCTTGTGAGCTACTACAACCTCTTCCATACAGTAAAAAGGAGGGGCATTGGGAACAACAAATCTCCATTAAAAATAACTAAGATATAATTAAGGACAATAAAAAGCTCAATAAAATTGAAAAAGAAGAAGAAAAATATAAAGAAAAAATTTGAGTGGCACCCCCACTTAGTTTACCCATTTATGCGGTGCACCCCACATTGTTTGCTTAATGTATAAGTAGTCCCACGTCTGACGGAAAACGTCAGTTTTGATGGTCAACACGGTTTGACCGATAATTTATGACAAAAATACCCTCGTCTTCTCCCAAACCCACCTCCGCCCTGCTGCTGTCGCGCCCCCAACCCCCCCCCCCCCCCCCCCCCCCACCACCACCACCACCACCACCACACTGCCCCCTGCGCCCCCGTCCAGTTCCGCCCCCCTCCGCCCCCTCCCCCGCTCCGCTCTGCCCCCCTCCCCCAACACCACCACCGCATCAGCATCAGCAGCAGCAGCAACCAGCAGCAGCGGCGGCGGGGGTGAGGAGGGGAGGGGGGGTCGCTCGAGGAGGGGGATGGGGACTCGTCGGAGAAATAGGATAGAGTGTGTGGGGGTGGGTGGGGGGAAGTAATTGGGCTCGGAGAAGAAGACAAAAAGGAAGATAGAAATTTTCGTCTTTTTTAAGGATCAAACATCGTTGACCGTCAAAACTGACATTTTTCGTCCAAAATAATTTATCCATTTAACAAATAATGTGAGGTAGGTCATCCCCACTCAATTTTTTTCAAATATAAAAAGTGCTCATCACTCTCAAAGATGTGAAAAATAAAATTCGTACAAATGGTAAAAAAAAATTACCAACTTCTCCAATTGATGTAAAAATTTGGAAAAAAAAAGTGTAGAAAAGAAATTTTAAAAAATAGTAATTTGTCCAAATGATGTAAAAAATAACAAATATGCCACCAAAACAAAACTTTGCAATGCCAAATCGAAAAAGAATAGCCATATCTCCTCCAAAACTCGACCAAACAAGAAAACAAAAACTGCCCATTGCGCAAAAATGACACGAACTTCGAAATAACAAGCAAAATATCGTATATTTGAGACTTCCAATGGACAACAAGTGCAAATATAGCCTCCAACCCCCACCCCCACCCAACAAAAAAAATCCCTCATTTATCGAACGGTTTCTCCCGAGATGAGTTCTTTAGAACAAAAAAGGGTTTCTTTTCTGCAACAAAGTACCAATTTTGATGGAGGTCACGCGCAGCCCGCACGCTTTGAGCGCCACTCCTATGCTGCTCGCGGTCACCCCCTTCCCCAGCCCGCTAACCACACCCCCGGTCACCAGAACATACTTCATCCTTCTCGAAGATGAGGAGGGAGGAGGAGAGTGCAGTCTTTGGAAGGAGGGAGAGAGAGAGAGAGAGAGAGAGAGAGAGAGACTGCTGATGAGGAGAGGAGCTATGGGAATGAGAGAGAGGAGGGAGGGTTTGAGGGGATTAAATAACCCTTTTTGCACAGTGAAAGATCTGTTTATTTATTATTATTATTACTATTATTATTTATGTAATAGTATTTTTTTTTTTTAATTTTTATGTCTTAAAAAATATTTAGGGGTTTACTGACATGGATACAGTTAGGTGGGGCCGGGATTAGGTAAGTAAGTTTAATTTAATTTAATTCGTATTAGTAGTACTAGTCTTCTTTCAGTTATAACTACCAACGCCAAATTATATACCAGATTTATTACAGTTATTATTGTTATTGCTTGGGATTAAAAAAAATTCCAACACAACCCTAGTTGTTAGGGTGTGGAAAAAAAAATATGAGAAATTTTGAGTTGCACCCCACATTATTTAACCATATTCAAGGTGCACTCCACTGTTTTATCATAATGTACAATACCCCCACTTCCGTCAAAAACTAACGGTCAACTCCATTGACCGTTAATTTTTGACCGAAATGCCCTTTCCATTTTTCCAAGCTGACGAGGGGAAACCGGTAATAATGGTGATTTGCTAGGGGTATTTTGGTCAAAAATTAACAGCCAACTCCGTTGACCGTTAGTTTTTGACGAAAGTGGGGGTATTGTACATTATGGTAAAACAGTGGGGTGCACCTTGAATATGGTTAAATAATGTGGGATGCAACTCAAAATTTCTCAAAAAATATTTACTTTCCAGAATATTGTTTTGAAATTATTTAGAGGGCTAATTTTTTGTCAAAGGACAGTAAATTTTCGGACTACCAGGAGACAGTATTATTAGGACTGTCAAGGTCCTGACAGTCGTCTATCGTCTCAAACGAAAATGTGTCGTTGAAAATTCTAATTTTGGGTTCTAAACTTTAGAAAACTATACATCCAAAAAGCATTAGCCTAAGATCTAATGAGTAATATTTGAAAAGATATACGAGTCACATAGAAATTAAAATTTAAAAAAAAAAAAAAAAAAAAAAACTAAAACCAAGAAGAGAAAATTTTATTTCAAAATATAGAATAAGAGGAGAAATAGAAATATTACCTTTAATGGAAACTAGTCTTGCTGTATGTTATCTTTTGGAAGAGGAAGATGAAGTGAATTGGAGAGAGAAGAGTAGGGAAAAAATGAATAGTGGGATGGTAGGGAAGATAGGAGAATGAATTGTTCCAATCAATTTTGTGGTTAGCTCTTACAAAAAAATTTATAAAATCTATAATAGCCCTTAGAGCATCTCCAACCATATTGTCTTGTTAAGTGTTGTGAGTCTTAGGTGGCTCCTATGTGGCATGAGTTACAAGACAATGTCTTGTTTATGTGGCAAAATTATATCTCAAAAGACAATGAGATAGAAAAACTCTCTCCAATGCAAAAATATTGAGAAGACAATAAAATATATTTTTTCCAACTTCCAAGGCAACTTTTAAGACAACTACTCATCTTCTTTCTTTTTTCTAATATTTTTTATTCATAATTGATGACATGGAAGAGAAGACATTGTCAAGTGCATTGTCTAGAACAAGACAATCAACTTCACAATGTCTTCTTTAATTTTTGCCACATAAGCTTCACAATTGACTTGACAATTGCATTGGAGAAGAACTTTTAAATAAAATTTTGTCATTCCTATGTGGCATTAACTTTTTTCCAAAGTCACAATAGGGTCGGAGATGCTCTTATCAAGTGTTGCCAACTAACAATGAGGGTACCTTTATAAATAATATTTTACAATTGGATACGTCATTATAATGTTATTGACTCACATATAATAACAGAAAATTGTATAGAAAACATAGAAATTGGATTTTATTGTGTAAAAAACACAAAGTTTAGAAAAAAAAAAAAAAATACAGACCCAATACATCCTTTTCAAGGGTTAGTTTTGACGAGTTACGCCCTTCTAAAGGGTGTAAATTTTCCATTTATATATATTTTATCTCGAATGGAGAATAACTACTGAAATTTTTAGTGACATTTTTTGTCCTTCAATGACAAAAATAATTAATGTGGCAAACTTGGAATTTAAGTAAGGAATTTTAGTAACGAAATTTAATGATGGAAATGGACTTTTGTTGATGATTTTTTATATTTTCCATGATCTCGAAAATATTGTTTTCCAAAGAAAAAAAATACAAAATTTACGTCCTTAAAGAGGACGTAAATTACACAAAATGAATTAGAAAAAGGCGGGAGGAAAATTTTGCAGCAGAAATACTTTTATAAAACGTTCAATTATGCAGCAATAAGTCGTCGTTGATATGATATGAGGAAATTAAATAACACATGATATGGGGGAATTAAAACACATTTTAATTATGTCGAATCGATAAGTCGTCATTGAACGTAATATTGTACAAAATATAAATTATAATTTTACAATTAATTTTTTTGTTTTTTTTTCCTTTGAAAAATTAAATTTTCTATGGATTTTTTTTCCCGGCATTTGAAAATGATAAAAAAATTGGAAGAAAAAAAAATTAAAAGTGGAAATTTTAATCCTTCTAGATGGAATCATTTTCTTCCATAATTTTATTTCAGTTAAAAATTACTTTCCTTTTTCTCATAAATTTCTTGACATTCAAATAGAAAAAAGTAATGACTTTCATTTTCCTATTTCATGATTATGCTAAAAAATAAAAACTGCTCTGCGACTCTGCCGCCTCTCCAACTTGTTGTTGCCAACCTGGCACCGAGCATACGAAATTTGTAGCCAATGTTGCGAAGTTGGAACTAGTTTGTTTAGTCGTCTTCTTCTTCTTTTTTTTTTTTTTTAAGTTTGTGTAGTCTGGATTGATTATATCGTCAGTTCGATTATGATCAGGTCATCACCATTCCCAATTGGCTTAGCTTCACTAAATAGAGGATTAAACAATATTATAGTTTGATTATGATTAGGTTATCACCATTCCCAGTTGGCTTAGCGTCACTAAATAGAGGATTAAACAATATTATCCCAATTACTTGGTTACAACTCAACCCAAATTTGAAGTTTAGCGCTCTAATCGCATGTGGCTTTGGATCCGAAGAGAGAGAGAGGGATCGCCCCACAGAATAATTTATTAAATGGGTCGGACTCAAAATAGTGAGCCCGTCCAATAATATAATAATACATGATTAATTTATTTTATTCTCCTCATCTAGTATTAAACAAAATATATTAATATAATATTACTCATTTTATTTGGTTGTATGAAAGGTGCGGGTGTTTTTTTATTACATTTTATACACACCTATACGTCCTTACGGGTGGAGATTTAGAACTCTGTCGGTTCTGTCTGGTGTCTGTGCTATTTTTTATATGAGCTACAAACGCTTAACGAATTTGGATGTTTGGTTCAACTCAAATTTAGGGACATGAATAAGGTGATCTCTAATTATAGTTAAAACCTCGTGGAATATAGTAAAAATTATATGATTGGAGTAGTTTTATCGGATATAGTGATGGAAATTTTAATATGGGATCGTAGCAATCCATATTTAAAAATCCTTCGGGAGCACTATTTTTTTTTTTTTTTCAGAAAATGTGATGAACCAATCAACTCTCGACCCTTGTTAGCAATTCGGCAAACGAAAAAAAATTCGGGACGGCAAAAGTACGAGTATAAATCGGCTCAGTGCAAATAAAATACGTTCAAAAATTCGGTTAAATGTTCGAAAAATAAAAAATATTGAGGTTATAAACTTTACATTCTTAAATATGTTGTCAAATTTGGTTAATTAAACAGGTTCCTAGCATGTTTATTATACCAAATTTGTCAATAATTTATACATAACATGTTTAAAACTTCGTATGCTTAAAATTTATGTACTGATTTGGATCTGTCAAAAATATGCAAGTATTATACGTTTATAAAAGATACGGAAAAATTCGCGTATAATACGAGTTTTATTCGGGTGATTGCTAACAAGGCTCTCGACCATTCGTATAAATTATGCAAAACGAATTACGCTTATAAAAAATAGAAATATTTTAGCAAATGTTTTCATTATAAATGTTGAAACTAGTATATACCTACACTTTTTTTTAACTAGCAAATGCACCCACTCATGTATAAAAGAGCAAAAGAAAAGTTTAAAATGTGGTGGTATATCATAAACTTTTTATTGTTCCCTACAAAAAATGGAAGTATTTGCTAGTTCAAAAAATAGTGGAGACATATGCTAGTTTTAACATTTAGTATAGGAATATTTGCTAAAATATCCCTTAAACATATTATGCCTCAAATAAAATAAAAATAAAATAAAAACTAAAGTATTGGCGCATTGGAGACAATGGCAAAACTTTGATAAAATTGAAGAGCCCTGTCATGTGTCCTACAATGAGAGGTGCATTTACACAAGTAGATCACTATATCTTGAGTCAAAATTAAGATCTAAATGCTGATATTTGCACCTGATTACTAAAATTATATAATGTAAAACCAAAGATATTTTTGTGAGTTTTCTATTAGGCTACACCAAGCAATTAGCTAAAGTAACATACTTTGTTTCACAATCACATTTATTGAAATGTCCTTTTTCCAAGCTGGGACCGTGGTTATATAAGTCACTCATCCGGGAGGATTCAAACTCAAGACCTGTGCTTTGACGGCCCATGCACTACCACAAAGCTAGTATTTCTTATTTAGATAGATCAAATGTTCAAACAACAAAAGTGCCATTGGAATACATGTGACGTTGGATGAAAATCTAAAAGAAATATCATTAGCACAAAAATAAAAAATTTAGGAATAAAAAAAATATATTGGACTGGGAAGCTTTTAAATATCTGTTAATAACTAACTTCTAACAATTTATGACATATAGTCTATTAATTGAAAATATTCAATTTCAGAATAACATGTGGGTTGTATCAGATTTTGATGTTAGACACTTGTACTCGAGACCCAACGTCAACGTCGACGTCGGCAGTCGAGAAAAAAAGAAAGAGATCTCCTCTTAAGGTTTTGACATTGCATTATACAAACTCAAAAGTAATTTTATTTCATTCTTCAATACTATTTAGTAATTTATAAACTTACCGAACTTGTCTGGCTCTTGTGGTCAGCGAGGAACGGTATAACCTCCTTGTCTAGACGGAGGGTCTCGAGATCGAATTGCGGAAGAGACGTAGACAGTGGACCAAAATGACATACAACGGAGCATGCACAAAATTATGTACATTATGTCGGACATCTTAATAAAATAAAATAAAATTTATAAACTTGCGTACCAATATAAAATAAAGTGAGTCCCTAAACCTAGGCAATAATGCTTATAATCAATGTTTTAAAAACGGGCCGGGCCGACCGGTTCAACCGGTTCACCCGTGAACCGGTCGTTTTTTTGATCCGGTTCAGTATTAATCCGGTTTTGTTTAAAATTTAATATTTTTGTAAAAAATTAATGGCTATAAAGGTTTAATTTAGACCACTTATGTTGAACCACTGGTTGAACCAACTGGTTGAACCAATTTGAACCGACCCAGTATCTTGGCCGGATCAACCATCGGTCCGGTTTTCAAAACATTGCTTATAATCGGGAAAAATAAAGTCTCTTTAAGTTGGTTCGGACCAAATTTATTTCTTCAACGCATAGCACCCGATGTTTTGTTTTTTCCACTTGGACCACTTAAACCTAGGCACATGTCGACCGGATCCCGGCTGCGCACTCTGCGCCCCTGGCGGTCGAAAATGCAAGTGGTCGGTGCAAGTGGTCTGTCGGTCGGGTCCACACGAGGCCCCATGGCAATTGCAATGTGTCAATGCATCACTCGTCCTAGGCCTCAATTGCCATGAATTTATGGACAATGTCATCATGTGCCATTCTATCCCCATTGAAGGCCAAGTGTGCCCTCTATTTGGAGTCACATGGCTATTAATAACCCTCTGTTCCTCTCCATGTGTCTTCCTTGTTTTCCTCTCCAAATTCTACATCTAATAAATATTAGATTGTGTTTGATTGGGTATTTTTTTTTTATGAAAATATTCTCATCACAATTTTCTTTTTACCAATTGTAGTATTTGATAGTTTATATTTTTCATGAAATTATTTTTCAAAAAACTATTACTTTTCATATTTTCTTTTAAAATGGTGGAAAATAAAATTTGTCCAATCCATAGAAAAATATTATTTTTCATAAAAATAACTTTTTTCATGGAAAATAATGACAAGCACTTAAATTAAGTTTTTCATGAATTTTTTAAAATTTTAATGAAATTATTTTCCTAGAAAAAATAATTTTATGGATTTTGTTCACATATTTTTCACCTTACAATCAAACACACCCTTAATCTCAAAATAATTAGTCAAAAAAAAAATCCCCCTGGTTCGTGATTACTTGGGCCATTAAATGGGAACCGATCCGTAGTTCGTTCGGAGGAGAGTTTGGTCATCTCCAATGGAGTATGGATATTTCTAAAAATGTGTTTTACTTTTGTCATTCATATTTTAAGAAAATTTCTATTATGGTAGAGTTTCTAAATAAAAATTGTATACCCACAAAAACACTCTCAAATAGTTTCTTATTTCTATCATACGTATCAACAAATAAAATAATCAACTTAATGACCAAGAATCCAATATTAATTGGTATAAGAGATAAAAAATTATATGACATTACCGTCACATAGAATAGAAATTGGAATAGAAATCATGGTTGAAATAATTTTTTTAAATAATTTATATTATAGAAATATTGGAGATGCAAATCCTCATTGGAGATCCCCTTACAAGAGTATATAAGTCTCGCTAAGTGTAAGGTGGAACAAGAAATTCGAAATGGCTAGGCTGATATGAGCATAAATAGATCGAGATATTGTGGACTGATTTATATGAAAATAATGCGTGTGTACATATCCATAGGGATTCGATCTCATCACCAGATGAGGGATCATATATATATATATATATATATATATATATATATATATATATATATATATTATACAAAACACAAAGGTTTTTGAATCCTAGGGCTGACTGTGCCAAGATAAAGAGTGGTTGGGATTTAATCTTGGTGAATCAACGGTTGTGGATGAGCATTATTGAGAGTGAGATTTTATGGGGAATCTAAAGAGTGGGGTTTGCACTCATAATGGTTGTGGATGAGCATTATTGAGAGTGGGGTTTTATGGGGAATGAGCATTATTGAGATTGGGATTTTATGGGAAATCCAAAGAGTGGGGTTTGCACTCATAATGGTTGTGGATGAGCATTATTGAGAGTTGGATTTTATATACAGCAGTGGTTGGAATTTAATATTTTGATGGGGGCCTCATAATTATTATTGTTGGTTTAAAATTGGGGGTCCAAGATTTTGAGGGGGAATACCTTAAATGAACCGTGCTCGATGGGCACGGGTTATGACTAGTATATATATATACAAGTCATAACCCGTGCCCATAGGGCATGGTTCATTTAAGGTATTCCCCCTCAAAATCTTGGACCCCCAATTTTAAACGAACAATAATAATTATGAGGCCCCCACTTTCAATAATGTTCATCCACAACCATTATGAGTGCAAACCCCACTCTTTGGATTCTCCATAAAATTCCACTCTCAATAATGCTCATTCTCCATAAAACCCCACTCTCAATAATGTTCATCCACAACCATTATGAGTGCAAAACCCACTCTTTGGATTCCCCATAAAATCCCACAACCGTTGATTCACCAAGATTAAATTCCAACGACTCTTTATCTTGGCACAGTCAGTCCTAGGATTCAAAAACTTTTGTGTTTTGTATAATAAATATGTGTGTGTGCGCGCACGCTAAAGTCCACCATGTTCCGCCCCTTGGCTCCTTGGCTGAGTGTCTGGTGATGTATAAGGGAAGAGTATGAACGGGTAAGAAAGCTTAAGAAGGAAAAGTATATTCTCATCCAATGTTATCAAAACTCACTTTTCCTGAAAGTTACACGTACATGATGACTAAACAAAAAATAGCTTCTTACTTGCATTTGAAGAAAAGTATAAGTGTGATGTCATACATAATAAATATTTTTGCCAATCACCTCTAGTTATGTCGCATAATAAATATTACTGATACATTGTCATCTTGTAATATATATTTGTTTGTCTTTATATATACTCAAACAACAATTTTCTTCATCTTCAAAGAAAAGGGTTCACATCCACAAGGCTAATTCCATAATGTACAACAGTCAACATATTTATTTTTTACCACGGTGATTTATGGACTAAGAAGTAATAATGCATCACATCGAGGTTGACGTGACGGTTCTCCTTTAGATCTAGGATGGGACACGATATTTACATGAGGTACTGGAACCAATAGGAGGCTGTCATGTCATTTTCAGACTGATGCACGGTTCTTCTTTCGGTTCGACGAATATTCTTGTTTCTTTTATCTTATTTATATAATATTTTGAAACTTTGAATCCAAGTTTTCTTTTTTAGGTGACAATATATATTGAGATGATAATTTCAAAAGAACATGAAGAAAATTAGGTTTATTTTGTATAAGGATACCAGTTCGGAACATATTTTGACTTTGCTTACTAGATTTTTTCGTTTTATACTTTAATATTCGAATTTTTTATTGACAAACGTTCGTCACTAAAGTGATTACATCCATCCAAGTAAGGAATCAATTTTTCACATTTAAGTATTCACTTTCCTTTTCAATTTTTTTGGCATTTCCAGACATCGGAAAGGAAAATCAATAAAAATTATAATTTTTCAAAGGAAAGAAAAATGTCAAGAAATTTATTTTCTTTCCCTTCCATTCCGTGAACCAGACGAGGTCTTAGGATTTGGATCTCCAAAATTGTCCAATATTAAAATTTGGGTTTCAAAATCACTATTTATTAGCATACGTAAACAGTGATTTCGAAATTCAAATCCTAACGTTGGACAACTTTGAAATCTAAACCTTAGAGCATCTCCAACCCTATTGTGAGTTTGAAAAAAATAGTTGCCACATAGGAATGACAACCATTTTTTCCAAAAGTACTTCTCCAATGCAAATGTGAAATAAAGTGTGGAGTTGACATGGCAATGACATGGCAAAGACAATGTGAAGTTGGTTGTCTAGATCTAGACAATGCACTTCACAATGTCTTTATGTCCACATCATCATTTGTGAATAAAAATATTTATAAAAAAGAAGTAGAAGAGTAAAAGTTGTCTTGGAAGTTGTAAAAAATTATTTGTATTGTCTTCTCAATACTTTTGCATTGGAGATGACTTTTTAAACCCATTGTCATTTGTGAATATAACCTTGCCACCTATACAAGACATTGTCTTGTCCCTCATGCCACATAGGATTCACAACACAAAACAAGACAATAGGGTTGGAGATGCTCTTAGAGCATCTCCAACCCTATTGTGAGTTTGAAAAAAATGGTTGCCACATAGGAATGACAACCATTTTTTTCAAAAGTACTTCTCCAATGCAAATGTGAAATAAAGTGTGGAGTTGACATGGCAATGACATGGCAAAGACAATGTGAAGTTGGTTGTCTAGATCTAGACAATGCACTTCACAATGTCTTTATGTCCACATCATCATTTGTGAATAAAAATATTTATAAAAAAGTTGAAGAAGTGGAGGAGTTGCCTTGGAAGTTGAAAAAAATACTTTTTATTGTCTCCTCAATACTTTTGCATTGGAGAGAATTTTTGTATCTCATTGTCATTTGAGATATAATTTTGCCACATAAACAAGACATTGTCTTGTGGCTCATGCCACATAGGAGCCACCTAAGACTCACAACACTTAACAAGACAATAGGGTTGGAGATGCTCTTAATATTCATTATTTCTTGAGATCCTAATACTAATATCCTACATAATTAATGAATTCCCTTGACAACAACAGCATTATCAAACAAAAATGAAAAAAAGAGAGGGAGAAACAGTCAAATACATAGATAAGCTACCTAGTCACATGTCTCATCAAACCATACATACATACAACTCCGCATCGAATAGTCCAATTTATTTCTTTCTTTTTTCTAAAGTGCATGTAAAGTTCTGCGTAACGGAGCCCCTCCCTCCACAGAGGCGTCACAATCACTTTGTAGATAGAGAATTCGGTAGTTCCTAGGGAAACACAAATGGCGGCACTAATTTCGTGTTAATGGTCTCGCCAAGCAAGATTATTCAAAAAAAAAAATACAAGTTGAGATTGTATTGATTGCATTAGGTCGGCTTCCAAAATCAGAATATTAGAAAGGTTGAATTTTAACTTTGATATTTTTCACTATTCAAGTTTTTAACTACTTGATACTATAATTTTTTGGGTTATTTACACTAACTCTACGTTTTTTTTTATAACACGGGATACTCCTACTTTTAAACTATTTATATTGACCATCCCTACTTTTTTGGTTTATTATACGGGATACCCCTACTTTAAGATAAAAATAAAAAATGTAACACTAACTACCCCTATTTTTATTTTATTTTTCTAAAGGGAGGGGTGGTCTGTGTAATTTGTTTAAAAGCATGGGTACCCTTTGTTATAAACTAAAAATATAGGGATGGTTAGTGTAAATAACCTTTTTTTTTTTTGTTCAACAATTTCATACCATCAGCTATTAAATATTTTTATTTGGTGCCTTACGTCCATAAAAGTTAAATTTTTCGTTTGACTAAATTAACCCTCCTCTTAACTCCCACCCCCACCCGTCGCATCGCTGCCCTACTACGTTCCCTCATGCATTCCCTCCGCCACGACCCCGTCCTCCTCTCCCCCCTCCCGACCACCTAGATATCCCTTCGATCTCTCCCTCTCCGCTATCGTTGTTGTCACCGTCGTTGTTCACATTGATAGATATTAAGTTGTACAATTACAGTTGAGCCATCAAGTGATCTAGTGTTAAAGTATATGGTACCAAATTGAAGCATTAAAATGGCTAAGGATATCAAGTTGAAATTCAGCCAAATTTTTTTTTTTTTTTTTCCAAAATATATGAGAATTTTATTTTTTTAGCTAGAGGAGGTATTATTTTCCCAAGCTCAAGATAAGATATTGTTATACCATTCTTGTCGTTCTTTGTCTCTCTCTACTCTATCACTCCCGCAATTAGAGGCATACTAGAATCCCAAGGAGAAGAAGAGAGAGACTAAATAAATTATCAGTGCCAAATGAACCGCAGAATCAAAGTCTCCGGCAGCAATTACGGTGGGTTGCTAGCTGCCAAAACAAGCTCCGGCGACTTACTTTGATTATTGTGTAGACGATGCATGTGATGATAATACTATTTAGCACTAGATCATACTTTCTGTTAATAATCAGCTTAATTAATTAACACGTTAATTTGGATGCTAGTGCTGTTATGGGGGTTGCCATGTCACGGACAATGCTAATCCCGATCATATGTATTCAAATGAGTCAGGTGCCACAGATTTAATATTTTTGCCTACACTTCGATCTATATGGTCCATAATTTTTCTACAAAAATTTGTACCATCTTTTCGAAACACTTAGCTAGATCGCTAAGAACGTAAATGAGAACAATCTGGAGCAAAGAAAAGAGATTGGAAGATTGAAAACTTTATTAAACTAGAGAGAGTTTACAACTTCTTAGATGATAAGGAACAAATGTGTCTCATGCATCAAATGGCTTACATGAACCTTCTGAAAACATCATATTACAGAAGAATTATTCTAAATCGTAGATATTTTCTAAGGAAGAATTAAAAAACTATCGAAGCTTCATGAATCTTCAAAAAAACTCCACATTCCACCCCATTTTGAAAGCTTCCAGCAAAATTTTCGGTACGTGAAAAGTTATACAGATTCAATTTGGTAGGACGAAAAATATGGTACGTGACATGTATAGCATCATTAAGGAAGAAAAATTTGTCGGTGAAGATTGAAAATAGAATAAGAAATTTAGATAAAAGTAGGTAGTTACAAAAGTAAAGTTCTAAAGCAAATTTTATTACCCTATTCCCCTTGACATTGTCTTTTATTTTTCACAAGCAAGACAATTATAATGCGTATACATTTGCTGCAAATGGTTCGACCGGACACGATGCAATAGGATACGATAGGACACAACATAACAGTTGTCAAGCCTAAACTGAATTACAACTCAAACTGCAATGCTCATTGGTAAAAGAAAATTGCACTAGGTTGGTTGCTATGATATATGCAAAGGATGCAATTTTACTTGCCTTGCTATTAAAGATATGGCGACTGGATCTTACTTTTTATTTTTATTTTGTAATCCAACTCTAATTGAATCTGAGCGGATCATATCTACATAAACGTACAGTTGCAAATATGCGGGCTAGGCACAGAATTTGGATACAACGGATTAAAAATCGACTAAAAAAAATTTAATTCGAAAATATATAGAAGATTTTTTTTTTTTTTTTGCATAAATTAGTCACAATTCTATTTTTCTATACCTAACATTGGTCGTCCATTCTAGTTTTTCTATTGTAGTTGCTCATTTTTTTCTATTCATTTTTAATATGTGATTGTTATTAAAGTGAACATTAATTCTAACCCAATATAATCAGAATCTTAAACTTCCGTATCAATCCAGTCAGGTCATACAAGAAATTATGATCAACTTTGACCATTTGATCAAGGAGATTTGGTGTATCTTAAAATTCATACGATCCTACCATTTAGTTATGAACCTTATCATCCTAAGCAATGGGTACTTGTGGTGAACTCGCCTCCACCGGGGCTCGAACTCCCGACCATTTAGGTCGCATGCATCTCTCTTAACCACTAGACTAGAGGTCATTTGCATATATATATATATATATATATAGAGAGAGAGAGAGAGAGAGAGAGAGAGAGAGAGAGAGAGAGAGGGGTCACATTACCCGACTTGAAAAAAAAAATAATATATATATATATATATATATATATATATATATATATATAGAGAGAGAGAGAGAGAGAGAGAGAGAGAGAGAGAGTGTGGGGTCACATGACCCGACTTGGCGTATGCTGGCTCCGCCCATGGCTAGGCGTGGCTGGTTTGAACAAGCATACCATTTTGGGTCGGACTTTAATTAGCCAAAATTTCAAATCCAGCTCGACCAACCGGATTATTGGCTCAATTATGTGTGTTGTTAATTATGTACATGTGCTATTAGTTCAATTATTTGTGTACTATTAGTTCGATTATTTCTGCTTTTTTAGCCAAAATCCCAAATTCTCTACCTAAACGTATAGGTATAATATTATGTGTTTTGTGTGCTATTAGCTCAGTTATTTGATTGTTAGGCCAATGACTGGCCATCGCATGAATGCGAATCAGCACGATCACCTTCCGACGGACAAAATATCATTTTCTTAACTCTTAATTAGTTCTTGAATGCTTCCAATAAGTCCACCATCCCCTTTCCCTTCCAAACTGATTTGAAATACTGTCATAGTCTCTGAACAACTGTACAGTCTAAGAAATGAATCAAAGACTATTTCTTGCTGAACGTTACAAAGAACACATAGCTGGTGCTTACTGTGTTTTTTCATGACACTATCCACTTTTTGTTAATAATTATAATCATATCGACATCTTAACTTTATATGAGAGGCACACATATAAAGTTGTGCGCTTGCGGCTAAATTAAGTAGCAGTATTAGTCTCGTGCTTGCGACTAAATTCAATAACCTATCCACATCAGCTCAACTGCACTTGTGTAGATTGAGAAGGATATATTTAGCTAAAATAATCTCAAAATATTTCAATTTGGGATGTTTATAAAGATGACTACAATTATATTGCACTGTTTTTTTTTTCTCGGAATATTTTGAGCCGACCAAAACCCGTAATTCAAATAAATTACCAATCAATTATTTTTTTTAAGTACTTCATAATCGACCAACCCAAGAATCCTCCAGATGACCGACAAATGATAAATAAGGATTGCAATATTCTAGGTTAGATTGTTGCTTGGGTTATATTCTACCAGTTAAAGAAAGATTTACTTACATCGATTGATATAGCTCTTTCCTCGTGTCTTTTTCTCTTTGGCTAGTTTCTCCATCATGTCACTCATGATCGCGTTCTCTGAAATTTAAAGTAACTCTTATATGGATTCTGCTGGCATCTGCCTGGCAGAATGGAAGATTGTCCTGAGAAAAAGAATTGGGATTGATATTTAGTAATAAAGTCTCACATATTAGTGAATATTAGAATTTGAGTCTCGAAATTGTCCGGTTTTAGTATTTGTGTCTCGAAATTACTGTTCATGTAGACTAATGATCAGTAATTTTACGACCCAAATCCTAATGTTAAATAATTTCGAAATCCAAATCCTAATATCCACTATTATGTGAGACCCTAATACCAAATATCCCAAAAGAATTTATTTTCGCTCGTCAGCGCGCTAATGGACTTGTAAGTTTCTTAGGTTAGTAGCTTGGCGTCATTCTTATGGACGTACCTCCTCTTAACTTGACATTTCTTTGTTTTCCTAATTCTTTGGGGGTTTTATTGTAGAGACCATTTCAGTTTGACTGTCCCGGCCTCGCAAACAAAGAAGATCAATCTACAACTCCGAATGTTTTCCTTTGACTTATATAACGCTTCACAATTAATTAGGTCCTCGACAATGGCCAAAACTTTGTTTAGTTCAATGTTGGTCGATAAAGTACATCAAATGGCGATATATCACCTTTCTGTCAAAGGAGCCATAGCATTAGCCATCACTATAGAACTAGACGAACATTGTAGACAAACAATATACAAACAGGATCATGCTTGCTCCGTCTCGAGAAGTCTGAACATTATTTTCTCCTGGGAGGATGAGCCTACTATTTTTTTTAATTTATAAAAGTAGCGACGTTTCAGCGATGGAATACGACTCGTCATTGACTAGGAACAGATTAGCGACTGAAGGACGGTCGGGTTTTTTTTTTTTTTCCGTTGGTAGGATATAAGAAATATATTCTAACGACACCTTACGGATCAAAAGTCCAGCACGGGAGGCCCATCTGCCTTCGTGCGTGGAGCCTAAGCGTACGTCCGCTCGATCCAACGGTCGAGAACGACGGGACTTCCGATACGGACCCTATAGTCTCTCCGTTGGTGTATATCATGAATGTTAAACACAATCAAAATTCGAATAACTATCGGGTTGGTAACAACTTATCTGAAAGTGTGATTTCAAAAGTTGATACATAAAATATGATATTAAACTTAGTCGGTCATATAACTTAAAAAAAAATGTTCTTATTAAGTTATAGACACATCTCAATACATATTCTTCTCTTTTCTATCCATTATGAGACTACGTTTTGTCAGGGCCGGCTCGTGACGTTGGGTTGCCCTATCCGACACTAATTTTGGTTGTCCCTTAACCTTTATTAAGAAAATAATAACAAAAGTAAGTTCCAGCGCAGGATCAAGTAATGGAACATATAAACGATTCCAACTATACCATTTCTATAAGGATATTGAATGTACAATATTCTTGTGCATTTATTGAGAAAGTTTCTCATTTTTCAAATCACAACATAATACAGATAAATATATTCTTTTTCCTTAGAGCCAATCTACTTGTTACATCAAATATATTCTGTTGATGTATTATGTTGCCACATCAAATATACAGAAAAAATTCTGTTGAGAATCTCTCAATTTTTATTCATAAAAGTCTATTTAATTGGGGTTAATTTATAGAAAAAATTAAAAAAAAATGAAGAAAAAAGCCCAAATAAAAGGGAGGCTTGGCATGTACCAAATAACTAATATAGAGGAGATGGGTGGCACCGTAGCTTAGTCACGGAGGCTCTTGGAGATTTTGATTTGACGGAAGGGCAGCGAGAGGAGGGATTGTTGGTGGAATAGTGGTGGTAGGAGAAACGGAGGTTGAATATGCCATTGGAAGGAGGTTCGACAGGTCCCTCTTGTTCCTCCGGAGGGAGGGAATAGCTCCGGCTCTGCTCTTGCTGGCTTCGATCAAATGATATTAGGGTTTCGACGATCTATGGACATCAGGGTTTTGACGATCCATGGAAATTAGGGATTGCGTACTTGCTTCATTGCCACCGGGGGGTTGCCCATGTCCAGGGGGTTGCCCAAGCCAGCAGGCTTGCCAGGCTTACCCCTGGGCCGGCCATGCGTTTTGTAACAATTCTCTTGTTACTCTGGATCGTTCAACCGAATGCGATATAATTCATCAACTATGACTTGTAAGGTATTGTTTGGGAAGAGTGGAAAGTAGGGGATGAAAAAATTTCAAAAAAGTGGAAGTAAAATTAGAAGTTAGAGAACTTAAGTAAAATAGTTTTTATCTCCTCTTTTGGATGACAAAAATTTAGAGAAAAAAGAAGAAGTAAAATGTAACTTCTTGTACAAAGATAAAACTACTATTTAGACCAAATATCAAAAGCAACATTTAATAAAGAAAAATATAACCAATAATTGAGATATAATTGGGTAATTCTTTCACAATCCTCTCATGTGTGTTCATTTTTCTCACATTTTGAGTAATAAATTTTTTTAGGTAAGGCCCATATATTTTATTCCAATTTTTTCTCCACCTCTCCTACAAAAGCTTCCAAATATAGTGTTAGTGTCAAGGGTGGTTTATAGGTAGAACCTATAGTATTCATACATTATCACTACATTTATGTACTAATGCTAGTTAATTTTTAGATAAACAAAAAATTCTTAAAGTAAATTATAGTCTGGATGTAAATTCTAAAATCAGTAAGTCGTCTTCCCGTCCGAATTTATAGATTCCGGACCCCACAAATCTCCGAAGAATTCACTAAAAGGGCAGATCGGCTCCTTAACCTCACCTAATTTTACACCTTGACCAAATGGGACCCGCCACCACAAAAGGAAGAGGCGGGCCACAAATTTCCGGTGCAACTTTACTTTCGCGGACTCGTTCCTACTTCCTAGTCACGAATACGTGGCCACGAGTACAAGTTGGGCCCACAAATACTGTTGGCTACACCTGGCGCCCAGACCGCCTGCAACGCGGCTGGGTCACGTGGCCGGCAGGTGACGGTTGGTAGTTGAAGGATCTCGTGATAGAGACGTCGACGTCACCAACAACTAACTGTATTGAATGGCGCCAACTGCTGGATTTAAGAAAGAAACCATCGATATAATCGTTGATTAGTTTTTTTCACAAGATTTGAAAAAAAATGTCGTCCGTACATTCGTTGTTGCTCTGCCACGTAGCACGGACGAGCTCGGTGTGTTCTTGGACAGGTTGCGCCAAACGACTAGTCGACGACGACCGGCCGATGCTCCACCGGACCGATCCATAGTTTGGTACCTGATAAAACAAAATCAGGATAGCTTTTAGTTGTCGAGGGAGGTTGGGTCGCATAATTAGTCACGTACGGGTTTGTATTGTTGTTTGGGCCAATTAAAGATGGTTGCGTATGGAGTCTGAAGTGCTAAGTGAATCATTAATTTTGTCGACTTGGAGACGAGGACATATTGAAATTTCCATGACATGTTAGGGAGGATATATTGGAAAAAAAAAAAAAAAAAAAAAAAAAAATACAGGATATGAACTCTCCAATCAGACAAGTAAGTGTTTAAACTCTAAATTTGTAAAAAATTCAGAATCTAAACACTAATTAGCTATTTTTTAACTACCATGTTTGTCATTTCCGGACAGTCTTTAAGGTAATAGGGAAGTGAAATTATCTTTCTTTCTAAAGAAAGAGAAATCAGTCCGCCTACAAAAAATGAAATAAAAAATTAAATAGAAACTTACAATATTGTTAATTATGACATGTGGCATTTTTTTTTACTCTTAGGTCATCGATTTATATTATTTAGGTTTAAAATAGGAGAGATGAGATGCATACAATTCAACTTTTAATTAATGGTTTGAGCCTTTAAATTTAAGAACTCATGAGTTCCTCGAGGAATTTTTTGAAAGATAAATGCTTCCTTTGACAGACGAAGATCCTTTTTCTAAGAGTTCGTGCGAATACACCTTTGGACCTTTGACAAGACAAGCGATTTCACGCACAATATTGTGACCCACGGAGACGGATTTGTATAACCATACACGGACCGGAGTTCTGCTGGATGCTTCCGAAATATGCTGCTTGTTTGCTTCTAGATGTTCGGGAAGCTTATAACTTAAAAATATTTAGGCTTAGAATATTTTCTATAATAATTCATGAAATATATGCTGCTTCCAGAAGCTTATTTAAGAATATTTAGGATTAGAATATTTGCTATAATAATTCCATATATATGCTGCTTTCAGAAGGTTCACATAAGTCCAACGAGGCTCTATAAATAAGTGGAAATCTTATTTGTTCATCTCCACCAAAAACTTGTAAACATTTTTCAAGATAATAGTAGAAGTGTTTCGAGTTCAAATATTGCTCCACTTTTCTCTATTTATTAAACATTCTGGCTAAGTGGGGTTGAGAATCCTTGTACGGATCTTCAAGTAGGATGTTTGTGCGCAACACGTATCGAAATGTAGGCAAAAATACTAAGTCCATGACAGTTGTTAACGTGCGATGGAGATAGAGTTACGACTTTTGTTGCTAGGTCCATGTGAATCTGAATTAGGTGTGTAGCTGAAAATATTACAAGGAACAAGGAGAAAAATGCAAATTGTGAGGAGTAGATATTATAGGAATGTTAGTAAGAAAGAGCCTTATTCGATTTTGATCCGAGATTCCAATTGAAACAAACTGAATAAGTGTTTCGGTTTGAAAAAAGTTTTGAAAATATTAGAATTTCTTATTCTAATATTAGAAAATATTAGAATATCGTTCTCCCGTGCTTACTTCGAGGGACGAGATTTACCCATTGATGGGGTTACATGTCGGCCAACATTATTGAAGACGATGAATTAAAGTGCGCGTCACGTAGCTGGAAAGCTCCAACGGCTGGACGATGATTTCTTCCAACAGGAAGGTTGCTGAACCCTTCTAGCATACAACTGGTTGACTTCTTCTAACAGCTGGAACATTGCTTTAGCGGTCGAAGCTATTTGGTTTTCAGTAGAAAAAAAGCTATTTTGCTCGCAAGCGGACCAGTCCGTCCGTCTGCATGGCACTTCCCATCGGCCGTTCTTCTGTTAATGTGGGGTCCACGCTAATGTCTTGTCAATGGACGAGTGCCACACGTCCATCTTAATTTACAATTATACCCTATAGAAATTATATTATTTTAAAGTAGTTCAATAAAGACAAATGGTAAATAAATATTATTAGTTGATGATATAATTGTTAAAGTCTATATTTTTTTTTTCCTTTCATTTTTCTTTCCATATCAAACAAAGAAAGATATATCACTTCTATTTTTCTTTCATCTTACTAAACACAAATGAAAGAAATAACGTTTATATATATATATATATATATATATATATATATATATATATATATATATATTTTGGAACTAGGTAAATTGTTTCTGGAATCGTTCCCACTGGGATTCGAACTCCTGACCACTCGGGCCGCATACATCTCTCTTAACCACTAGGCTAGAGGTCATTTGCATATATATATATATATATATATATATATATATATATATATATATATATATATATATATATATATATATATATATATATATATTTCTTCTTTCTATTTTTTCATCATTGCTAACAAATATAGTTTTAGTCGCATCCAAAACTAATTTGGTGACTGTTGGAATGAATTGGCTAACCGCTTTGGAATCATTAATTTTCAGTCAAAAGTTCTAAGCAAACTTTAGATGGATAAGGACTCCTTACCTTTTAAGAAGAGAAGGATGTTCCCAACAAAAAGATTTATCTTTTTCTCATTTTGGAAGACATGTCTCGAGGCTACATCTTTTCTTGGATTTCGTAATGTCTACTGTCTAGTAGGTTGCAAGTTTTCCTTTCCTTAGTTATTCTCAAATAGTAGCCAACATATTTGTTGCTATCGAGAGAAACTTTGATACAGTATGGGTATCAAAGTTTTGACATCCTCTATGTATGATATGTGGACCCTCTTAAAATTTATATGTATATATATATGTGTGTGTACACGTTTTACAAAACAGGAAGGATCCACATGTCATACATAGGAGGTATCAAAACTTTGATATTCCCTACTGTATCAAAATTTTTTTCGTTGCTATCCATAGGTAAAAGTACAAACTACCTTGAAATTAAAAATTGACATTTTTTTTCATCTATTTGTTTGATTTTTAGAAGATATCTAAAAAATATTTGTTGGATCCATCTGATGATTGATACCGGTATGCAGTGGATACATAGAGAATAATTATTGCCGATGTTTATCCTTCCGTTAAAAAAATTGATACATGTCAAATTATTGGTTAAAAATAGTATATATTTTCACCAAATAACTTTCAAACTACTTTTAGGCTGAATAGAATTGACAGTTGACAATCTTTGAGTGAACATTATTGTCATAATTGAAAGTTAGAAATTAAAAGTTATATTTGAGCGCTCACTTGTGGTAGTGTATTTTAGATTTAGAATCATGATGTAATTGTTACTGTTTTATAAGTCTTAGGTGGCATGAGACACGAGACAATGTGTGTCACGTCCCAGAACCAGAATACTGGAGAGCGGAGGAATGACTCAGCCAGCTACGTATTACGGGTAGATGAATACCGTATAATACGATCAATGCTGTCTAAAAGACAAGGGGGTGCATACTACATGAAAGTCTCGCTATGGTCACTTCACATCTATTGTCTCAATCATTGAAACAAGAAGCAGAAATAGAGAACATATAAGATAAAACAGTAAGGCGTCTCAAACGCTCAGTCAAAATGTTCTTGATATCTGGCTTTACAAAACATAGCCAGATGATGTAGCAAAGTATACACAATTGTTATCAGCTGCAGTCTGACTTAATTACAATTATACAAAAGTAAGTGCAAGACAATCCGACTAACATGTCGGTGCCAAACGGCTAAGTATAAAGTAAATAACAAAACGAGTGGTGAAGTTAGGGAACCCACTCGAGTCCTCCTGCGATCATTCCTCTAGTATTGACCATCTTGGAGGTAGAAGTAAGCTGAGTCCTCGGAAACCAGCTCTAAATCTGGTCATGCAAAACCAGAGAGGTTAGACCTCTAATAGCAAGTACCGCAAGGAAGCACGATATGAGACATTAAACCAGTAAATAAGAGAATATAATAATAGACCTCTGCTTGCTACTGGGATTCACATAACATCACGACACTTCGAACCAACCCCCCAACCAAACAAGGACAGAAGTTGGCCCGTCATGTCCTGATGTTCTGATCATCTCAGTTAGGTAACAGAGTAGGTACAGTACACAAACAAATCAACTTAAACGGCCATCCAACTCCTATGGCTTACTACTGTGAGTCCCAAGTTATCATGAAATTATGCAATAAAGATTTCTCAGTTCTTACTATGGACAAGCAAGGCTAGTCGATCCAATCAATCAATTGCGCCAATCATGAATTAGACGAGTCCCAGCAGGACGCCCGTCATCAATATACAATATACAATAAATAGTATAACCAGATACCGCTCCATGCCCGTGTGGCAGGTTTACAGTATCTGTGGGGACCAGCCGGCCTGTCGGGCACTACTAGTCCCAAGAGGGCTGCCATGTAAGAACTCGAGAATCCATTCTCTCCATGCAATCATTATTTTTATTTAACTTAATAGTCTCTACGTTGAGTGAAATTCCATGCCGTGGATCATGGTCATTCGGAATGAGTACTTTCGTACGGGGTACGATATGCACAACTCTACAACGATGTCCGTGCGGTTAGGTTGTAGGTCTTACATAGCGTAATGCAACAATCCAAACTAACCACGGAACAATCATGCCTTGACCATAAAGTACACATGCTTTTTTTATAGTAAAATAAATAAATTAATAAATTGAAGTCTGCATGTGTGCCTGTATGTCAATATTCGGGAATCGGCCAATCGATTATAGTAGTTCATACTTAATATGAACGTGTCTTATTCCATTTAATTCAATAAGACGACTAGCCAGTCTCTTAGTTCCATCTAGGAACGCATGATCAATAATAAATCAAGATAACAATCAATGTTAATTAATGCCACATTCAGGAAATAAAAATTGGGGAATAAATAATGATTGGGAAATAAAAAATCTCATGCGCTGTGGAAAATGATTGGGAAATAAATAATCCATGCGCTGAGGAATGAGATTGGGAAATAAATAATCTCATGCGCCTGAGGAATGAGATTGGAAAATAAATAATCCATGCGCTGAGGAATGAGATTGGAAAATAAATAATCTCATGCGCCTGAGGAATGAGATTGGGAAATAAATAATCCATGCGCTGAGGAATGAGATTGAAAAATAAATAATCTCATGCGCCTGAGGAATGAGATTGGGAAATAAATAATCTCATGCGCCTAAGGAATGAGATTGGAAAATAAATAATCCATGCGCTGAGGAATGCGGCTGTGATTCCTGCACAATCGGCGCATGGGATACTCACGTTGCATCTTCAGTACATGCGCGTAAGGAACCTACGTGCATGACACGCTCGGAGTCAAAGAATGCGTTGCCGGGACTTCACGGCGCATGGCCTCCCGGCGCATGGGGTTCCCGGCGCATGGGGTTCATCGTCCCCAAACAGCCAGTTCAGCCATGAAAGTCCTAAAAACTTGCTATGGCCATAACTTCCTCATCCGAAGTCGAAATCAAGCGAAACAAAAGCCAAAACTGAATGAAATTGAATTCTCTACAACATAGAACTATTAGTTTTCGAAAATAACCAAGTTTTAGAGATCAAAACCAAGAAAAACCGAAAATGTATCAAACTTAGATCTACAACAAATAAGTCATGGAAATTGAAAATGCTAAGTACTAAAGAGACTTAGAATCAAATAGAAAAGATGATGGAACAATAAAAATAGGGATCCATCAAGAAGCAAGTTGGCACTTGCCTTGCTCTCTTAGGTTGGTGGGAGAGTTATGAGGAAGAAGAAGAGTAATGAGAAGGAGAAGTAATGAAGAGAGAGAAAGGGTTTGGGACTTTAAATGGGGTGGTGGTAGGTGGGGGTTTATTTCGGTTCATGATAAACCAACATAATTAAACCAATCTGAGCTGAACCCATAGCAAAGCTAAAGCAGAGTATAAAAGCAGAAAGTAAAGTGCAGAAATAAAATTGCAGAAAATTAATTAACATAAAATTAAAAGAATTTAAATACAGAGCAATACATGATAAATATAAAATATTTATATTTAAACAGTACATGCATTCTAAAAATACGTATTCTGGGAATGGGAAGTGACATCTCTGCCCTCCTTTAGAAAAATTCCGTCATCGGAATTTCAAATCCAAGCATGATAGAAACATCAGAGCTGAACTACTCTAGGTATAAGCAATTTAAGTAAGCAATCATTCTACAATGTCAATAGTATGTAACATATCTATGTTGAACATTCTACGATATCAAGCAATTCTACTAGTAAGGTGGCAAGCATGAGGAGTTAAGACAGTCAAGGTATACAGAAAGAGATATACCTTGTGAGTCAAACAGGTGTGGATACCGTGATCGGATATCGTCCTCACGTTCCCACGTTGACTCCCCTAAAGAGTGATGACCCCAAGCAACCCGGACAAGGCTAATTGTTCGGTTCTTGAGTACCTTCTCTCTTCGGTCCAAAATAGACACAGGCTGTTCCTCGTAAGACAGGTTGGTACCAACAACCAGCTCAGAATGATCAAGGATATGGCTCGGGTTCGATACATACCTTCGTAACTGAGATACATGAAATACGTCATGCACCTCTCATAACGAAGGTAGAAGGGATAAACGATAAGCAACATCGCCTATCCTATCAAGAATAACAAATGGTCCTACGTATCGCGGACTCAACTTCCCGCGAATGCCGAATCTAATGACCCCACGAGTAGGTGAGATCCGTAAGAACACGTGGTCCCCAACAGAAAGTTCTAGCGGCCTACGGTGCTGGTCCGCCCAATGACGATGCCGATCCTGCGCAACTCGAAGTCGCTCTCTAATTCCTTTAATCACTTCCACTGTCTGAACAATCATTTCTGGGCCTAGCATCTTTCTCTCTCCGATATCATCCCATGCTAGTGGCGACCTACACTTCTTACCATATAGTGCTTCAAATGGCGCCATCTAGATACTGGCTTGATAACTGTTGTTGTACGAGAACTCAACTAAGTGCAGGTGGCTTTCCCAAGATCCTCCAAAATCTAGAGTGCAAGCTCGCAACGTGTCTTCTAAAGTCTGAATCGTCCTTTCTGATTGCCCATCCGTCTGCGGATGGTAAGCCGTGCTAAATTTTAACTTGGTACCCAAGCTATGATGTAAGCTCTTCCAAAAATGTGATGTAAAATGGGTATCTCTGTCTGACACAATACTGACTCCGACCCCATGCTGCCTGACTATCTGCTGCATATACAACTCTGCCAACTTCTCCGTAGATTGACCTACTCTAAAAGAAAGAAAATGTGCCACCTTCGTAAGCCGATCTACGATTACCCAAATAGCATCCTTACCACTTGGTGATCTCGGTAAACCGGTCACAAAGTCCATTGTGATGTGTTCCCACTTCCATTCCGGGATAGGAAACGGTTGTAATAATCCAGCTGGCCTCTGCTGCTCTGCCTTCACTTGCTGACATACCAAGCAACGGGAAACGAATCTAGCTATCTCCCTCTTCATCCCGTTCCACCAGAAGTGCTGCTTGATATCTTGGTACATCTTGGTTCCTCCAGGGTGAATAGAATACTGAGAGCTGTGAGCTTCTGCCATAATATCCTGTCTGATATCTCCACTAGGCACACATAGACGTGACCCAAACCTAAGTGTACCATCTTCATGAATTCTCATCTCCTTCCTGAGTCCTGACTCACATTCTGTCCTAAGCTTCTGAATCCTTGGGTCTTGTGCCTGAGCTGCCTTGATCCTATCTACCAAGTTAGATTGAACTTGTAGACTCGCCAGAACTCCTACATCACTAGGTAGTATAACCTCGATGCCCATCTCCTGAAGGTCTTCTAAAATATGCCTCTGTGTTGTTAACATAAATGCGCCGCCTCTCCTGCTGAGAGCATCTGCTACCATATTAGCCTTGCCTGGATGATACTGAAGCTCCACGTCATAATCCTTGATCAACTCTAACCATCTTTTCTGTCTCATGTGCAGCTCCTTCTGGGTAAAGATGTACTTCAGACTTTTATGATCTGTGTACATCTCCACTCGATCACCATATAAGTAATGCCTCCATAGCTTCAGAGCAAACACTACTGCTGCTAACTCCAAATCATGAGTTGGGTAATTCTTCTCGTGGTCCCGAAGCTGTCTAGATGCGTATGCTATCACCTTTCCATGCTGCATGAGGACACATCCAAGTCCTTTACCTGACGCATCACAATAAACGGTAAAACCTCCGGGTCCAACTAGCAATGTAAGAATAGGCGCTGATATCAACTTCTGCTTCAGATTCTCAAATGATGCCTGGCATTCTGCCGACCAGACGAATGGTACATCCGTCTGTGTCAATCGGGTCATGGGTGCTGAAAGCCTCGCAAAGTCTGATACGAACCTTCTGTAATATCCTGCCAATCCCAAGAAACTCCGTACATCTGCAACGGTCTTGGGTACTGGCCAACTCTCTACTGCTTCTACCTTCTTGGGATCTACTGCTACTCCAGCTCCTGATATGATATGACCCAAAAATGAAATGTGATTCGTCCAGAACTCACACTTGCTGAGCTTGGCATACAACTGGTTCTCTCTCAGAACCTGTAACACTTTTCTGAGGTGGTCTTCATGCTCCTCTTCACTGGCAGAATATACGAGAATGTCGTCAAGAAATACAACGACAAACTGATCTAAGTATGGCATAAAGATGCGATTCATCAAATCTATGAATATCGCTGGAGCATTGGTCAAACCAAACGGCATTACTAAGAATTCATAATGCCCATACTTCGACCTAAATGCTGTCTTGGGAATATCTTCCTTCCGAACCCTCACCTGATGGTACCCTGAACGAAGATCTATCTTGGAGAAAACTCTAGCTTTGCTCAACTGATCAAACAAGTCGTCGATCCTGGGTAGTGGGTACTTGTTCTTCACTGTTGCCGCGTTAAGCTTCCTGTAGTCAATGCACAATCTGGATGACCCATCCTTCTTCCCCACAAGTACTACTGGTGCTGCCCATGGTGACACGCTAGCTTGGATGAACTTCTTCTCCTTCATTTCCTCTATGTGCTGATATACCTTGGCCTGCTCTGAATCCGCCATTCTATAAACTCGATCTGATATTGGTTTAGTTCCAGGTGCCAATTCTATGCTGAACTCAATATCTCTAACTGGTGGCAGACCTGGAAGTTCTTCAGGAAATACGTCTAGGAACTCTTCAACTACCTTCGGGACTTGAACTTCTTCCATTGCCGTTACTACTCCCTGCTCTTGCTGAGTTGCCTCTGATCTGACTAAGGTAAACCGCTTCATGCCTGGAATATCAAAAGATACACTCCCACTGCGACAATCTATTGTCGCATGACTGTCTTTCAGCCAGTCCATGCCTAAGATAACGTCGAAATTTCCAACAGAAAATTCTATCAATCGGGCGGGTAAGAAATGGCCACAAACTACAACGCTACACGCTAGAATAACTCTACTAACTCCTACGAGCCCATTACCAGTGAGTATATTCAACCTCCCTGGCAATGCCTCGAACTCCATTCCTAGTTGTGTCGTAAATCGTGCAGATATAAATGAATGGGATGCTCCCGAATCAAACAATGCTACTGCGGAATATGAGGCAACAAGAATGTTACCTGCCACAACATCTCCCGATGCCAATGTCTCTTCCAAGGACAAAGTGAATGCTTGCCCTCGACCTCCTTACCGATTTCTATGCTGCGGCCTAGCCTGATGCTGTTGCTGGCCCCTTCCTTGATGATGCTGGGGTGGTCTATGCTGGTGTTGCTGCATCGGCAGTCCCTACTGTCGAAACATCTGAGCCTGCGGTACTAATGGATGCTGTGCCAACGGCCTTACTGTAGTGCCCCGCTCCGCGAATGCACTAGATAAACAGAAAGATCGGATTGCTGGCTCTGCAACAGAAGACGATTAATCTGGGTGAGTGGACAAAGACTCATTTTATGATTCGCTTACGCCTTAAGAATCTGAGTTTTTGATTGAATGCTTTTGTTAATAACAAGACTGTAATCTTGAGTATGCTTAAAAGAGAACCTGCCCCTTGTCTGCTAAGAAAAGAGATCTGTATCCTGCCTGAAAAGAAGATGGAATTGTTTATGACTTGCTCGATTTATGCATGATTCATTTGATATCGCATGCGCATTGGGGAATCCACTTAGTGACGAGCTGAACCCTAGAGAGTCACAGCGGCTAGCGACAAGCTGAACCCATGAGAGTCACAGCGGTTAGCGACGAGTTGAACCCAAGAGCGTCACAGCGGCTAGCGACAAGCTGAACCCATGCGAGTCACAGCGGTTAGCGACGAGCTGAACCCGTGGGAGGCACAGCGGCTAAGATGGAAATGATTGTGGCTTTTCAAAGATATGTTTTCAAAAAGAATGTAAACTGACTAATGCATTCATGAAATGAATCTAGGTAAAGAGTAGCAAGATCACATCACAAGAAAATGTTTTCTCACTAAATGAACAGTGATCGTTTCAGAAAAATGTAGCTCCTTTGTTCACAATTCACCAGTATGCTAATATACTGACCCATCATCAGTCTGCATGCAGGTGCACTATGCATCGAGAAGGATAGTCCGAAGCGATAGCCCGTGCCTCATCCTCAGGAGCCAGAAATCAGAAGAGATGCCAAGAGCTGACATCTGTGCAAGAGTTTGGTTTTGTATATAAAAGGATGTAATGTATGGGAACAGGATCATTGTAATCTGTAAAGTTCTGAGAGAATGTAATATTGTATCAGAGAGAATCGAGAGCTTGTAATCTGTTCAAATGAAATCAATAAAGAGAAATGTTCTTGTTACCATTGTGTTCAATACTTGTATTCTGAAATATGTCCGCTGCTGCTTCAATTATCTGCGATACGTTCCGCTGCGTATTGTCAAACTTGTCTATCTTGTCTTGTTTCAGGTCTTGGCCTTGTGCAAGCGCAACTTAGGCTTGCACGGCATCACGCCTTAGCGAGGACGAACGGTCCCAAAGAGCCCGAAGAGAGGACGAAAAGGACTCTGCGGGATCGGGGCGTGACAGAATGGTATCAGAGCAATACGATCCTCTGGCCAATTTTGATTCAATTTAATTTGTACATGTCTTCTGATTGAAATTCCGTTGCCTACTCGATATCAATAATGAGATGAACGTTCCATACAATAAGTCCGTAAATATTTTTATGATGCCGGCAATGTTTTACCGATTTGATTGATTGAGATTGAAATGCTTGATTGAACAAGAGTTTTGATATGATCTGAATTGTGATTTCATGGATTGATGATGGCGAAGGATGAGGACTATCGCTGCTAAGGATATCGTAAGTTTCTCCTTAAGTTTCGAGGACGAAACTTCTTTTCGGTGGGTAATTATGTAGTGCCCCGCTCCGCGAATGCACTAGATAAACAGAAAGATCGGATTGCTGGCTCTGCAACAGAAGACGATTAATCTGGGTGAGTGGACAAAGACTCATTTTATGATTCGCTTACGCCTTAAGAATCTGAGTTTTTGATTGAATGCTTTTGTTAATAACAAGACTGTAATCTTGAGTATGCTTAAAAGAGAACCTGCCCCTTGTCTGCTAAGAAAAGAGATCTGTATCCTGCCTGAAAAGAAGATGGAATTGTTTATGACTTGCTCGATTTATGCATGATTCATTTGATATCGCATGCGCATTGGGGAATCCACTTAGTGACGAGCTGAACCCTAGAGAGTCACAGCGGCTAGCGACAAGCTGAACCCATGAGAGTCACAGCGGTTAGCGACGAGCTGAACCCAAGAGCGTCACAGCGGCTAGCGACGAGCTGAACCCATGCGAGTCACAGCGGTTAGCGACGAGCTGAACCCGTGGGAGGCACATCGGCTAAGATGGAAATGATTGTGGCTTTTCAAAGATATGTTTTCAAAAAGAATGTAAACTGACTAATGCATTCATGAAATGAATCTAGGTAAAGAGTAGCAAGATCACATCACAAGAAAATGTTTTCTCACTAAATGAACAGTGATCGTTTCAGAAAAATGTAGCTCCTTTGTTCACAATTCACCAGTATGCTGATATACTGACCCATCATCAGTCTGCATGCAGGTGCACTATGCATCGAGAAGGATAGTCCGAAGCGATAGCCCGTGCCTCATCCTCAGGAGCCAGAAATCAGAAGAGATGCCAAGAGCTGACATCTGTGCAAGAGTTTGGTTTTGTATATAAAAGGATGTAATGTATGAGAACGGGATCATTGTAATCTGTAAAGTTCTGAGAGAATGTAATATTGTATCAGAGAGAATCGAGAGCTTGTAATCTGTTCAAATGAAATCAATAAAGAGAAATGTTCTTGTTACCATTGTGTTCAATACTTGTATTCTGAAATATGTCCGCTGCTGCTTCAATTATCTGCGATACGTTCCGCTGCGTATTGTCAAACTTGTCTATCTTGTCTTGTTTCAGGTCTTGGTCTTGTGCAAGCGCAACTTAGGCTTGCACGGCATCACGCCTTAGCGAGGACGAACGGTCCCAAAGAGCCCGAAGCGAGGACGAAAAGGACTCTGCGGGATCGGGGCGTGACACTTACTGCCACTGCTGGTCCTCGATACTGGCCTGCCCCTGGTGCTGGAAGAGCAAGAAACTGCTGTCCTGGTCCTCCTGCCCTCGAATTTATGGGACATGTGGTAATCCGATGATCTGGATTTCCACATATCAGACACAGTCCATTCAATGTCCGACACACCTCTCTAGTGTGTCCCATCTTCCCACAATAAGTGCAGCCCGCCGGGGGTTGCTGGTTCTTCCTCTGTTGCTGTTGCTGTTGCCTTGGTGGTGCTGGTCCTCGTATCGCCACATCATGGATACGATTGCCAGTGGATGGTGCTGTTGTTCGGGGCGCTGCTCCCCCTCCTCCTTCAATCTGACTATGGGATCTCTTCTGACCCCCAGTCCTCACCGCAAGCCTCTGAATGGTGATCTCATGCCTTCGAGTTGCCGTTAATACTTCGTCAAAAGTCTGGTAATTGTGCCCCTCTATCAATTGCAAGAGTTCAAGGTGAAACCCTTGCTGAAACCTCATGGCCCTCTGGCGCTCTGTTGCTACCATCTCTGGGGCGAACCTACTCAATCTGCAGAACTCCGCTGCATAAGCATCTACAGTCTTGCCGGCCTGCCTGAGGTTGATAAACTTCTGTTGTAGCTCAAACTGCGCCACAACCCCATAGTACTTGGTCTTGAATCTTGCTGTGAAATCGTCCCAAGCCACAGGACGCCTGATGCCCACTTCCTCTGATTCCCACCAATCACGTGCGAGATCCTGAAGTAACAACTTCACTAGATCCACACGTTCTTCTGCCGGCACCTTCGCTGCTGTCAGAATAGCCTCCATATCTTTAAGCCATGCATCTGCTGAGATGGCATCCTCCGTGCCCTCGAAACGGCGGGGATTGTACTTGCAAAACCTGGCTGATGCTCCTGAATCAGTCCTCACTCCTCTTTCCAATGCCGTCTGCAATTCTTGGTTAAGCAATACATTCTGCTCTTGTAGCTGAGTGTGCATGCGCTGCTGGACCAACATCTGATGTTGCTGAGTAGCCATCATTCCTCTCATGATCTCCAGAAGGGCTGGTGTGTCCACTTGGGTAGGTGGAACTGTTGGTGGTGGTGGAACATCCGGATACTGCGATCCAGCTGCTGCTTCCACTATCACTTCTTCCTGGGCAGCCTCCTGAGGCGAGACTGGCCCTTGTTGTCGGCCAACCTGGTCAGGTTGTCCATGTTGCTCCTGCTGTTGCTGCCCAGCTCTGACCGATGCAGACGAAGTGCCCCTAAGAAAAGGGACAAGAGAACAATCAAACAACCGGACTTGAAGGATCAATGAAGTCAAAGGATACCGGAATGTCAAGCAAGGGTTGAGGATAACGAATCATGAGATCAAGAAGGAACACGTGTGATTGAGACATCCTATAAATCAAAAATACCCCACAAGTCTGAAATCAGACCTGCATGGGCCACCACTAAAACCTTGTCACGCCCCAGAACCAGAATACTGGAGAGCGAGGGAATGACTCAGCCAGCTACGTATTACGGGTAGATGAATACCGTATAATACGATCAATGCTGTCTAAAAGACAAGGGGGTGCATACTACATGAAAGTCTCGCTATGGTCACTTCACATCTATTGTCTCAATCATTGAAACAAGAAGCAGAAATAGAGAACATGTAAGATAAAGCAGTAAGGCGTCCCAAACGCTCAGTCAAAATGTTTTTGATATCTGGCTTTACAAAACATAGCCAGATGATGTAGCAAAGTATACACAATTGTTATCAGCTGCAGTCTGACTTAATTACAATTATGCAAAAGTAAGTACAAGACAATCCGACTAACATGTCGGTGCCAAACGGCTAAGTATAAAGTAAATAACAAAATGAGTGGTGAAGTTAGGGAACCCACTCGAGTCCTCCTGCGATCATTCCTCTAGTATTGACCATCTTGGAGGTAGAAGTAAGCTGAGTCCTCGGGAACCGGCTCTAAATCTGGCCATGCAAAACCAGAGAGGTTAGACCTCTAATAGCAAGTACCGCAAGGAAGCATGATATGAGACATTAAACCAGTAAATAAGAGAATATAATAATAGACCTCTGCTTGCTACTGGGATTCACATAACATCACGGCACTTCGAACCAACCCCCCAACCAAACAAGGACAGAAGTTGGACCGTCATGTCCTGATGTTCTGATCATCTCAGTTAGGTAACAGAGTAGGTACAGTACACAAACAAATCAACTTAAACGGCTATCCAACTCCTATGGCTTACTACTGTGAGTCCCAAGTTATCCTGGAATTATGCAATAAAGATTTCTCAGTTCTTACTATGGACAAGCAAGACTAGTCGATCCAATCAATCAATTGCGCCAATCATGAATTAGACGAGTCCCAGCAGGACGCCCGTCATCAATATACAATATACAATAAATAGTATAACCAGATACCGCTCTATGCCCGTGTGGCAGGTTTGCAGTATCTGTGGGGACCAGCCGGCCTGTCGGGCACTACTAGTCCCAAGAGGGCTGCCAGTAAGAACTCGGGAATCCATTCTCTCCATGCAATCATTATTTTTATTTAACTTAATAGTCTCTACGTTGAGTGAAATCCCATGCCGTGGATCATGGTCATTCGGAATGAGTACTTTCGTACGGGGTACGATATGCACAACTCTACAACGATGTCCGTGCGGTTAGGTTGTAGGTCTTACATAGCGTAATGCAACAATCCAAACTAACCACGGAACAATCATGCCTTGACCATAAAGTACACATGCTTCTTTTATAGTAAAATAAATAAATTAATAAATTGAAGTCTGCATGTGTGCCTGTATGTCAATATTCGGGAATCGGCCAATCGATTATAGTAGTTCATACTTAATATGAACGTATCTTATTCCATTTAATTCAATAAGACGACTAGCCAGTCTCTTAGTTCCATCTAGGAACGCATGATCAATAATAAATCAAGATAACAATCAATGTTAATTAATGCCACATTCAGGAAATAAAAATTGGGGAATAAATAATGATTGGAAAATAAATAATCTCATGCGCTGTGGGAAATGATTGGGAAATAAATAATCCATGCGCTGAGGAATGAGATTAGGAAATAAATAATCTCATGCGCCTGAGGAATGAGATTGGAAAATAAATAATCCATGCGCTGAGGAATGAGATTGGGAAATAAATAATCTCATGCGCCTGAGGAATGAGATTGGGAAATAAATAATCCATGCGCTGAGGAATGAGATTGGGAAATAAATAATCTCATGCGCCTGAGGAATGAGATTGGGAAATAAATAATCCATGCGCTGAGGAATGAGATTGGGAAATAAATAATCTCATGCGCCTGAGGAATGAGATTGGAAAATAAATAATCTCATGCGCCTGAGGAATGAGATTGTGAAATAAATAATCCATGCGCTGAGGAATGCGGCTGTGATTCCTGCACAATCGGTGCATGGGATACTCACGTTGCGTCTTCAGTACATGCGCATAAGGAACCTACGTGCATGACACGCTCGGAGTCAAAGAATGCGTTGCCGGGACTTCACGGCGCATGGCCTCCCGGCGCATGGCCTCCCGGCGCATGGGGTTCCCGGCGCATGGGGTTCATCGTCCCCAAACAGCCAGTTCAGCCATGAAAGTCCTAAAAACTTGCTATGGCCATAACTTCCTCATCCGAAGTCGAAATCAAGCGAAACAAAAGCCAAAACTGAATGAAATTGAATTCTCTACAACATAGAACTATTAGTTTTCGAAAATAACCAAGTTTTAGAGATCAAAACCAAGAAAAACAAAAAATGTATCAAACTTAGATCTACAACAAATAAGCCATGGAAATTGAAAATGCTAAGTACTAAAGAGACTTAGAATCAAATAGGAAAGATGATGGAACAATAAAAATAGGGATCCATCAAGAAGCAAGTTGGCACTTGCCTTGCTCTCTTAGGTTGGTGGGAGAGTTATGAGGAAGAAGAAGAGTAATGAGAAGGAGAAGTAATGAAGAGAGAGAAAGGGTTTGGGGCTTTAAATGGGGTGGTGGTAGGTGGGGGTTTATTTCGGTTCATGATGAACCAACATAATTAAACCAATCTGAGCTGAACCCATAGCAAAGCTAAAGCAAAGTATAAAAGCAGAAAGTAAAGTGCAAAAATAAAATTGCAGGAAATTAATTAACATAAAATTAAAAGAATTTAAATACAGAGCAATACATGATAAATATAAAATATTTACATTTAAACAGTACATGCATTCTAAAAATACGTATTCTGGGAATGGGAAGTGACAATGTGAGTCTTAGATGACAAATTTATACTCATAAAAGTCATTAAGATAGAAAAGTCTTCTCCAATGTAAAAGTATTGAGGAGACAAAATAGAACTTTTTTCAACTTCTAAGATAACTCCTCCACTTATTCATTTTTTTAATAAATATTTCTATTCATAATTGATGATGTGGAGACAGTCATTGTGAAGTGCCTTGTCTAGATCTAGACAACCAACTTCACATTGACCTTGCTATGTCATTGTCATGTCAACTTCATGATCTATTCTACATTTGCATTGAAAAATAATTTTTGAAATGAAAGTTTGTCATTCCTATGTGGTAACTATTTTTTCTAAACTCACAATAGGGTTGGAGATGCTCTAAGGCCTCGTTTGGTTACCGGAATTTGAGCTTGGGAAAGAAAAGTGATTCCTTTCCTATGTTTGGGAGCCAAAGGAAAGTTGTTGGAAAGAAAAAATGATTCCCAAGAGGTAGAAAAATATGGGAGAAAGTGGTTCCTCCCATTTATCTAAGGAATCACTTTCCCTCCAACTTTTCCGCATTTATTACAAAAATTTTTGACCAAAGTATCCATGTTCATAATATTATTTACCATTTTTATCCATAATATCTTTTAGACAAAAATATTTCTAAGTAATAATTATTTTTATTAACATAAGGATATTTTTGGAAAATTGACTTGATTTTGTTTTCTTTCCTTACAAACACCAAACACTATAATGGAAAGTAAAGATATATTCCGGCTATAATTTTGATCTTTCTAAACACTGGAAAGGAAAGTTTATAGGAATTATAATTTCCTAAAGGAAAGGAAATACCAAGGAATCAGTTTCCTTTCCTTTCCATTCCGCGAACCAAACGAGGCCTAAGGGTCAACTTATTAGCATTGGACACAATGGGACAATTGCTTCACTGACAAAGTAGGTTATTTATTAAATACAAATAATATATTTTTTTCGCTCTCCAATCGCGGGTGTGACCGCAGGGCCACATGGCAGCCAACTTTTAGTCTCTTGTTATTATCGGGCCCCACTATTTGGGAAGGGAAGTCGATAAAAAACAGTCACGTGGCATGCGTTTATGTCCGCAGTTACTCAGTTTTTTAAACTCAATACAGAATTTATATACGTGATTAATTATGGTTCAGTACGTGCTAGTTTTTACGTAAGACATTACCAATTGTTTTCGTCCATTTTCTCATGCTGCCATGGATAGAAAGAGTTTTAGTAACTTATAAAGTTTGGACTTCTATAAGCTTCATTAAGCCCACCAACTAAGTTTGATATTTGATAGGACGGAGCTGCTACGTTGCTCGAGATTTGTAATTGTGGACGTGACCGTCGGCCAATGTGGTGGTCGGCCATTAGTCCTCCGATCCGGATAGAATTCAGAAATAGCAGAAGGACCAATGATCGACCGTCACGTGTTAGAAAAGTCTTCAAAAACTTCGGATTTAAATCTGCAAAATAAAAGAAAATTAAATTGTTACCGGCCTCCGGGGAAGTCGTGCACGTAGCACTGCCCTAAGAGTTAGCTCGGGTCTATGTGCAGACCGTATCCGAACGCTCCTAGTGGTAAAATCTCCGCTCCACCGGAATCTCGTTGCCGCACACGACGTCGAGAGAATGACCCCGACTTAGCTCTGCCCAGAGCAAAAGAAAGAACAATAGCAGCCGTACGAAGAAGACGAACAATTTAGGAAGTTTGGAGAAGAATATTTTTTTCGTGTATTAGAGAAGAGAATGAGGTTTCAATATATAGGCAGCCCATTACCCAATGCAATGAATGGTGTTAATGGGAAAATTGATATTTCATCATGGCTATTAAAAATGAAATGAAGAGGAGCAAGTAGCCGTTGGGAATTGATTTTTCCTTTACAGCAATAGCTGTGAACAACAATCCCCCCCCCCCAAAATCAAGTTCCGAAGTGGAAGAAAGAAAGAAAGAAAGAGTAAGAGAATTTCTGGGCAGTTGTATACTATGCATAAATGAGATGGATTACATCCTTGAATCTCACGTAGTGACTATTGTCTTTGTCTGAAGAAGAGCTTGATGGACTACGCCTTGAATCAGTCTTCTTGAACCAGACTCAGAAAATAGCACACATAGTACGCTAGAAGTACTTGGGTCTATCGGGTGGCGCGTTTGATTGGCCATGCGCACTTTTACACATTCATGAGAGTTGTCTAGGATTGCCCTGTCCCATAGTCGCGGCCCTCACGACCTCTCATATAGGTAAGTCCTTAAGGGTTGGTGATAGGAATCAACCCTGCATATCATGCTTGGACCTATTAAGAGTTTAAACTCAACCTATCCTTATCACAAAAGGAACACTGTCACCATAGGGATGGGATATCAATGTGCACATGTACAGCCTCCTGGGCTTTTATTTTAAAAAGAATTTAATCTCAGATCAGTGTTCCATAATAGTCACCTAGTCCAGCTTGTTTCTACTCGTTGAACCAGCTTCTTGGGATCTCCAGTCAGACTCGGTTGGGTTGCCACTGCTGGTGACTATACTATAGGCTTAACCCCATCCCCCTCGATGATTCTAGGATCAATGTCCTAGACAGACCCTTCGTCAAGTGGTCTGCAAGGTTCTTTTCTGACTTTATATAGTCAAGAACCACATATTTGTCCAATAGGCTCTTTATTGACTTGAAGCGCAGCTGCATGTGCCTGTTCATCTTAGCATTCACAGAATCATGCTTTAGTAGTTCTATAACAGATTTATTATCACAATTTATAGAAATTGCAAGAATATGATGAACAGAAACAGGTATATGCATAATAAGATTTCTCAACCATTCGGTTTCTGTACAGGTAGTGTCTAAAGCTATCATCTCAGAGTCCATAGTACTCCTGGCTATGATAGTTTGTTTACATGATCCCCAGGAGATTGCAGCTCTTGCTAGGGTAAAAACATAACCAGTAGTGGATTTTACATCATGTGAATCAGTTACCCAATTTGCATCGGAGTAACCTTCTATGATATCAGGGTGTCTAGTATAATGAAGTTTATAATCTAGAGTTCCCTTAAGATATCTAAATACTCTGTCCAATGCAATCCAATGTGATTGATTTGGGTTACTAGTATACCTACTTAGTCTCCCAATAGCAAATGCAATGTCAGGTCTAGTCCTATTTGTTATGTACATAAGGGACCCAATCATTTGTGAATATCTATGTTGTTCTATAGGAGATCCTTCGTTCTTTTTGAGAATAACATTGCTATTATATGGAGTAAGGGCAGGTTTTTTTGTCAAAATACTCGAACTTCCTTAGCATTTTCTCAATTGAATGTGCTAGGGATAGAGTATATCCTTCATAGCATTTGGACACTTGCATTCCTAGGATCAGGTTTGCCTCACCTAGGTCTTTCATATCAAACTGGTTAGATAAATAATTCTTAGTATTATTTATCAATTCCAGTGAAGATCCTAAAATAAGGATATCATCAACATACAAGCACAAGATAACACAACTTTTATTTGTATTTTTAGAAATACAAACATTTGTCATATTCATTTGGCACAAAACCAAATTCTATAATGACTTTATCAAATTTGTTGTGTCATTGCTTGGGAGCTTGCTTTAGGCCATAAAGAGATTTTACTAATCTGCAAACCTTCTTTTCTTGACCTTTAGCAATAAAACCTTCAGGTTGCTCCATATATATCTCTTCTTCTAAATCTCCATTTAGAAATGCTGTCTTTACATCCATTTGATGGATCAGCATATCATGAATGGATGCTAAAGCTAGAAGGATTCTAATAGAAGATATTCTAGCTACATGAGAGTAGGTATCAAAATAATCTAATCCTTTCTTCTGGGTAAATCTTTTGGCCACTAATCTAGCCTTATATTTTTCTATGGTACCATCGGCTCTAAGTTTTTTTCTTAAAGATCCACTTACAACCTATTGGTTTGCTGCCTAAAGGAAGGTCTGCTAAAAACCAAGTATTGTTCTCCATGATGGAGTTATACTCATTGTTAATAGCTTCTTTCCAGAAGGGGGCATCAGGAGAGGATATGGCTTCTTCATAAGTTGAGGGATCACCTTCTATCAAAAATGTGAAGAATCCTTCTCCTAAATTTTTTTCAATCCTTTCTCTTTTACTCCTTCTAGGTTCTATGACTTGTTCAGATTGAGAATTAGGCATTTGGTCATGAGAACTAGTAGACGAAGTAAGAGAAGGGTTAGAGGAAGATGAAGGAGTTCTATCTTTGAAGGAAAAAATGTTCTCAAAGTAAACTGCATCTCTAGCTTCAATGATTGTGTTATTAGAGATTTCATTTACTTCAGAATGGGTTACAAGAAATCTATTGGCATTACTATCTAGGGCATATCCTATGAATACAGCATCTACAGTCTTAGGTCCTATCTTCCTCTTTTTGGATTCAGGAATTTCTACTTTAGCTAGACATCCCCAAACTTTGAGGTAATTATTCCTAGGGGTTCGACCTTTCCATAACTCATATGGGGTCTTATCATTAGTCTTACTGGGTATCCTATTAAGAATATAACAGGCTGACAATAAGGCTTCTCCCCAAAGATTGTCAGGGGCACCTGAGCTGAGAAGCATGGCATTGACCATGTCTAATAGAGTACGATTCTTTCTTTCAGCAACTCCGTTAGACTGTGGTGAATAAGGAGCAGTTACCTCATGAATAATTCCATGTTCTTCACAGAAGTTAGTCATCTCATTTGAGGTATACTCTCCACCACGATCTGATCTAAGGATCTTAATCTTCCTATCCAACTGGTTCTCAGCTTCAGATTTATAAACCTTGAATCTGTCTAGAACTTCATCTTTGGTCTTAAGGAGGTAGGTGTAACAATACTTTGAATGATCATCTATAAAAGTTACAAAGTATTTTCTACCGCCTCGGGTCAAAACTCTATTGGAATCACAAACATCACTATGGATAAGTTCTAGGAGTTCAGAATCTCTATAGACAGATTTGAAAGGTAATCTAGTATGTTTGGCTTGAACACAAATCTCACATTTGTGTTCATTATCTATAGGAGTCTTAGGGATAAGATCTAAGTTCATCATCCTTTTAATAGATCCTAAGTTCACATGACCTAGTCTACCATGCCAAACATTTGATGATTCAACATTTACAACAAAGGAAGGATTTGAACTTTTATTCATAGTACTTAAAACAAAAAGTCCATCTTTCACAAATCCTTTTCCAATAAACAGATCATTCTTAGAGAAAACTACTTTATTGGCCTCCATTACAATTTTGTATCCTGAGGCTACAAGGAGAGATCCACTAACAAGATTTCTCCTGACAGACGGTACATGAAGCACATTATGGAGAGGTAGAATTTTTTCTGATGTCATCTTCAGATCTATTCTTCCTCTTTCCACAACTTGTGCCGTTGAGCCATCTCCTAGGGTTACTCCTCCTCCACCTGATTCCTGATAGGTTGAAAAATAGGAGCGATCAAATAAAACGTGAACATTTGCTCCAGAATCCAACCACCAATCATCAGAATGGAAAGACAGGTTTACTACAGGTTGAAAGCTTACAGACCTGAAGGAGCTGGAAGACCCATTCAGAATCATGTTAGCCTCTGGCTTGTTAGAGCCTTTCCCTTTAAAGGAGGTCTCCTTGGTGATTAGGCTTGGGTTTGCCATGGATTTCTATATGGTATACTCAATAAAGATGGTTTAAGCTAAAATTACGGTTTAAATGATTTTAGTAATTTACCTTTAAAATTTTGGTTTTTCAAGTTTTGATAAGGTTGGGTTAGCTGTAGGGGCCGGATCCCAGCAAGCGGAGGTTCACTAGGAACACTTAAGTACCGGTCGCTTAGACGATTTTTTGCCTTGTTGACAGAAGGACCTTTTCGGCTTGTACCCAAACAAATCTCTACTTTAGAACTTTAAAATTAAAGGAATTTACTAAATCAATAACCTGTTTATTTTAGCCTAAATTAAAATATTGAGTAGTGAAAACTAGTATTGACAAAATGTAGTAACACAATAATATTAGTCTAAGGTGTCAATTTCTAGAAACAGTCTTATGAATATTTATTAAGCATAATATGTGGAAACACACCTTGCTTAAGAAACTTTGCTAATATGTGACAACAAAAATTGCTAAACAAAGTTTGCTATAAAAGGCAAAATTATTCCTAAAAAAAAAATTTAGCAAACAAATTAAGCAATTTGTGTAACAAACTTAATAGTAGACAATTAGATTGAGAATATGTATTGCCAATGTATACACTACAAGAAAAATGACGATTCTTGACGGTTTATAAGTTGATGGTCGTGAAAAACCGTCAAGAAAATGGCATATCTTGACGGATTTAGCCTTACGTTAAGAAATGCCTTATTTTATGTTAATTTAGCTATCTTACAGGATAATAGTTGACGGTTTTAGGGAATCCGTCAAGAAACATCATTTTATTTAGTGACGGTTCGGTAATAACCGTCAACTAATATATGCCTAAAATAATTGGCGCGCTGTTTTCAGCTGCCATTTTGGTAATTTTTTTGAATTGTTTTTTATTGTAGATTTATATTGACGTTTGTCATACCAATCTCATTCTATTTATTTCTCGATACTTTCCTCTCCTCTATATTTTTCCTTCTCTCTCATCCACCAGCCGATGGAGAAGGAGAGCTCAACTCTACATCTCCCTTCTCCTCTTCATCCTCTTCATCTCCATTCCCCTCTTCTTCCTCTTCCTCCTCCCTTTTTGTTGAATTTTCCCCCGATGGCATATCGTGAGCACCGGAACTCAGGTTAGGGTTTCGATCTTCCCCAACCCTAATTTTTTCTGACATCAAAGGTGAAATCCTAATTTTTCCTTCAAATTCTTCCATGTTTCGACTTGGAGAGGGCGTATGCCAATCGATCGTGGGAGTCTGGCACACCCGCCTCCAAGGAGAACGCCGCCTACACCCTACTTCGTATGTCCCATATCGACGACCACAACCTCGCTATCGGCCGCTCGGGAGCCTTCCCAACTGCTTCGTGTACGAGATTCCCACCTTCGTCGCAGATCCCCACCCCGTCGTGACGGATCAGGTGAAGCTTCCTACTTCTCTTTAATAATTACTTGGTCTCAGTAAGAAATTGAAATTTTAGCTCCAAGTGTTTAATTTTTTGGGTTTTAGACCAATGTAACCTGCCTTGTAACACATGTTCTACTACTCTGTTCTTACCCAGCCAATAAGTCCTGCTTTGGTCTGCATTGTTTCCCAGTGATGTTGGAAAGCTTTTGGATGGTCTGTGTTTTTAAAATTTTTGATTCTTTGCACTTTGACAAAGTACAATTAGTAAAGTTATGTTCATGTTTCTTTTTAGTCATGGAAACCAGCCGAATCACTTCCAAAGATGGGAGCTTCTCTGGTTCTATCTTGGTTATATTCATGCTTGATCTGCTTGTTAGTAACACAAATCTCTCAATTCACTCGACATCCATAAGAACAAATGTGCACTTATGACACCAATACTATAAGATGCAGCAACACGGAACAAAGTGAGCTCTCTGGGTGCTTGTTCCGTGTACCGCAAGTGTCCAACACAAAGCTACATAGTTGTCAGGGCCGGCCCACCGGATTGGATTGTCCTAGTCGAAACTAAATTTGTTCGCCCTCTGCCACTTGACTTCAGAAAAATAAAAAATAAAAAATTACAACAAGCTGAAAACTATAAATATTGTGGCTAAGAAAAATAAGATCAATGATTTTTGACAAACACTAAGAAGCCAGTTGTCTCCGGTTCTGACAGCAGCGTGGAACTCGAATTTTGAGTTGTTCTCCTGACTCCTAGCTATACGAGACATTTCAAATGGAATCTCAATAAATGGCGATGGGGGAACTGACAAGGAGGAGTTGGGGTGGACTGCAAAGGCTTGGAAGAGAGCTGGGGACTAAGGGGCCTCGGACATGGTTCCTTTATTCCTATTACATCCTGCTATCCTTCCCCCTCCCGTTGTCAACTCCGATGCCGAGGATAGAAGGGGGGTGGGGGTGGGGGGAGCGGAGGAGAGAATGGGAGTATTTTTGTCATCTAGTACTTTTTGTTAACACTGGTAGGGTATTAAGTTGTACAATTATCAAGTTGTCAAGTTTTAAATTTAGGGTATCAAGTTGAAAAAGTGGAATAGTTGAGGGTATCAAGTTGAAATTAAGCCTTTGTTTTATTATGCTAATTGTTGTTTGCTTACTAAAGTTATTCCCATTTGTTAATAGATGGTATCTTATACCTAGAGTTAGTAAAGCAAATGGAGATTTACGACCCATTAGACTGGCTAAATACGACCAAAGACCTTCCATTTTTGGGTAATTCTATAGGCCTTCATGTATCCTTCTCTTCATAGCTAAACAATGAACTAACTGTCTCTTGTGGTTAATGTACTGCAAGAGTTCTTCACATGTTGAATTGCCTAGAATGCTAATAGAATTGCCTTTTCCTCAGGTTAGGAGGAAAATTCAAGGTATTATGGCTCTCCATTTTCTCAACTTTTTTTTTTCCCTCTCTTGTTAAGCTGGTTCACTATGTATAAGCTTATGTAAGACGAGAAACAATGCACCTGGAGTTCATCCAGCATTATGGAGATTTTATTTTATACTTATATATCTAGAAACGTCGAATCTTCTATACAAATTATTTATACTAGAATAAGTTTAGATTCTATAGAGTATAGAATAAATTCTTTCATTAGATCTTACCCGTTCTGGCAACAGGCTGGCAACTTTCAGGTATCGACACAAGGTCATATTAGATCGAGATGCAACTAGCCCTTGCATGTATAGACATAAGCGTGTTTTAGCTTAAATTTACATAGCACATAGCCACATACCACTGTGCACTTTCTGACTCCAGGATTCCCAAAAAGATTGTGTTTGTTTTCCTAGTAAAATGTTCAGGACTAGTTGGGTTTGGCAAACAAAAATTTCACAATTAGGGATTGCAATACCGAAGGGGTACAGTTATTATCTATTTGAGTCCTATCCTGATGGTTCATATAAACATATTTAGGGGCATTCACACCCAAGTTGCATTCAACAGAGAATATATAGTAAATTTTCTACTCGACTACCATAAGGATTGTGCTTGCAGCAATAAAGAGCATAAGAACTCGTGCAATATTTACCTTCCTGGTCTTAAAAGAAGTTCTTATCTTTACATTTTTATATTTAAACTGAATTGTTATTGTGAGGACACCATATTATTTTTTTCTTATATAGATACTGAAGCTTCTTGAGACCCATTTGCCTTAATGAAATCAACACGCCAGTGATATGCCAATTTCATTTCTACCCAAATCTCTTCAGGTGTTATGTTCGGCTGTAAGTAGTTATACAACAAATGTTCCAGTATTTGAGGTACTTCTGTTTCGTTTGCTGTATGTACGTCCAGTTACAGAAGGGAAAAAAAGCGTTGCAAGGTCCTTCCAAATGCTATACTATTCAGCAAGGATGACTGAAACACCACTTTACAACAGCATCTGATACAAGGAGAGGAATAAATGCAGCTATCATATCATTGTCTAGCATGTAGCTACTTTAGTTGCAACATTTTCCCCATTCCATCTCTTACATATTATAAGAGTGTGATGGTTAGGGTTATTGCTTGTATCCTGGAGGATGCGGGTTTAAGTCGTGGTAACAGCCTCTCCATATATATGGGGGTAAGGCTGCGTACATTGGACCCTTCCAGGACCCTACATTAGCGTGAGCCTAATGGCACAGGGATGCATTTTTTCTTATTTATATATTTATTTATTTATCTCTTACATGTTATAGAAGTCTTGGCAACACAACTACTATTCACAGAAGTAAAATATGCAAGCCAGCATCCAAATTGTAGCTATCCTAGCACTGAAGTTTATAAATATAATAAGGTTACTTGAAGTTAACCAATCACTGGATTTGCAAACACAGTCTACAGCAATGAATGCTACATAGAACAAATGTTGGATGATATTTTATTTAAAGGCAACCAAACTGCCCTTGGAATCAAACATATGATTGTAGGTATTTCTTGTCATTGGCTGACATATTCTCTACATTAAGGTAGCGAATACCCATGCTCATATCAGCTGCAAAGACGACGCATTCTACTTGACTGATTTGCATAGCGATCATGGTATATGGCTCACAGAGTAAGTATTCAGAAGTTAGGCTGACATTTATTTTCTCTCTGTATATTCAGATATTATCTTCATTAAGAAAAACAATTCACTTTTCATTTATCTGCAGCAATAAAGGAAGGAAGTGCCGATTGCCTCCAAATTTCCCAGTTCGGTTCCACCCATCTGATATCATTGAATTTGGCTCTGATAAGAAGGTGATGTATCGTCCCTATTTTTACTATTCTAACTAAATATTAATGTTAATTCTTAATGTGCAAACCAACATTGACATGTTAAGTAACAATAGCCATCACAATATTATGGATTTTCAATTCACCTCCTTCCACAAACCTTGCTGCTGCTGCTATTTCTGGAGTCCAGAAAACAGGCTCTCTTCTGCCTAATACTCCATTAGAACACAAATCTCTCAATTCTCCACTAAATATTCATGCTAGTCATATCCTTATTTCAAACACAAATTTTGGATTGGAGTCTCATATATATTTATTTTTTTGCAATTGTCATGAATTGTGTCAATGATTACTGTAATATGAAGGAAATGAGGAAGTGTTTACATTTATTTATCAATAAATGTAACTAAAGGACTACACCTTTGCGATGTAGATACCCTTGACTCGAGACTGTTCTTGTTGATATTATTCCCACGAAGCCAATTTTATTTTTAGGCTTCTCCATTATGCCTCTGAGTTGTGCCTTTGATATACTTCACTTTTAAGGATTTAAATAGCTATAATTTTGTCCATGCTGATACCTATTGTCTTGATGCCACTCTCATGCATTCATTTTGTTTTGTTTTGTTTTGTTTTTTTTGTTTATAGGCTTCTCCACTTTTGACCCCCATTCTGTATTTGTCAACCTTTTCAGAGCTCGAATAGTATTTGAACTTGAGTTAATACTTTTCAAATTTTAACTGTCTCACTTTAGTAAGATATTTTTTTCCCCAACTGATTTCCTGCACATTTAAACTACTGCAACATTTGAGTCCTCCCTAGATTGTTCTGTCCATTCAAAATTTGATTGAATTTCAGTTGTGTTGCTGACTTATAATGTTATGTTCACCTTGTTTGCAGATTAACCTAAAGGAAATGCTGCTCTGGGTTCAGATATATTTTGGTTAATCTACTCCTGTAAATATGTTTTGGATATGTATATATGGTGTACGAACGTGTTTGTGGTTGGACGTTTGGATGTACTTGTTGCATGCTGCTCTGGGTTCAGAGATATTTTGGTTAATTTACTCCTATAAATGTTTAGGATATTTATGGTGTACGAACGTGTTTGTGGTTGGATGTACTTGTTGGATGTTTGGATGTACGAACAACGTATTTTTAATATAAAAATTGTGTATTATAGTTGTGTGATGCTTGTGATATTATATATTGATTCTGGAATTGGATTCTGTGTAATTATGTGTATTTGGTAATTGGATTTCTGGAATATATTATGTTTATCTTGACGGTTGTAAAACGGCAAATTTTTTTATTCCTTGACGGTTTTTAACTTGACGGTTGCAAAAACGTCAAAAAATAATTCATTTCGTGACGGTTTGCAAACACCAAAAAACAATTTCTTGACGGTTTTTCCCCGTCAAGAAAGACTTTTCTTGACGGTTATTAGCCGTCATCTAGGCCCCCGTCAAGAAAAGTCGACACTTTTCTTGACGGTTTTTTGTTTGTTTTATTGACGGTTTAAAACCGTCAAGATAACGCATGTTTCTTGACGGTTTAAAACCGTCAAGGATACAAACAAAAAACCGTCAAGAAAAGTGTCGACTTTTCTTGACGGGGGCCTAGATGACGGATCCAAAACCGTCAAGAAAAGTCTTTCTTGACGGGGAAAAACCGTCAAGAAAAGCCATTTTTCTTGTAGTGGTAATAAATTGTGATATTAAAATAAATGGCAATGTGAATAACAATAATTTAATGAGTACTTATTAAGCAATAAAATGTGATAATGGTTTTAACAGTAAGCAAGTATAATGAAAAGTTTGCTAAGAAACTTTTGGTAAGACAATAATGAAATATATGAAAGTTATTTGCTAAAAGTATCAACGGACTTTGCTAAGATAGAAATATAAATCGAAAGTAGGCAATTTCCTACAGTAGTACAATAATCAATTATTGTAGTAATTAAACAAGTAAATAGTGTAGACAGAAAGCTACTTATTAAGCAACAGAATATTGTTTTAAACAATATTTTAATGTCCTCAATAAATTATTTGTGTACAGAGGCTTGTTAACAAGCAACAGTAGTAGTTAAAGAAACAAATATTTTATAATAAAATTATTGCAAACTTTTAACAGAATAAAACTTGTAATCAAATATTCTGCTAGTAGTCAGGAACTAATTTCTTGAAGCAAAAAAGTTAAGAGAACTAATTGTAATCAAATATTTTGCTAATAACAATATGACAAAAATTTAGAGATTAATAAGTGACAGCAAGCAAATTGACATAATCAAGATGATCAACAAATTTGAGCAAATTAACAATATGTTGCTTACGAATTGTTGCTTTACAAAGTGTTGACAAATATATGTTAACACTATATAGTACCAGATATAGTATTTTAATATGATGGAATTTTTAACACTATATATGTTAAAAGAAAACTTGTTATCACTTTATGCTAAAAAGGAAGCTAACACTATTTGCTTACAGGAAGCAAATATATATATGTTAACAGTAAAAGGAAGCTAACAAAAAATTTGCTTTAACACTAAAACGAATTGTTGCTTTAACAGTAATAGAAAAAATATTATAATGGTAACAGTAAGCTAACAGAAGAGTTTCTGACAAACAGATTTTTTTTTTTTTTTTTTTTTTATATCGATCTAACTCTTAGATTGTTAGAAAAGTCTTCAAAAACTTCGAATTTAAATCTGCAAAATAAAAGAAAATTAAATTGTTACCGGCCTCCGGGAAAGTCGTGCACGTAGCACTGCCCTAAGAGTTAGCTCGGGTCTATGTGCAGACCGTATCCGAACGCTCCTAGTGGTAAAATTCTCGCTCCACCGGAATCTCGTTGCCGCACACGACGTCGAGAGAATGACCCCGACTTAGCTCTGCCCTGAGCAAAAGAAAGAACAATAGCAGCCGTACGAAGAAGACGAACAATTTAGGGAGTTTGGAGAAGAATATTTTTTTCGTGTATTAGAGAAGAAAATGAGGTTTCAATATATAGGCAGCCCATTACCCAATGCAATGAATGGTGTTAATGGAAAAATTGATATTTCATCATGGCTATTAAAAATGAAATGAAGAGGAGCAAGTAGCCGTTGGGAATTGATTTTTCCTTTACAGCAATAGCTGTAAACAACATCACGTCCGTCGACGATCACGTCCGCAGTTAACCGCGGGCAAAATATTATTTCCGTTAATAGAAACCTTTCACATTCCTTGCGATATCGCATATAATTTCCTTCATTGTTGCTGATGACAAACTGTTTTATTATTCAGATCTCACCACGTTCAATATGGTGTTAGGTGGAAGAAACTCAGATGGGTCTTGATAGTGCTTATTTCTGTATCTTGATATGTCCGGATATTATCTTTATTTTGGTTTTTTTTTTTTTTTTTTTGTGTTTCTACTTGTTGAATTTTTGAACGTAATTATTTTTTGCTGCTAAATTTATCAAATAACTCAGAATTTTGACTTCCTGCCTTAAACGAAAGGATATGGTCATTTTGACCGCAGTTTTTGTGGCCACAGGTGGCCTACCAGTACGTGGCGGCTCCCATTGCCACTATGGTCAGAATTTTAAGAGGGTGAGACCGGTACTAGCATGGAAGCCAATAGTTGAATTTCACGCGGGAGTGCGATTACGGTTATAAATTAACTGCAGACGAAATATTATTTTTGCGAAAGGAAAAGTGTTTATCCCCGGGCCCATAGTCTCAAAAAACAAAAACAAAAAACAAAAACTGTCACTCTCCCAACTGAAGCACCTAACCCATGTGGAGGATGGTGCCATGAGGGGTTGTCTGTTCTGATTGATCCACCGGTAGCTATGACTTGTCTCAATTTCAGTTGGGATGATGATGCAAGTAACCATTTCAAGGAAGTAGAAGTGGAGAGTTAAACTAAAACCTATATATCTAGCTAACTCACACAAAGGTGATGGCCTTCCAACTGCAATACCTACCTCTCACTCTCACATGGACTAGAAAAAAAGCCTATAGCCGTGCATGCAAAAATTCATCCATCTATTCTATCCATATGTATTTTTAGTATTATTGTTGTCATGCTTTCGTTGGTTCTACCCAAACTTTCATTGATGAGAGAGAGAGAGAGAGAGAGAGAGATGTGATTGTGATATGATGATAATGGAGGTGAATGGGAAGTGCAGCATGTGATGACGCAGTCCTTGCTTGCTTGATGCTTGGCTCAAGGGAGTCTTGCTCCCCGACACATCACATGGCTTAGATCCGGAATCTGCTGACTCACCGCCACGACGATATCTGCATGCATCAGTACTACGCAAATCCCACGGATTGTAGTGTAGCCACTCAAAAGATTCTTAAAAGGAGAAAAGTGACAGTAATAATTTTTTTACCATATTTAATTTTAGAATCTCACATATATATATATATATATATATATATATATAGATATTAAAATGTTGATCTTAAAATTAATTAATATTAAAATTTGGATCTCGAAATCATTATCAAATAGGCTAATGGACAGTAATTTTCAGACCCAAATCCTAATATCGATCAATTTTGAGACCGAAACTCTAATATTCATATATATGTGAGACCATAAAACTAAATAACCCTAAATTTTATCTATACTATAAACACAAGATGTACATAAATAACAACAATTATTCTATTTATCTCTCATGATGTCGTCTTCCATTATGTGTCATCTCGTATGTCAGCTAATATAACAGCTGACATGACAAATTTTAAATCAAAAAATTAATTATCCAAATTTATTAATATTTTTTTTTGAAGAATTAATGTTAGTGTTATTAATATTAATACATGTGGCTCATTTGTGAGCAACACATTTGTGCTGTGTATTAATAATGTGAGAACACATTTGTCAATGTGAGCTTTGTCATTGTGCGTACGTTACAATATTTTTTGCCTTCTGCTAAACCGCCGTGTTACTAGCTGTCCTGACTCAGGCTGCCATAATGGTGGTATGACAATAAATCTTTCAACAAATGCTTCATCCCATCATTAGCATTGTTTCATCTTGCCATTAATAGCTAATGTCGGTACGAGTGCATGTAGTTATACGGTCATGTTAGTGCTAATTTGTTATTGTATAATTTGTTATTTCATGCATAATATAGGTAAAGATTATTACTCTGTACGTAATTTTCTGAAAGAAAAATAGTCAAATACCAGACGTCCGCTAAAAAATATTTTTTTAAAAATTAAGTTAATTTACTCTAAACTTTCAGGTTTGCAGCTAAACTGTCACGACCCGATTTCAAATAATTGGGTCGAACCGGATCATGTCCAGCCTGCACCGTTGTTGAGACGGCGGCAGTAAGCTGTTCCATTAGCAGGTAATCCACAACAACATCTATATTTGTCACAACTCAAAATTCGGAAAATGAAACTTTATTAAACGTTTGAAATAAGTACAACTGGAATGTGAAAGAACTGAATTAAAAGCTGAAATCAAATTACAAAATTCTAAAACAACAAATCTAGAAACAGAAAATCTAGCTAAGCGTTCGGCTCGCCGGCCTCAAGTCCTGCGTCCTCCAACAGGGTACAGAACCGGGTCATATTAGCTGTTGTATAGTATAACAGCTCAGCATCCTCAATGTTCCCTAAAAATGTTATCTCCAGTCAGGAGGGAGCAAAGTACAATTCATGCTAATTTGACAATTAAAATAATAATAGAATCATGCACTTTTAAACAATTTGAAGTAAACAGTTTTTCTAGCAGTAAAACAGTGTGATTTGAATAGGCAATGAATATGACCGGCTTGGATTGTACAGTTGTATCCTATTGATACGATTCGGCTTATCCCCGTGTGTAAGAGGGGTAAGCTAATACTGGCCTAAGTTATTGTTTTGGATGTGGTCATAATCATTACACTACTCCCCCAGTCCCCAAACAGTTACAGTAGTTACAGTCAGTGCTCTCAGAGAGAGTCCCGTGTTGTATCGTGGTTTAAACTTGCATTAAAACGATTACTAAATAATTGTAAACTAACACAAAATGTACTTGCCTCAAATGAACTGGACTGGAAAGTTGGAGACTTCGAGATGGAAATTTAGGATCGTCCTAGAATTCCTACATTCGAGAAATTGACTCAGAATCCAGGGTTACCAATCTAACTACGCTCGTTGAAATCTCTAATTGTGTCCTAATCAATTTTAATTCTTTATTAACAAAGCACGAACAAAAAAAATGCGATTATTGGTGCGTTGAATTAATAACGAGGGAAAGATCGTTTTAAACTGGTATTTTGGAAAACTCGTCGATACCAAATTAATTTGATTAAAACTTTGTATTTTCGTAATTATAAATAAAAATTATATTTCTTATTTTAATGAGAAATACATGATCGTTGTTTAATATTAAAACTTGTAAATTTTATGTGATAAAACTTTATAAATTTTTATATGAAAATAATTATATATTTCGATTTACGCGTACGCTACAAAAACTCGCAAAACCAGAAAACAACAGAAAATTCTATACTACCAAAATTACAAGTCACTGAGCCAACAGCCAGCTGGACTTATGCCAATTACAATTTATTTACATAAATTGAAATAAGACAAAACGGTCGTTAGTTATAAAACTTCCTATAATAAATTATGAATAAATTAAATGATAAAAAAAATAAAGTAAATATTTAATGAGTCTCAGATATGGTCCAATCGTCATTTAGGCTAATGCCTCAACGTCCGGACGAAGCCGGTTTCGTTTGCATTTAGCCAGGGCCCATTGACCGATACGGTCGTCGCCCAAAATCCAAAATATTTAATATATTTTCAAAATCCATTTTAAAATTATTTTTTAAAAAAATATAATTAAATTTATGGAAAAATCCGGCAGCATTTCCTCTATTTTTGGTAAACCGAAAAACTGGGAAATGTGTGCCAATATTTTCCTGCAAATCCCAAACCAGAAAATCCCAAAAAATATATATAAAAATAACCACAAACATTCCACAGATTAGTTCGGAACGACCCGAAACAAATTTCGAAGTCCGAAACTAAAACAAAACATCACAGCACAATATCGGAAGGATCCGAAACTAAAATATTTAGAAAATCATTTCCGAAAAGTTTCGAAAATAGAGAAATCCAACCAACAGAAACTTCCCGACGTTCCTCGGAAAAATTCCGGGAACGACGTTCACCCCAAAAACCGAATTTCCCAAATAAAATTCGTGGACCAACTCATCATCGACACGGGGAGGGACGAACTACTGTGATTAACCAGGGATTACCCAAAAAGACGGAATCCGAAGGGTTGCCTCGGACTCGGGACGCGCAAATCCACAGGTCGGGGTAGAAATCCAGCGAAGAGCGCTGTCCAGAACAGCGGACAGCCTCGGGGTCAGCGCTGGGTCGCGGCGGTGGAGTACCGGGGTTGGGCGCGCGCGCGGGGTCGGCTGGATCGGGGAGGACAGCGCGCGGAGCACTGTTGGGCGGCTCGGAACAGCGACCGACGGCAGGAAAGGGCGCCGGGGGCCGGCGAAGGGGGTCGGCACGGAGGCCGGAGGTCGCACGGGAGGCCGGGGCTAGGGGCTCGGCCGGCGGGAACGCCGAAGCGGCTGCGGGGCGCGGGCGTCGGGTCCGCGCGTGGCCGGGGTTGCCGCGGTGGCGCCGCTGGGAGGCCGGGGTCGGGGTCCGCTTGGGGAAGGGTGCTGGAGGGTTCTTCTCCTCTTGGGTAGAAGAATAGAGAGAGGGAGAGTAGCAAGTAGTGGTGGTGGGTGTGTTTACTCTTCTGGAGGGAGAGGGTGTAAAGTGGGGAGATGGGTTTGTGAATGGGAGTTATAAGGAAAGGAGTGGGGTTGCTATGGGTGAACGAGAGTAAGAGTAGGGTGAGAAGAATGTGGAGAAAGAAGTACGTGGGAAGGGTAGTTAAGGATCTGGTCCAGTTTGGACCAGCTCCAAGTGTCTTAATTTTTTTAAAAGCAAATCAGATTTCAAAAATAGGATTTGGACTGGGTCTGGGTTCGGGAATCGGGTCCGGGCTCGGGTCTGGTCGACAAACAAAAGCCATATTTAATTTTTGAAATTTATTTTAAACTCACAAATACTAATAATAATAATAGCAATAATATTATAATATTAATATTAATTTACTTACGAAAATTGGGTTTCACAATCTTCCCTCCTTAGAAAATTTCGTCCTCGAAATTCAAGGCAGGGTTAGGGGGTTGGATAAACTCAAATCAAACAGGTACGGGTACTACGCCCGTAACTCAGGTCCAACAATAAGAATTTCCAAGGGAAAGTCGTAGATGAGACGGTTTAGGGACAAGTTTCAATTATGATATCATCCATGCAAAAAATACAAAAATGAACCAAAGTACACGAGGTTGATCAGACCATCATGCACTGGTCCTGATTAGACAATATATTAGTGGGTGTGTAATGACCCGCTCCGTCCTAGCGGAACGCCGATTCAAACGGCAAGTGCAACGACTCAAACGAGCCGTCGACCCGAAGAGTTGGCATCGACCTGAAGAAGAATCGATGCAAGGCTAACGTTGGCCCGACAAGATGAATCCAGACTTAGACTTTCAAAGGCGCGCTCGGAGTATCGTTCGGCCGATGCGAACATCGCTAAGGTGGGTGGCTTCGATGAACCCGTCTTTGCTTAGCCTAGACACATAACAATGCGGACACTATCACGAGAATCGCTAGGCGATAACCCCGCGCATGCTAATAAATGACTCAACGCACCTAGCTAAGGGAATAATCCCATCTTGCATGCTTATATAGAATATGGAAAGAAACATGGAAAATATGAGAACTCTCGCACCGCGCTCCACACTCGTGCTACGGCACAAGTTTACGTTCAAGTTCCCTATGCGTTCAACAATCAAACAATGAATGGGTTACAACAATGAAACGGAAATACTATCGACATAGTCGTTCCGAGTAGAGTTAGCAACATTGAAAGACTATGGGACCGATGGGTCGCCAAGGCGACTTCCGCACGAGGAGTTACAAAATGTATGAATGAATGAACGAACAAATATGTGAATGAATGAATCAACGAATGAAAGAATGAATACGTGAATGAATCGATGAACAAACGGACAAGTGAAAGAAAGAAAAGAAAGAATGAATAAAAGATAAGAAGAAAAGAATGGTTAGCGGCAGGTGTGACGGGCACGTGCAACGGGGCTCGCTACCCGCGCTGCACGGACGCCAACCTGGTCGATAACGTAAAAAGGCTAAGGGTTAGCCTACGGCTCAGAGACAGCCGTTAAGTTAAAAAAGACAAGTTAATACGAAATGGTCGTGGACAAACGGCACGAGCGAGGGGTGGCGAATGCTGTGACCGTAAAGAAAAAGGGATTCCGCGGCATGATCAAAGGGGGGATATGCCGGCCTAGGCGAAATCAAAAGGGGCTTACGGGCTTAACTGGGGGGGGGGAGGGCTTGGCCACCCAGGAGACGTAAGTGCGGGATAATTTCAAGAGACTATCAGATGTGAACCAGCCGCACATAGTGATAGGTGAGAAATTACCAAAGGAGAATATATCCAAAATGGCTTGTGATACCAGCGACCGGTGCATATAGATTTAAGTGGGCTTTGCTGGTGGCAATCCACGTGCAAGTCCTTGTATTAAAATCAAAGTAGTCTAAGTTAACTAAATGAAGTGCCTTCTGAACAGGCTTGAATATGACACACCAAATGATCAAGAGCACTTCGAGCAAACGAGTTAGAAGACGTGCCTACGACATGCTAGAACCCGAGATAGGGGTGCAACTCGGGCGGGTTGGGTCGGGTTTGAGGTCAACCCGAGCCCAACCCGATAGATCATAAGCCTAGTCCAAGCCCAAGCCCGACCCGACTTCGGGTTCAACATATGAAGCCCAAGACCAAGTCCGGAGGATCGGTTGGGCTCGGGTTAGGTCGGGCCCATCGGGTTTATCGGACTCTAATATAATATTTGAAATAATTTTAAACAAGAGTAATATTAAATGCATAATCAAATAGCAATCAAGCCTCAATCATTACAAAATAAAACTGAAATGAGATTTAGGACAAGGAATTGAAGAGTTCGGATGAAAAAAATTATAGTTTAAACTTTTTATTTAAGTAGTATGAAACAATATATATATAAATTATATATATGGCGGGTTTCGGGTTCTTCGGGTTACCCAACACATGAACCCAAGCCCAACCCGATTTTTGATCGGGTTCAAATATTTTAACCCGAGCCCAAGCCCGAACCCGAATATCTTCAACCCTAACCCAACCCATTAACGGGTTTATCCGATCGGGTTCGGGTTTAGCCCACCCGAGTTGCACCCCTAACCCGAGACAAGGACACGCACTTTACATTGAATGATTTCATGAACTACGTTAAGTTATTTCATATGAATTATTGACTAACTTGGTTTACGTTGGACAGGGAAGGCCAGACGGTAAGTATGGGTAAGTCATGCATATATTTTCATACGACACTTGTATTCAGCAACACGAGATAGGCTATGATATATGCCATAAAACTGATCCTTAGGCAAGATTAGAAAGACAATGAATGATAGATGGTGCACAAAAGTAAATAGAACGTGTTTGGTAATGATAGCGTTGTGGGCGAGCTAGCCTCCCCACCAGTGCATAACAATGTACTGATAACCCCACAGTCTACTTGCAGGATGCAGGAGACGCCGGCGGGTGCGGAGCTTCCCTCGAACGTGCTAAGGCGCGGAGCTATCTCTCGAGCCTTGGAGCGTTGCAAGGAGCTGAAGCACCCTATACAGGATATAATGTATTGGAACATCGCCATGAATCTTTCCATTTTGTAAGCCACTTGGCACGCCTTTTATATTTCAGAGAGAGAGAGAGAGCTTGAGTGACTTATAATATCGGCCTAGCGCCGCTTGTAAACTTTTGAATATCAATAAAGAGTTGGATTCGCTTTAATTTGTGTTTATTTACTTTCTGCTACAAATGGGGACACTCTGTGCGACTCTGTGGCCTAGCTCAAATCGGCCGTTTCTGGACTTAGCCTTGCACGGGCGCAACCTAGGCCCGTGCGGCATCACGCCTTAGCGAGGACGATCGCTCCTACGGGAGCGGAGCGTGACATAGTGGTATCAGAGCACGGCTTCACGTCCTTGGACTTCATTTCGATTTTCTCAGTTTTGAAAGCTCGTTGAAACAAAAGAAAGATATGCTCTCTCTCGTTATGCCTTGGGATGTTCCATACAATAAGTCTAATATTTTCAAAAGCTCGTACAAGTACTCGGTTGAATGGGATCGATAGGCAACGGCCTTTGTGCCGAACGTCGCAAACTTGACTCGATAGAGAAAACATGCTAAGTTAACATGTCGCGTGCGTGCCTGACTAGTCTTGCGTCGACCTAGCAAATGTGCGTGCAAACTCGAATATAGTCTACACGGGATGGTTATGCGGCACAACTTAGTCCGCGTGTCGCGCACCTCGACTTTTGGGTGCAATCGGGTTGCGAGCGATATCAAGTACCGCTCGGTCGGGAACGAAGCTAAACTTAGAGTGTATATCGATAGGAACGCTATCGAGTTCACGCTTAGGCGTGCACGAAAGATTGATTTAAATTTTGAGGAACGGACGAACGCACTATTGAACATATCGAGTGGGAATCGAATGGTCTCTTGATGAATTATAGAATGGCTTGAACCCGAGTGGTGTATGTGATAGCTTCGAAGAAGGATAAGAGTGAGTGTCGACGACTATAGTCGAGTGGCTCGAACCCTGAGTGGGGTATGGACGTTATAGAAATTGTTCGAGCGACACTGCGAGATATACGGATAGAACGGGTATGTCGACGAGGCGATGCGATCGCGCAAAGCCTTAGAACGCGTCACGCTTAGTTGATCGTGACTTCGAATGTCCCGAACGAGATGTCGTCCGGACAACTTGTGAATGGACAACGCATGTTAGAAAATGATTCGGAACGATGAATGAAAGTGAATGGTCTTGATCGAGAAAACTTAGAGGATCGCGCGTATGATTTGGGATTAATTCAAATGAAATGTGACTTGAGTTTTGAACAACGATCTTGAAACGAGCTTGAGGAATAACGATCGAACTTGATCTTGAATATCGAAGAAATTGTGGATTATCCAACTCGGACAATAGCATCAGTCGCACGACTTGAAATTGGTTGCAAAGGAAGATCGTCAGGTTACGTATATCGTCGATGGTATTGAGGCGTATCAAAGATCGATATGCGATAACTCGGGGGCACTCTGACTCGGCGAATGACGGTCATGCAAATGTCATTGTTCCATTGGACGCTATATTTGAAATGTTAAAAATGTGTCGAGGAAAAGATAGATTTGGCTCGAGGATTTTCTAGTTGAACGAAATATGAATAGACTATCGATCTTGGCTTGGATAGAAAATGAAATGCTTGGATTTGCTTCGTTGACAACTACAACGTTGACGTTCTTGTCTTATGCGAGCGCAACCCCAGCCTTGCACATGCGTCTCACCGGATTAGGACGATCACTCCGCGTGAGCGCTGATATGGTGATTCATACAGCGGGAGTTATTGAACTTGGATGGCGTGGCAAATTGATTGCTTCGACTTATGGTTTGACGCGAAGGTAAACTCAAAAATAAATCAGTGTGTTTGATGATTGAACTTGAGGATTGAGTAGGTCCAATCCGCGTATCGAGAATGAGTTAGTCTAGACTCAAACAAGAGTTACGCCCCGATGAGAATGATTATTCCGCGGGTGCGTCGCATGGTGATTCGTGAACCACCGTGGATAATCGGACTCGCGTGAGATTGGGACGCAACATATTGTCAAAGCTAGACGACCTCGTGATCGAATACATGAATTGGTTAGAATTGGTGATTTAAATGGATTCGAATACGCGCAATAAAAATATTGATACGAATAGGTGATCGTGCTCGATATTTAGAAATCTGAATGACGCGAGCTTGGGTAGAAAATCCCGTACTACCGACTTTGGTTTGACCCTAGGATTGGGGTCAGTGTTGGTATTATTGTTGGAAAACTATGATTCCAATCCTGATATTGACTTAGCCTTAAAAAATGGCCTAGCAGATAGGCGGACGACCCTATGCCGAGTGATTGAACCTGTATTGTTTACGTTATCGTCTGGACGGACGATAGACTTGGGACAACAAGACTTAGAGTAGGATGAGGAACTGGGGATGTGCGTGAACGACGACGAGATTGGCCCCAAATGAAGTGAATGGTAGGAATGGATGATGCACAAGTAAAGTCGGGATAGCAAATCGAATCATCTCGATGACCGAGATAAACGATAGTGAGATGCACGCGAGTTCGATTTTAAATCGAAGTTAGCAAAACGATCAGCAAATCAAAACTATCACGAGTAGCTTGTCCGACTTTGCTAGTCGCTAAGCTTGGTTGAAATGTACGTATTCGGAGGACGCCTTGAATATGTGCACGATCCAAACTCAGCGATATAATGAACTCGAATGCAGCTGCAAGTGGGTGTTGCGATGCGCATGAACGAACGAGTGAGTTTGCCTCAGTCTATGACTCTCGTGTTTGAGAATTACAACGCACCTCGTGCGACCGTTTCAGTCCCATGATATGTCGAAATAGCAACCAAGTCGAATAAACGAGACGATTGAATAAGTGCCATCAACTCTAAAGATGAATAAAAAGCCATTCAATAAAATCGATCAAACGTATGCGACACGAAACTTGGAAAGGTATCGAGTATAGTTCGATGCCATCGAACGGTAAAGCCATTCGATAGGAATTGTCTAAGGTATGCACACGGCGATGAGTAAAGGAACGGTAGGATAACCCGCACTCAGGAAGTCTCGAGGACGAGACTTGTTTTGAGTGGTGTATTATGTAATGACCCGCTCCGCCCTAGCGGAACGCCGATTCAAACGGCAAGTGCAACGACTCAAACGAGCCGTCGACCCGAAGAGTTGGCATCGACCTGAAGAAGAATCGATGCAAGGCTAACATTGGCCCGACAAGATGAATCCAGACTTAGACTTTCAAAGGCGCGCTCGGAGTATCGTTCGGCCGATGCGAACATCGCTAAGGTGGGTGGCTCCGATGAACCCGTCTTTGCTTAGCCTAGACACATAACAATGCGGACACTATCACGAGAATCGCTAGGCGATAACCCCGCGCATGCTAATAAATGACTCAACGCACCTAGCTAAGGGAATAATCCCATCTTGCATGCTTATATAGAATATGGAAAGAAACATGGAAAATATGAGAACTCTCGCACCGCGCTCCACGCTCGTGCTACGGCACAAGTTTACGTTCAAGTTCCCTATGCGTTCAACAATCAAACAATGAATGGATTACAACAATGAAACGGGAAGGCTATCGACATAGTCGTTCCGAGTAGAGTTAGCAACATTGAAAGACTATAGGACCGATGGGTCGCCAAGACGACTCCCGCACGAGGAGTTGTAAAATGTATGAATGAATGAACGAACAAATATGTGAATGAATGAATCAACGAATGAAAGAATGAATACGTGAATGAATCGATGAACAAACGGACAAATGAAAAAAAGAAAAGAAAGAATGAATAAAAGATAAGAAGAAAAGAATGGTTAGCGACAGGTGTGATGGGCACGTGCAACGGGGCTCGCTAACCGTGTTGCACGGACGCCAACCTGGTCGATAACGTAAAAAGGCTAAGGGTTAGCCTACGGCTCAGAGACAGCCGTTAAGTTAAAAAAGACAAGTTAATACAAAATGGTCATGGACAAACGGCACGAGCGAGAGGTGGCGAATGCTGTGACCGTAAAGAAAAAGGGATTCCGCGGCATGATCAAAGGGGGGATATGCCGGCCTAGGCGGAATCAAAAGGGGCTTACGGGCTTAACTGGGGGGGGGGGGGGGCTTGGCCACCCAGGAGACGTAAGTGCGGGATAATTTTAAGAGACTATTAGATGTGAACCAGCCGCACACAGTGATAGGTGAGAAATTACCAAAGGAGAATATGTCCAAAATGGCTTGTGATGCTGTCACCCCCAGTTTCCAGAAACAGGGGTATTTTGTCATTTTTCACTTTTAAATATGTTTGAAATTATTTATTTATTTATTGTATTATTTTGGGGTTATTTGAATCGGGTTCGAATTTCAACTCATTCCGACTTGTTTTGACTTGTTTCGGGGACCCGGGGTAGTTTTGACCTTAGCGGACCCACACACTAGATAGCCATGGCCCATAATATTACCATCAAAAGTTAGAGGAATTAATCATGACTCCATGGATTAGATTAGACCTAATTAGAACACTAGATTTACATTTTTAACCCCCAAACCCTAAGCAACCTTGTAAGGAGCTAATAAAACAATAGAGGGGCAAACTTGTAATTAGGAAAATGGGATTTTGGAGCCATATGTCCAGCCACATGTAGGTGGATAGGAGAGAGAAATCCTATCTTTTATTCTCATCCACTTTCTTCTTCTTCTTCTCCAAGGGTTTCCTCCATTTTTCTTGAGAGCTCCACCATTGTTCCTTCTCCAAAACTAGGTAATCCCTTCTCCAAATTAGTTTTTCTTTTCATGTAGATTGGTTAGGAACCCAATAGGAATGATTCCCATGGTTGTGTCTCCATTAGAGACCATTTTGTGTTCTTTGGATATTATTAGAGGTGTCCAACATGTAGGATTGTGTCCTAAAAGAAAAAAAACCCCTATTGGACACATGTATATTAGTTTGTGCATTGATTTTGGGTTTGTTCTCTATTATTCCAGATTTTGCTTGTATTTAGAATGGATTCTCTAATGTATCATTTCCTATAATCTATTTGAATATATATATGTGGTTATATATATATATATATATATATATATATATATATATATATATATATATATATATATATATATATATATATATATATATTTATATATACGGCTTATATATATATTGGTGTATATGGTGTGGTGTGATGTTGTGTTGGTGTTGGGAGAGACACACATGTTCGGCCAAGAGTGAGGGGATGAGTGTGTGTGTTGTGATAGTAGAGAGGTGTGTGTTTATGTGTGAGTTAGAGAGATGAGTTTGTGAGTGTGAGATGGAGGAGATTGATGAGAGTGTTTGTGATGTGTTAGGGAGGGGAAAAACCCAACCAAACAGCATCATTGCTGTCCCAATTCCAGCCCTTGGCTGTCCCCAATTTCAGTCCGAAACACCATGCAAACAGCCCATAATTTCCCCTCATTGCTGTCCAGTTTTTGGCCTATTTGGTGGCTGTCCTAAAGCAGACATTTCCACTCCATAGCAGCCCCAAACACAGCCCTAAACTCTCCCATAGATGCTGTCCCAAAACAGCCCATATATGACCAAATGGACAGCCATGTAGCTGTCCCAAAACAGTCCTAAATAGCCCCAAAACAGCCCCTACAAATCTGTCCCTTTTGGCCAATTTTAGTCCACTTTTAGGACTCCAATTTAGCCTCCAACTGTCACCAATTTCAGCCCCTATAACACCACTCCAAATCAGTCCTATTGCCATGTATTTCAGTCCCTTTAACACCACAAAATCAGTCCCCCAAGTCCATTCAAAACAGTCCACATAATTGCCTTTGTGTGTGAGAGTGTTTGTGAGAGCTTGTGAGTGTGTGTGTGAGGTTTATGAGTGAAACTAGTACCCTATAGTATAGCCTACATCTAAACTAGTAGAAAACCTATAGGAAACCTATGAGAGTGATAAATATAGGAGTGTGTCATGAGAGTGAGTGGTGTAGATGAGTGTGGTAGAGAAAAGGGTAAAATTCATGATATAGATGTCACTCCCCGTTCCCAGAATAAAGTATTTTATACGTATACTTCTTGAATGTACTTATTCAATATTTATCATGCATTTATTCTGTATTTAAATTCTTCAAATTTGCGCTTATTAATTTTTTATATTTTATTTTCTGCTTTCTCTTGGCTCTTGGTTCATTTCGGTTCATGGGAAACCAACTTGGTTCGGTTTGGTTCAACATGGAAAGGAATGGATGGCTTGGATTTGGTGGAGAGAATGAATGGTGGAGATCCACTTGACCTTGATATAAAAGTTCTTCTTCCACTCTCTCTCTCTTCATTCATTCACATTTACTCCTCCACCAAACCCTAACCCATTTGGAGAGGCAAGTACATCTTGCACACCATGAGGGATTTCATGCATCCCCAATTACTTTTAGTTTATGTTATTCATCTTCTCTTCCTCTACAAGTTTAGGTCTTGAAGTTTTTGTTTTCCATGGATGGTTGGGTGTAGATCTAAGTTTCAAGTTTTGGTTTTCATAGTTTTCATTTTCATATAAAATTTAGGGTTTTGATCTATCAAACATTGTTGTTTTCGAAATTAAGTGGTTCCAGGTTGTAGAGAATTTGATTCTACTAAAGTTTGGCTTTTGAAAAGTTAGATTTCGATTTATTTTGTGGAAGTTATGGCAAAAAGTATTTTGGTTCGTTCCTATATTCATCTGCAGCACGAACAGCATGTCGCAGAAGGCGCATGTCGCAGTAGACGCATGTTGCAATGAGGCACATGTCGCGGAAGGCACACAGCATGTCGCAGAAGGCGCATGTCGCAGTAGGCGCATGTTGCAATGAGGCGCATGTCGCGGAAGGCACACAGCATGTCGCAGAAGGCGCATGTCGCAGTAGGTGCATGTTGCAAAGAGGCGCATGTCGCGGAAGGCACACAGCATGTCGCAGTAGCCGCATATCATGTCGCGTATGAGCCGCATTAAGGCGCATGTCGCAGTAGGCGCTTGTTGCATGAGGCGCATGTTGCGGTAGGCGCATATCATGTCGCAGTTGAGCCACATGAGGCGCATGTCGCGGTAGGCGCATATCATGTCGCAGTTGAGCCACATGAGGCGCATATCATGTCGCAGTAGGCGCATATGGTGTCGCAGTTGCATGCATGTCGCAGAATAGGCCGCATATGCATAATTTGGTTGTTTCTGACTGTTATATGTCCTAATTAACTGAATTGTGGCTAGAATTTCTTTCAACTCCCAACATGAATTTGTTGATCTTTTCCTTGAATTCAAGAATATATTACCAACTATTTTATACAAGTTATGGACTCGACCATGCTTAATACTAATTTGACCTTTATGCCTTGTCATGAATTGACCCCGACTATTACTTGACTAATAATTGATCATACGTTCCTAGTTGGAACTAAAGAGACTGGCTAGTCGTCTTATTGAATGAAATGAATGAGACACGTTCATGTAATGAACTATTGTACTCGATTAGCCAAATCCAAATATTGGCATACAGACACATGCAGGTTTCAAATTATTTATTTATCTATTTTACAAAAAGACAGCATGTGTACCTTATGGTCAAGGCATGATTACTCCGTGGCTAGATTTGATTGTTGCATCACGCTATGTAAAACCTACAACCTAGCCGTACGGGTATCGTTGTAGAGTTGCGCATATCGTACCCTGTACGAAAGTACTTATTGAATGACCATGATCCACGGCATAGAACTTCACTCAACGTAGAGACTATTAAGTTAAATAAAATAATGATGGCATGGAGAGAATGGATTCCCAAGTTCTTACATGGCAGCCCCCTTGGGACTATTAAGTACCCGACGGGCCGGCTGGTTCCCACAGATACGGTAAATCTGTCACACGGGCAGGGAACGGTATCTGCTTATATTATTGTACATGCTATAACGGCGGGCATCCCGCTGGGACTCGTCTAACTACATGATTGGCGCAATTGATTGATTGGATAGACTAGCCTTGCTTGCACATAGTAAGAACTGAGGAATCCCTAATTGCATAATTCCAGGATAACTTGGGACTCACAATAGCAAGCCGTAGGAATTGATTGGCCGTTCAAAGATGATTTGTTTGTGTATTGTATCTACTCTGTTGCCTAACTAAGATGATCAGAATGTCAGGGCGTGACGGGCCAACTTCTGCCCTTGTTTGGTTGGGAGGTTGGTTCGAAGTGTCGTGATGTTATGTGAATCCTAGTGGAAAGCAGAGATCTATTATTATATTTTCTTACTTACTGGTTTAGTTTCTCATATCGTGCTTCCTTGTGGTACTTGCTATTGGAGGTCTAACCTCTCTGGTTTTGCATGGCCAGATTTAGAGCCGGTTCCCGAGGACTCAGCTTACTTCCACCTCCAAGATGGTCAATACTAGAGGAATGATCGCAGGAGGACTCGAGTAGGTTCCTTACTTTTCCGCTCGTTTTGTTACTTACTTTATATTTTGCCGTTTGGCACCGACATGTTAGTCGGATTGTCTTGCTCTTACTTTCGCATAATTGTAACTAAAGTCAGACTGCAGCTGATAACAATTGTGTATATACTTGTTATACCATCTGGCTATGTTTTGTAAAGCCAGATCTCAAGAACATTTTGACTGAGCGTTTGGGACACCTTACTGCTTTATCTTATATGTTCTCTATTTCTGTTTCTTGTTTTGAATGATTGAGACAATAGATGTGAAATGACCATAGTAAGACTTTCATGTAGTATGCACCCCCTCGTCTGGTTAGACAGCATTGATCGTATTATACGGTATTCATCTACCCGTAATACGTAGCTGGCTGAGTCATTCCCCCGCTCTCCAGTATTCTGGTTCTGGGGCATGATAAGGTTTTAGTGGTGGCCCATGCAGGTCTGATTTCAGACTTGTGGGGCATTTTTGATTTATAGGATGTCTCGATCACACGTGTTCCTTCTTGATCTCATGATTCGTTATCCTCAACCCTTGCTTGACATTCCGGTATCCTTATTGATCCTTCATGTCCGGTTGTTTGATTGTTCTCTTGTCCCTTTTCTTCGGGGCACTTCGTCCGCATCGGTCATAGCTGGACAGCAACAGCAGGAGCAACATGGACAACCTGACCAGGTTGGTCGGCAACAAGGGCCAGTCTCACCTCAGGAGGCTACCCAGGAAAAAGTGATAGTGGAACCAGCAGCTGGATCACAGTATCCGGACATTCCACCACCACCGACAGTTCCACCTACCCAAGTGGACACACTAGCCCTTCTGGAGATCATGAGAGGAATGATGGCTACTCAGCAACATCAGATGTTGGCCCAGCAGCGCATGCACACTCAGCTACAAGAGCAGAATGTGCTACTCAACCAAGGTTTGCAGACGGCTTTGGAAAGAGGAGCGAGGACTGATTCAGGAGCATCAGCCAGGTTTTGCAAGTACAACCCTCGCCGTTTCGAGGGCACGGAGGATGCCATATCAGCAGATGCATGGCTTAAGGATATGGAGGCTATTCTGACGGCAGCTAAGGTACCGGCAGAAGAACGTGTGGATCTGGTGAAGTTATTACTTCAGGATCTCGCACGTGATTGGTGGGAATCAGAGGAAGTGGGCATCAGACGTCCTGTAGCTTGGGACGATTTTACTACAAGATTCAAGACCAAGTACTATCACTACAACAAAAAACCCTTTTAATAACGCTCGATAAGACGTATTGATGACGCCTGATACCTAAGCATTATCAAAATTCGAAATACCTTTATTTCTATGACGGTTTTGACTAATTCTGGGCTTTTTATGACGTTTATAAAACAAAGCGTCATTAATAGTTTAGAGCGGTGGCAAACTTGTAATATTTTGCAAACGTATTAATATGTTTGAAATACCATTCGTCGTCTCTCTCCTTAACAGAACTCTCTTTCTTCCTTTCTCCATCCAAAAAAAATTAGGGTTAGGGTTTTAAGAAGAGAAGGATGAAGAAATCGGGTCCGAGCAGAAATCACTGGAAGCTCTGCGGAGAAGAAGCCTCCCTCTACTGCACGGGGTCATCCTGATGGGGAGGACGGCGTTCTCTTGCAGGGCCCTATTCTGGGTGCTGAGGCTCGTGTCGGGCCCCGGCGCCGCGGCGAGCAGGGAGTGCAGGCAGGGGCTGGAGAGGGTGATCGGCCTGGCGCTGGACCAGGCGACGCTGGACGCCCCCACTTTCACCATGCGCCAGCAGCAGATCGGCTTCTGCCCCCGCCGCCCCCGCCCCATCCAAAAGCCCGTCTGGCAGAGCGGCGAGACCTACACCCTCCCCCAGTTCGAGTCCAAGGCCAAGCTCTTCGAGCGCTCCCACCTCAAGAAGCTCCTCTCCTCTGGAAGGCTCGTGCCGACTCTGACCCCGCTCGAGATCGAGTCCCTCTTCTGGAAGGCTTGCGCCGACCGCCCCTTCTCCGTCGAGTACGCCAACGACATGCCCGGCTCCGGCTTCTCGCCCGTCCCAGCCTCCACCGCCGCCGGTACGGGGAACGTCGGGGAGAGCGCGTGGAACATGAGGGGCGTCTCGAGGTCCAAGGGCTCGCTGCTGAGGTTCATGAGGGAGGACATCCCCGGGGTGACCTCGCCTATGGTCTACGTCGCCATGCTGTTCAGGTGTTCTTTCTGTAAGTTTTGTGGAAGAAGTAGTTCAATTTATTTTTATGTATTGTAATGATGTACATGTTTGAGCATTTCACTTTTGTCAGATGTTTTCACGCACGTGCTTCATGTATTCCTGATAGCCAATTTTCCAGGTGCCAATCGTCTTTCGTCCTTAGTTTCTCATCGTTTAAGAACACATTAATTGATTACATGGTGTTCCATTATAGCAGCATGTTACTGCAAATATGTGCCGCAAAAGTGACTCTGGCACCAAAAATTGTGGGCATCCTGAGTTTTAAAAATGGGAACACACTTAACAAAGATATGAAACTAAAACTTAGTTATGCCCCCATCAACCCTATGAATCATACAACTGGACAAAGTGTTGTACGTTCACAGAATGCCATGTTTTGTACATTTATCATTATCTGCTCATTAACGCCTAAGACCATTACCACTGGGGAATCAGTGTTACCCGTTCGTGGAAGTTGCTAGAATTTCTCGTCTCGTGACAGGCATTATATCCTTGTTCCCTAACTTCATTTTGCTTGATAGTTGTGCTGACAGATTTCCTTTCTTATATATATTAGGCACTCACTATCAAAACAGTCTTCAAGTATTTGAATTTGTGCACTTCATCATATCTATCACAACCTGTGAATTACCTTGTAGCTACAATTTGAATCCTGGTGTAAGGTGAGAAACACGGCCACTATTCAGAAGTCCAAGTGTTCCAACACTTCTCAGTTAACTTGCTCATTGTTGCCTTGGTGATGAAGTATGACTAGTGGACACAAATGTGTGTGTTTCACTTTGGCAGGGATACAAGGACACAATTATTTGTATATTTGTGAATATTCTTATAGAAAGTACCCAGTAGTTCTTTATTAGTTGTTAGGTTAGGCTGGGTTGAAGCAACTTGCATCCATGGCTGAATGACTAAATCGCCTAATGGGGCAAATTTGTGGGTTCGATTCTTGATGGATGATAGAGTCATATAACATGAATGGTTATATAAGAACTCAACAAGTGGAATATTTTTACTAAGGTATTGAGATATTGTAGTTTTTTTTCCAAATAGGAACTCTTCATCTTTTGAATATTTGCAGTTTATGAAAGTGGACACATTCATGTATCTGAAGTTGAAACTTGAACAAGTGTTGGACATAGATAGACGTGTTTTGTGTCACATTGATGGGCGGGGAAAGTTTTAGTAGGAAGACATGTCCTACACTACATATCATTTTTGGTGAGTGGTATGATCCTAATTAATGAAAGCAGTAACTCCCCAAAACATATTGAGTGCCTCTTTCATCTATTTGTTCAGTTCCTCTTGTAGTCTTCTGAAAGGCATGTTGTAATATATCTGCTTTAGTTACTGTAGATCCTTCAAATTCTAAGCTTCTACCTGTGTTTATGCTAGGGCATCCATCCTTGTTTGTCTTGCTAGTAAAACAGTATCATTGCCAAACCATCGGACAAAGTTTTAAGTATCAGGACCAGTTTGGAACCCATCTTATGAGTGTGATGAGTGTTGAGTGTCGGTGGTTTGGCAGTTTTGTCGGAGTTTCAAAGTTCTTGATTCCATAAAGCCAAAAAATAATAAGAAACTATTTAAAAAGCTAGACAATATTGATACATTTAGGCACAATGTTATGTATTATTTGTTGTTTCCCGTTAGTTTTGAATGGAATGATATTCAACATTACCGAATTATTCACCCACAATAGATATTGTTCATTTTATTTGCTTCTAGATAAAGTAGCCTACAAAAGATAGTTTTCAATGGATGATATTAAGATGCATTGGATTTATAGTATACAACTTCTACAAAATGGTAATGGTTACATGGTATAGATGAAGAATTTTGTATAGAATGTTATCTTCAGAATTTTATATAGCATGTTGATCTTAGGCATGATCAGATTATTGTGTGGGACGTTTTCTTTTCACACTTCTCTCTTTTTATTTTAACTCTTTTCTTGCTGAATGACTGGGAAGGAGAGCCATAATTTTGGTATCGGACACTATTGGTGGGGTGAGTATCGGATTAGACATGCCAAAAATGATTGGTACCTGTGAAGCTTGGAACCTCATATTGAATTTAGCCCAATGAGTACATTTATAAAATGGAAAATGCAATGACTGAATAAAATCATGTGATGTCAACTTATGTTACTTCACTTGTAATATTCAGATGTTTCCTGCATATGGCGATGTACCTGTCTTTTCCGACTGCACTTGAAATATTCGGATGCTTCTTCAGTTATAAATAGTGTCCAAGTAAATCATGTCCCTAATAATTTACCATTGAAATTAACATATGGTAATGGATACTTGTAGTGAACGCCTGCAACTTGATTGGAACATTAGTCCCCTTATTAATGTGTCTATAATTTCCTTTATCAGACTAGGGTCTGCTCACTGGTTGGATATTTGTATTGTTGTTATGATTTTCTAGGTTGACTTGCTTTGCTTCTTTCATGACTTACCTCCTTACTGCTCCCCATTCTATTATTATATAGCCCGTGAGAACTTATTAGTATCTTTCTTCTTGGTTACATCAGGGTCATGCTGAGTGCTTGTGTTTCATCAGTTGCTTGATAAGCAAGAAAACCTTATTTGGTTTTAGTACAATTGTTGGTTGTAACTGCCATGTAGTTTGTGTCAAATTGGCTGCCTCTACAAATTTTTTTTCTATGAAAACTACAAATGGTAATTGCATCTCGCCCTTGATTCCCGTCACATCTTGTCTTGTTGCTGTTTTCCTTTATACTCGGAAGCTCATTATGTTATGGGTTTACACCATACATGTCAAAGATGTCACTTATCTCCGACCTATTATGAGTTTTAGGCATGTGTTAGTGATGGACATTTGATTTCAAGTATATACCTATGTAAACTAAAAACCAAATCATTTGTTTCTGCAGTGTTCTATGAACTGTTACAAGTGCATATAGTGGTGTCCACTGCCAATTCTTGAATTTCCTGATCATGACGTTGGATTTGAGCTTCTGTTGTAGATGCCCAATTAATTTTCAAGTCATCAGTATAGCAATTATTAAAATTATGTTGCAGTAATATAGTTTAAGTTGATTGAGCGAAGATGTCTTCTATGATTCAAGGACTTACCAATTACTTATGCTTGTAAGGTTTCATATGATACTTGAGAAGCAAAACTTTTGAGCTTGGAAGATGAAAGATGGAATGAAAACGGCCGCACACCATCACTGGATAAGGTATGTACAGGTACCATTGATAGTCTTTACAATTTCAGTAAACCTCCCTAATATGAACATTATAATTATGCAGAGTTGTAACTTCCAACCTAAAGAATAGTGAGCTAAAAAAAATTCTTTTTCTTGAAATTTTGTACAAGAATTTTATTTAGCAAAATCTCGCAATATGAAAGTATGTTAATTGATGTTGCCGTTAAAAACTTGGAAGACTTGATTTCATGGTTATAGAATAAGTGTGTTTACTTCTGTCATGTGATTTCTCAGCTTCATCTTCTTTAATCCAGCACAATGCCACAGGAGAATGTTGTGATAGGTCTTTCTTCTAAATTGAAATATGAACACATATATCTAGAACCAACCTTAGTGCCAAACTCGAGATGGGCCAACCTAGTGATTATGGTCATACTTTCATAGACATTGGCATCTAAGAAATACATCCTCTGTCGGGGAGTGGAAGAAAGAACCTCAGGATTAAACATCTTTTGCACCCATGGTGATTTAGAATAAGAAAATGCTAGCTAGATTCAATGGATTACTTTAGCTCATGGGTTTATTTTCTACAGTATCTAGTAGGAATAAGTTTAATTTTTGTAGTTTAGGCAGAGTTTCACATGAAGTGGGACGTGATTAATTAATCAAGAAAAGACTCATGAAATTACAGTTTCAATTGTAAATTAATTTCTTAACTATTAAAATTCCAAGTTCACTAAATCCTAACAAACAATTTTGTTCTTATGATTTAGAGATTTAATTTTTTGAAACACTGCTGCAATTAACAGATTTAGTGATTTATAATTTTAATACTTATACATTTTATACTCTCTCTATTACTCTTAATTGTTTTGATTTAGAGATTTAGAGACTAAATTTGGAGAAGAGATGGATGTAGTGTTAAATAGACCATGGGTGCGTTGTCGGATCTGTGTTGCGTCGAACGATGTCCATGTTAAATAGACCATGGGTGCCTTTTCTTATTCTATTTCTCTTGCCATTGTACCCTGAAATCTAATCAACTCTACTTGCACGATTTTGATTTTTGTATTAATAGTTGAGCAGTAATTAATTCTGTGACTGGTGAATTGCAGGTCCTAACAAATGGCATAGAGGTGAAGCTGCAAAGGAATGCTTTTAGTGTGATTGAAGCCCCGACTGGTCTTGAGGAGAACAATGATGTTGAATGTGAAAATATGTTGTGAAATGGTTCTGATATATGTATTTGGATGTCCTATTTTGAAAAAATGTAATGAAGATGGTGATATATATTATGTATATTTGTAAATGGATTAAATGGTACTTTATAACATTTAGATGTTTTCTTGTGAATATGGTTCAAAATGAATGTTTTGAAATTGAATTGAGCAACATTGAGCATTGATCTATAATTTTTTGGAAAGTAATATATAAATGTGCAGAATTGAGCGTTATAAATGTGCTGAATTGAGTCTATATAGATTATCTATTCATAACGCTTTCAAACTACGCTGAAAATAAGTGTAGCAGAAACTCATCATATTCATGACGTTTTTATTTATGACGCTTTTAAAAAACATTTATAACACCCGTTTTCATCACGCTTGCTTTGGAAAAAAAAAGCGTCATGGTTTGTCATTAATGACGGTTTTTAGCCGTCATTAAAAGGTATTTCTGTTGTAGTGTATGGAGTTGTGGCGCAGTTTGAGCTACAACAGAAGTTTATCAGCCTCAGGCAGGCTGGCAAGACTGTAGATGCTTATGCAGCAGAGTTCTGCAGATTGAGTAGATTCGCCCCAGAGATGGTAGCGACGGAGCGCCAGAGGGCTATGAGGTTTCAACAAGGGTTTCATCTTGAACTCTTACAATTGATAGAAGGGCACAATTACCAGACTTTTGATGAGATATTGACGGTGACTCGATGGCATGAAATCACCATTCAGAGGCTTGCGGTGAGGACTGGGGGTCAGAAGAGATCTCACAGTCAGATTGAAGGAGGAGGGGGAGCAGCGTCCCGAACAACAGCACCATCCACTGGCATTCGTATCCACGATGTGGCGATACGAGGACCGGCACCACCACCCAGGCAGCAGCAGCAACAACAGAGGAAGAACCAGCAACCCCCGACGGGCTGCCCTTATTGTGGGAATATGGGGCACACTAGAGATGTGTGTCGGATATTGAATGGACTATGCCTGAAATGTGGAAATCCAGACCATCGGGTTACCACATGTCCCATGAATTCGAGGTCAGGAGGACCAGGGCAGCAGTTTCCTGCTCTGCCAGCACCAGGGGCAGGCCAGTATCGAGGACCAGCAATAGCCGTTAGGCCGTTGGCATAGCGTCCGCAGGCTCAGTTGTTTTGGCAGCAGGGACCGCCGATACAGCAACACCAGCATAGACCACCCCAGCATCATCAAGGAAAGGGCCAGCAGCAGCATCAGGCTAGGCCGCAGCATGGGAATCAGCAAGGAGGTCGAGGGCAGGCATTCACTCTGTCCTTGGAGGAGGCATTGGCATTGGGAGATGTTGTGGCAGGTAACATTCTCGTCGCCTCATATCCCGCAGTAGCATTGTTTGATTCGGGAGCATCCCATTCATTTATATCTGCACAATTTGCGACACGGCTAGAAATAGAGTTCGAGGCATTGCCAGGGAGGTTGAATATACTCACTGGCAATGGGCTCGTTGGAGTTAGTAGAGTTATTCTAGCATGTAGCGTTGTAGTTTGTGGCCATTCCTTACCCGCCCGGTTGATAGAATTTTCTGTTGGAAATTTCGATGTTATCTTAGGCATGGACTGGCTGAAAGACAGTCATGCGACAATAGATTGTCGTAGAGGGAGTGTATCTTTTGATATTCCAGGCATGAAGAGGTTCACCTTAGTCAGGTCAGAGGCAACTCAGCAAGAGCAGGGAGTAGTAACAGCAATGGAAGAAGTTCAGATTCCGAAGGTAGTTGAAGAATTTCTAGACATATTTTCCGAAGAACTTCCAGGTCTACCACCGGTTAGGGATATTGAGTTCAGCATAGAATTGGCACCAGGAACTAAACCAATATCAGATCGAGTTTACAGAATAGCGGATTCAGAACAGGCCAAGGTATATCAGCATATAGAGGAATTGAAGGAGAAGAAGTTCATCCAAGCTAGCGTATCACCGTGGGCAGCACCAGTGGTACTTGTGGGGAAGAAGGATGGATCATCTAGATTGTGCATTGACTACAGGAAGCTTAACGCGGCAACAGTGAAGAACAAGTACCCACTACCCAGGATCGACGACTTATTTGATCAGTTGAGCAAAGCTAGAGTTTTCTCCAAGATAGATCTTCATTCAGGGTACCATCAGGTGAGGGTTCGAAAGGAAGATATTCCCAAGACAGCATTTAGGTCGAAGTATGGGCATTATGAATTCTTAGTAATGCCGTTTGGTTTGACCAATGCTCCAGCGATATTCATGGATTTGATGAACCGCATCTTTATGCCATATTTAGACCAGTTTGTCGTAGTATTTCTCAACGACATTCTCGTATATTCTGCTAGTGAAGAGGAGCATGAAGACCACCTCAGGAAAGTGTTGCAGGTTCTGAGAGAGAACCAGTTGTATGCCAAGCTCAGTAAGTGTGAGTTTTGGTCGGATCATATTTCATTTTTGGGTCACATCGTATCAGGAGCAGGAGTAGCAGTAGATCCCAAGAAGATAGAAGCAGTGGAGAGTTGGCCAGTACCCAAGACCGTAGCAGATGTACGGAGTTTCTTGGAATTGGCAGGATATTACAGAAGGTTCGTATCAGACTTTGTAAGGCTTTCAGCACCTATGACCCGCTTGACACGGAAGGATGTACCATTCGTTTGGTCGACAGAATGTCAGACATCATTTGAGACGTTGAAGCAGAAGTTGATATCAGCACCTATTCTTACATTACCGATTGGACCCGGAGGTTTTACAGTATATTGTGATGCGTCAGGTAAAGGACTTGGATGCGTCCTTATGCAGCATAGGAAGGTGATAGCATATGCATCTAGGCAGCTTCGGGACCACGAGAAGAATTACCCAACTCATGATTTGGAGTTAGCAGCAGTAGTGTTTGCTCTGAAGCTATGGAGGCATTACTTATATGGTGACCGAGTGGAGATGTACACAGATCATAAAAGTCTGAAGTACATCTTTATCCAGAAGGAGCTGAACATGAGACAGAGAAGATGGTTAGAGTTGATCAAGGATTATGACGTGGAGCTTCAGTATCATCCAGGCAAGGCTAATGTAGTAGCAGACGCTCTCAGCCGAAGAGGCGGCGCATTTATGTTGACAACACAGAAGCACATTTTAGAAGACCTTCAGGAGATGGGCATCGAAGTTATACTTTCTAGTGAAGTAGGAGTTCTAACAAGTCTGCAAGTTCAATCCGACTTGGTAGACAGGATCAAGGCAGCTCAGGCACAAGACCCAAGGATTCAGAAGCTTAGAACAGAATGTGAGTCAGGACTCAGAAAGGAGATGAGAATTCATGAAGATGGTACGCTTAGGTTTGGATGACGTCTATGTGTGCCTAGTGGAGATATCCGACAGGAGGTCATGTCAGAAGCTCACAGTTCTCAGTATTCTATTCACCCTGGAGGAACCAAGATGTACCAAGATATCAAGCAGCATTTCTGGTAGAACGGGATGAAGAGAGAGATAGCTAGATTTGTTTCCCGTTGCTTGGTATGTCAGCAAGTAAAGGCAGAACAGCAGAGGCCAGCTGGATTATTGCAACCGCTTTCTATCCCGGAATGAAAATGGGAGCATATTACAATGGACTTTGTGACCGGTTTACCGAGATCACCAAGTGGTAAGGACGCTATTTGGGTGATAGTGGACCGACTTACGAAGGTGACACACTTTCTTCCTTTCAGATTAGGGCAATCTACAGAAAAGTTGGCAGAATTGTATATGCAACAGATAGTCAGGCAGCATGGAGTCCCTGTCAGTATTGTGTCAGATCGAGATACCCGCTTTACATCACATTTCTGGAAAAGCTTACATCACAGTCTGGGTACCAAGTTAAGATTTAGCACGGCTTACCATCCGCAGACGGATGGGCAATCAGAAAGGACGATTCAGACCTTAGAAGACATGTTGCGAGCTTGCACTCTAGATTTTGGAGGATCTTGGGAAAGCCACCTGCACTTAGTTGAGTTCTCGTACAACAACAGTTATCAAGCCAGTATCCAGATGGCGCCATTTGAAGCACTATATGGTAAGAAGTGTAGGTCGCCACTAGCATGGAATGATATCGGGGAGAGAAAGATGCTAGGCCCAGAAATGATTGTTCAGACGGTTGAAGTGGTTAAGGGAATTAGAGAGCGACTTCGAGTTGCGCAGGATCGGCATCGTCATTGGGCGGACCAGCATCGTAGGCCGCTAGAGTTTTCTGTTGGGGACCACGTGTTCTTGCGGATCTCAGCTACCCATGGGGTCATTAGATTTGGCGTTCGCGGGAAGTTGAGTCCGCGATACGTAGGACCCTTTGTTATTCTTGATAGGATAGGCGATGTTGCTTATCGTTTATCCCTTCCACCTTCGTTACGAGAGGTGCATGACGTATTTCATGTATCTCAGTTGCGAAGGTATGTATCAGACCCAAGCCATGTCCTTGACCATTCTGAGCTGGTTGTTTGTACCAACCTGTCTTACGAGGAACAACCTGTGTCCATTTTGGACTGAAGAGAGGAGATACTTAAGAACCGAACAATTAGCCTTGTCCGGGTTGCTTGGGGTCATCACTCATTAGGAGAGTCAACGTGGGAACGTGAGGATGATATCTGATCACGGTATCCTCACCTGTTTGACTCACAAGGTATATCTCTCTCTATATACCTTGATTGTCTTAACTCCTCATGCTTGTCACCTTGTGAGTAGAATTGCTTGATATCGTAGATTGTTAAACATAGATATATTATTTGCTATTTGACATTGTAGAATAGCTACTTGCTCCAATTACTTGTACTTAGATTAGTCTAGCTCTGACATTTCTGTCCTGCTTGGATCTGAAATTCCGAGGACGGAATTTTTCTAAGGAGGGTAGAGATGTCACTCCCCGTTCCCAGAATAAAGTATTTTATACGTGTACTTCTTGAATGTACTTATTCAATATTTATCATGCATTTATTCTGTATTTAAATTCTTCAAATTTGCGCTTACTAATTTTTTGTATTTTATTTTCTGCTTTTTCTTGGCTCTTGGTTCATTTCGGTTCATGGGAAACCAACTTGGTTCGGTTTGGTTCAACATGGAAAGGAATGGACGGCTTGGATTTGGTGGAGAGAATGAATGGTGGAGATCCACTTGACCTTGATATAAAGTTCTTCTTCCACTCTCTCTCTTCATTCATTCACATTTACTCCTCCACCAAATCCTAACCCATTTGGAGAGACAAGTACATCTTGCACACCATGAGGGATTTCATGCATCCCCAATTACTTTTAGTTTATGTTATTCATCTTCTCTTCCTCTACAAGTTTAGGTCTTGAAGTTTTTGTTTTCCATGGATGGTTGGGTGTAGATCTAAGTTTCAAGTTTTGGTTTTCATAGTTTTCATTTTCATATAAAATTTAGGGTTTTGATCTATCAAACATTATTGTTTTCGAAATTAAGTGGTTCCAGGTTGTAGAGAATTTGATTCTACTAAAGTTTGGCTTTTGAAAAGTTAGATTTCGATTTATTTTGTGGAAGTTATGGCAAAAAGTATTTTGGTTCGTTCCTATATTCATCTGCAGCACGAATTGCATGTCGCAGAAGGCGCATGTCGCAGTAGACGCATGTTGCAATGAGGCGTATGTCGCGGAAGGCACACTGCATGTCGCAGAAGGCGTATGTCGTAGTAGGCGAATGTTGTAATGAGGCGCATATCGCGGAAGGCACACAGCATGTCGCAGAAGACGCATGTCGCAGTAGGCGCATGTTGCAATGAGGCGCATGTCACGGAAGGCACACAACATATCGCAGTAGCCGCATATCATGTCGCACATGAGCCTCATTAAGGCGCATGTCGCAGTAGGCGCATGTTGCAAGAGACGCATATCGCGGTAGGCGCATATCATGTCGCAGTTGAGCCACATGAGGCGCATGTCGCGGTAGGCGCATATCATGTCGCAGTTTAGCCACATGAGACGCATATCATGTCGCAGTACGCGCATATGGTGTCGCAGTTGCATGCATGTCGCAGAATAGGCCGCATATGCATAATTTGGTTGTTTCTGACTGTTATATGTCCTAATTAACTGAATTGTGGCTAGAATTTCTTTCAACTCCCAACATGAATTTGTTGATCTTTTCCTTGGATTCAAGAATATATTACCAACTATTTTATACTAGTTATGGACTCGACCATGCTTAATACTAATTTGACCTTTATGCCTTGTCATAAATTGACCCCGAGTATTACTTGACTAATAATTGATCATGCGTTCCTAGTTAGAACTAAAGAGACTGGCTAGTCGTCTTATTGAATAAAATGAATGAGACACGTTCATGTAATGAACTATTGTACTCGATTAGCCAAATCCAAATATTGGCATACAGACACATGCAGGTTTCAAATTATTTATTTATCTATTTTACAAAAAGACAGCATGTGTACCTTATGGTCAAGGCATGATTACTCCGTGGCTAGATTTGATTGTTGTATCACGCTATGTAAAACCTACAACCTAGCCGCACGGGTATCGTTGTAGAGTTGCGCATATCGTACCCTATATAAAAGTACTCATTGAATGACCATGATCCACGGCATGGAACTTCACTCAACGTAGAGACTATTAAGTTAAATAAAATAATGATGGCATGGAGAGAATAGATTCCCAAGTTCTTAGATGGCAGCCCCCTTGGGACTATTAAGTACCCGACGGGCCGGCTGGTTTCCACAGATACGGTAAATCTGTCACACGGACAGGGAACGGTATCTGCTTATATTATTGTACATGCTATAACGGCGGGCGTCCCGCTGGGACTCGTCTAACTGCATGATTCGCGCAATTGATTGATTGGATAGACTAGCCTTGCTTGCACATAGTAAGAACTGAGGAATCCCTAATTGCATAATTCCAGGATAACTTGGGACTCACAATAGCAAGCCGTAGGAATTGATTGGCCGTTCAAAGATGATTTGTTTGTGTATTGTATCTACTCTGTTGCCTAACTAAGATGATCAGAATGTCAGGGCGTGACGGGCCAACTTCTGTCCTTGTTTGGTTGGGAGGTTGGTTCGAAGTGTCGTGATGTTATGTAAATCCTAGTGGAAAGCAGAGATCTATTATTATATTTTCTTACTTACTGGTTTAGTTCCTCATATCGTGCTTCCTTGTGGTACTTGCTATTGGAGGTCTAACCTCTCTGGTTTTGCATGGCCAGATTTAGAGCCGGTTCCCGAGGACTCAGCTTACTTCCACCTCCAAGATGGTCAATACTAGAGGAATGATCGCAGGAGGACTCGAGTGGGTTTCTTACTTCCCCGCTCATTTTGTTACTTACTTTATATTTTGCCGTTTGGCACCGACATGTTAGTCGGATTGTCTTGCTCTTACTTTCGCATAATTGTAACTAAAGTCAGACTGCAGCTGATAACAATTGTGTATATACTTGCTATACCATCTGGCTATGTTTTGTAAAGCCAGATCTCAAAAACATTTTGACTGAGCGTTTGGGACGCCTTACTGCTTTATCTTACATGTTATCTATTTCTGTTTCTTGTTTTGAATGATTGAGACAATAGATGTGAAATGACCATAGTAAGACTTTCATGTAGTATGCACCCCCTCGTTTGGTTAAACAGCATTGATCGTATTATACGGTATTCATCTACCCGTAATACATAGCTGGCTGAGTCATTCTTCCGCTCTCCAGTATTCTGGTTCTGGGGCGTGACAATAGAATAGGGTAATAGGGTAAATCTATACCCCGTATCCTAACATGGTCTAGATACTTAGGATACCCAAATTTCTTGGTAGGTAAACCTTAGATAGGTTGATATTTAGCTACCCTAAGGAGTCTAGGCTAGTATCATGGGTATTTGCGGGGTTTCCTTGGGATTGGGCAAGGTATCGGGATTTACCTTGGTAAGGTAATATAGGCTTTACCTAGAAAATAGGATATTTGTGTTAGGAGCCTAAGATAGGGTTAGAACTTGATTTCCGTGGTTGGTAATGATCGAATATGGTACTCATAGACTAGTTTTGACGTCGGTTGACCTTTTTGACCAAAGGTCAACAAAAGTCAACCGAGAGTCAAACTTAGCCTTTAAGCGACCCGATTTGACCGAAACTAATCCAGAGTCGACCAGTTGACTAAAAATTAACTGTTAGTCAACATTTGACTAGTTTGACCTAGGGTTGACCCAGGGTTGACTCAGTATTGACCAGAGTTGACCAGAGTTGACTTTTTGACCAAAAGTCAACTGTAAGTCAACCCTTGACCCCGTTCGACCTAGTTTGACTTGGATTGACTCCCAGTGACCTAGTATGACCTAGTATGAACCAGTATAACCTAGTATGACTCAGTTTGACCTAGATTGACCTAGTTTTGACTTAGACTTGTATTCATGGCTTGTATTAGCTTTATTTTTCAGTATTTAGCCCTGTTTAACTCATAGTATCTTATTTTAGGTCTGTAATCACTCTGAGCGTCTGTTCATCCTATCAGCTCAGGACCACAGGTGAGTACATTCACTGATAGTTTTTATTGTCTTGATATCTGCTATATCCGATTCAGTCGTAGTGTCTTACTTGATTTCCAGACACGATATTTCACGGACTAGTATATGTCGGATCCTGTCATGAGATGTTGTTCCCGGATTACTTGGTATATTAGTACATGACTCGATTTGTTACTTGTACTTGTATAGACATGGACTTGGGAGTGGGCTGATCACCTGCTCTTAAATCTCGTGTCATGACGTGTTATGACCGGATCTTTTATACTATTCGGGGATGGGGAGTTATTAGTGGTTGTGTGATCAAAATACCCACTTGTTGTTTCACACTTGTACTCGACACTTGTTCATAGCTACTTGATCTTTCCATGGTGACCGGCCTTATCTTCACACTTGTTGTTTCACACTTGTTATTTGTTCGTAGCCGGTCAGATGGAAAGCTTGAACATGTTTTCTCAAACCGATCACATGACGTACTAATAATTCATGGCACCTTTTCATATTTTTTATCCAAGGAGGCTAAGTTCTGTTCGGGAGAAGAGTTACAACCCCGGTCCTTGTTTGGTTTAAGGGTTGTAACTCGGCTCCCGGATAGTTCCTAAGCAATCCTACATATATATTGTTGTTCTATTCGGTACTCACACCTATTATACATTTTCTGCTAGTTTTACCCTGTACTTTACATATCCTTGTCTTGTATTTCATTATACTGTCTCTTATAGCTTTTGTCAATTCATATGGAACTGCTGTTGGTGTTTGTACTTGCTCATTTTCCTGACAGGATACCGTTGACAAATTTTACAGATGATTCAGAGGCTGATTGCCCAACCTACTATGGGGTTGAGTCTGATGGATTAGACTTAGACCGTGGCTTGTTGGTAGAGCCACTAGATTTTGCTCACCCTGAGTAGCTTAGTTTAGTTAGGTTTGTCTGGCCTGCGAGCCATCTAGTACATTTTAGTTGTAGTATCTTATATACTTATATTCTCTGAGACTATGGATGTTTGTGTATAGCTCTGACTTGTGAATTTTGGACTCGTTTCCTGTTTTATCTATCATATCTCTTTTCATGCTATCTACCCTAGTTTTGATTATGTGATTGAGACTGTATTGCTATGTCACCTCCATTCGGAGTGTATATACTGTAAAGGTACATTTATCTGTTTAATTGTAGTATTTATAGACCCTATATACAGCGTTCTACCGCCGATTCTGCGGCGTAGGCTGGACGTAACCACGTGCTCGTGCCCCTCTTCAGGGTGCGGGTCGTGACACGTTTTTGTGGTGGCCCATGCAGGTCAGTGTCGCAATTAGTACGATCTCGTAATGGTGCTCGACTTAGAGTGCTAATTACGAGCCTGCGACTAGGACGTAGGATCTAGGGTATGGTAGGACTTACTCAATCACATTTTTAGGAAAACTCTGATCTTTTGATTATCATGACAACTCTTCTTGCATTTGAATTCAATTGTCCTCCTTTGATAATATCTTACCTTGTACCACATTGATCTCTTGGGTTCAATTCATCTTCAGGATGACGGTGACTCGTTCTCAGGCAGCAGGGCCCAGTACAGTTCCAGAGAGGTCAGGTCCGGAAGATCTTCCACCTCCGGCTACGGGAGCAGCAGTCGAGAGAGCAGTAGCCTCAGTTCCTGCCCTTCAGGCAGGAGTAGCAGTGGCAGTTCCCGGAGGTCTTCCACCTTCAGCAGAGGGAGCTGCAGTTCAGGGAGCTGCCACCTCAGTCCCTGCCCTTCAGACGGGAGCAGCAGCGACGGTTTCAGGAGGTCTTCCACCTCCAGCAGCGAGACCGTCCATGGTCATTCCTGACATTCTTCCACCGTCGCCTCAGTTACCGACAGATACTCAGGGGATGATGGCCCTTCTGCAGCAGATGCTGCAGACACAGAGAGCACAGACAGAGGCACAGCACCGTCAGGCAGAGGTGCTGCGACAGACCATGGAGAACTCACATCAGTTAGCTATGGCAGCAGTGGAGAGGGGTGCACCGGCTACAGTTCAGAGAGTACCAGCACAGCAGCAGGGTCAGGGGAGGCCCGGTACACACCTCTACTTCAGGAAGATGAACCCGTGGGAGTTCAAGGGTACCGAGGGTATCCTATACACGGATGACTGGCTAGAGGATGTCCAGCGGAGTTTGGAATTGGCAGAGGTCCCGAGAGGTCTGTGGGTGACGTCTGCAGCGAGCCAGTTCTTCAATATAGTGCTGACTTGGTACCGTACGGATCCGCGTGCGTCAGGGAGAGGTATATCTTGGGAGGACTTCAGGAAGCTCTTTAAGGAAAAGTTCTACCCAGATGTAGCCTTGACAGCTTTGGAGGGGCAGTTTGCCAGTCTGGTGCAGAGGAACTTGTCGGTAGACGAGTATGCAGCGGAGTTCTTCCGCCTGAGCAGGTTTGTACCCAGTTTGGTCCAGGATGAGGGGTACAAGGCCCGAAATTCCGAAGGGGCCTTATACATGCAGTGCGCACTCGCACATCTGGGCAACGAGATGCGACGTTCGAGCAGATCCTTATGGAGGCTCAGATTACAGAGGAGGACTTCGGCCTCAAGCCGAAGAGGGGCAGTGACATTCTCGGAGCCAGCTCTAGTGCGGGGCCGACGAAGCGCCCATATTTTCAGCAGAGGCAGTTTCAGCAGCAGCAGCCTCAGTTGCAGTTTCAGCAGGCATCGACGCGTGCCCAGTAGCACCAGGGACAGAGCCGGAGACAAGACATCCAGTGTGTCTTCTGCAAGAAGATGGGGCACACCCGGGAGATTTGTAGGATGAGGCTGGGAGTTTGTTTATTCTGTGGAGCTCCAGATCACCAGATGAGGGACTGTGCTGCCCGTGCACCCAGACAGGCGGCCAGGATAGAGTACGGCAGGCTAGAGGAGACCAGCAGGGGCGAACGTTCGCCATGACAGTTGAGTCCACTCAGGCAGTAGCAGAGGAGAGTGCAGGTTCCGATCTTTCCATCTCATTTTTGCATTTGCTTCCTTATAAACCGTTTGAAATTCGATTCCATCTGTTCCTTGTTTGTTTGATGAAAGTTTGTTCTTGTGATGTGATTTTTTTTGAGATAAGTCGTATGGGCTAGGTCGTCCCGATTATGAGATTTTAGAATCCTCTAGGGTCATGCTAGCAGGCAGAGCGAGGACATATAGTCGGACTATGGACGTATTTCTAGGGTGTGGGAATTTAAGGTTTTCGCTGCCAAGCTAGCGGCAATACGAAAATTTTAAATACCATGATTCTAGAGGTATGTACCGTAGTTGAGGACTCTGTGATTCTCGTAGCCTTGCTCCCTGGCATGACGGAGATTCTGAGTATCATGATTATTGGACAGACGCATACGATTATCAAATTGTATGAAATTTCTGTGTTTGCTTTGTTTTAAGTTTTTGGATGATTCTTTTAAGGTGGATAGACTTATATTTGAGAGTAATTTTAAAATTTATAAAATTTAGTCATTTAATTCTTGTTTCGATTTTTGAGATTTTAATCATTTTAAATTTTTAGCCATGACTTGTGAATTGAAAATTTTACTATTGTTTGGTTTTAATTTCGAGGACGAAATTTTTTAAGGTGGATAGATTTGTCACCCCCAGTTTCCAAAAACAGGGGTATTTTTGTCATTTTTTACTTTTAAATATTTTTGAAATTATTTATTTATTTATTGTATTATTTTGGGGTTATTTGAATCGGGTTCGAATTTCAACTCATTCCGACTTGTTTTGACTTATTTCGGGGACCCGGGATAGTTTTGGCCTTAGCGGGCCCACACACTAGCTAGCCATGGCCCACAATATTACCATTAAAAGTTAGAGGGATTAATCATGACTCCATAGATTAGGTTAGACCTAATTAGAACACTAGATTTACATTTTTAACCCCCAAACCCTAAGCAATCTTGTAAGGAGCTAATAAAACAATAGAGGGGCAAACTTGTAATTAGGAAAATGGGGTTTTGGAGCCATATGTCCAGCCACATGTAGGTGGATAGGAGAGAGGAATCCCATCTTTTATTCTCATCCACTTTCTTCTTCTTCTTCTCCAAGGATTTCCTCCATTTTTCTTGAGAGCTCCACCATTGTTCCTTCTCCAAAACTAGGTAATCCCTTCTCCAAATTAGTTTTTCTTTTCATGTAGATTGGTTAGGAACCCAATAGAAATGATTCCCATGGTTGTGTCTCCATTAGAGACCATTTTGTGTTCTTTGGATATTATTAGAGGTGTCCAACATGTAGGATTGTGTCCTAATAGAAAAAACCCCTATTGGACACATGTATATTAGTTTGTGCATTGATTTTGGGTTTGTTCTCTATTATTCCAGATTTTGCTTGTATTTAGAATGGATTCTCTTAATGTATCATTTCCTATAATCTATTTGAATATATATATGGCTTATATATATATATATATATATATATATATATATATATATATATATATATATATATATATATATATATATATATATATATATATATATGGCTTATATATATATTGGTGTACATGGTGTGGTGTGATGTTGTGTTGGTGTTGGAAGAGACACACATGTTCGGCCAAGAGTGAGGGGATGAGTGTGTGTGTGTTGTGATAGTAGAGAGGTGTGTGTTTATGTGTGAGTTAGAGAGATGAGTTTGTGAGTGTGAGATAGAAGAGATTGATGAGAGTGTTTGTGATGTGTTAGGGAGGAGAAAAACCCAACCAAACAGCATCATTGCTGTCCCAATTCCAGCCCTTGGCTGTCCCCAATTTCAGTCCAAAACACCATGCAAACAGCCCATAATTTCCCCTCATTGCTGTCCAGTTTTTGGCCTATTTGGTGGCTGTCCTAAAGCAGTCATTTCCACTCCATAGCAGCCCCAAACACAGCCCTAAACTCTCCCATAGATGCTGTCCCAAAACAGCCCATATATGACCAAATGGACAGCCATGTAGCTGTCCCAAAACAGTCCTAAATAGCCCCAAAACAGCCCCTACAAATATGTCCCTTTTGGCCAATTTCAGTCCACTTTTAGGACTCCAATTTAGCCTCCAACTGTCACCAATTTCAGCCCCTATAACACCATTCCAAATCAGTCCTATTGCCATGTATTTCAGTCCCTTTAACACCACAAAATCAGTCCCCCAAGTCCATTCAAAATAGTCCACATAATTGCCTTTGTGTGTGTGAGTGTTTGTGAGAGCTTGTGAGTGTGTGTGTGAGGTTTATGAGTGAAACTAGTACCCTATAGTATAGACTACATCTAAACTAGTAGGAAACCTATAGGAAACCTATGAGAGTGATAAATATAGGAGTGTGTCATGAGAGTGAGTGGTGTAGATGAGTGTGGTAGAGAAAAGGGTAAAATTCATGATATAGAATAGGGTAATAGGGTAAATCTATACCCCGTATCCTAACATGGTCTAGATACTTAGGATACCCAAATTTTTTGGTAGGTAAACCTTAGATAGGTTGATATCTAGCTACCCTAAGGAGCCTAGGCTAGTATCATGGATATTTGCGGGGTTTCCTTGGGATTGGGCAAGGTATTGGGATTTACCTTGGTAAGGTAATATAGGCTTTACCTAGAAAATAGGGTATTTGTGTTAGGAGCCTAAGATAGGGTTAGAACTTGATTTCCGTGGTTGGTAATGATCGAATATGGTACTCATAGACTAGTTTTGACGTCGGTTGACATTTTTGACCAAAAGTTAACCGAGAGTCAAACTTAGCCTTTAAGCGATTCGATTTGACCGAAACCAATCCAGAGTCGACCAGTTGACTGAAAATCAACTGTTAGTCAACATTTGACTAGTTTGACCTAGGGTTGACCTAGGGTTGACTCAGTATTGACCAGAGTTGACCAGAGTTGACTTTTTGACCTAAAGTCAACTGTAAGTCAACCCTTGACCCCGTTCGACCTAGTTTGACTTGGATTGACTCCCAGTGACCTAGTATGACCTAGTATGAACCAGTATGACCTAGTATGACTCAGTTTGACCTAGATTGACCTAATTTTGACTTAGACTTGCATTCATGGCTTGTATTAGCTTTCTTTTTCAGTATTTAGCCCTGTTTAACTCATAGTATCTTATTTTAGGTCTGTGATCACTCTGAGCGTCTGTTCACCCTATCAGCTCAGGACCACGGGCGAGTACATTTACTGATAGTTTTCATTGTCTTGATATCTGCTATATCTGATTCAGTCGTAGTGTCTTACTTGATTTCCAGACACGATATTTCACGGACTAGTATATGTCGGATCCTGTCATGAGTTGTTGTTCCCGGATTACTTGGTATATTAGTACATGACTCGATTTGTTACTTGTACTTGTATAGACATGGACTTGGGAGTGGGCTGATCACCTGCTCTTAAATCTCGTGTCATGACGTGTTATGATCGGATCTTTTATACTATTCGGGGATGGGAAGTTATTAGTGGTTGTGTGATCAAAATACCCACTTGTTGTTTCACACTTGTACTCGACACTTGTTCATAGCTACTTGAACTTTCCATGGTGACCGGCCTTATCTTCACACTTGTTGTTTCACACTTGTTATTTGTTCGTAGCCGGTCAGATGGAAAGCTTGAACATGTTTTCCCAAACCGATCACATGACGCACTAATAATTCAAGGCACCTTTTCTTATTTTTTTATCCAAGGAGGCTAAGTTCTGTTCGGGAGAAGAGTTACAACCCCGGTCCTTGTTTGGTTTAAGGGTTGTAACTCGGCTCCCGGATAGTTCCTAAGCAATCCTACATACATATTGTTGTTCTATTCGGTACTCACACCTATTATACATTTCCTGCTGGTTTTACTCCGTACTTTACATATCCTTGTCTTGTATTTCATTATATTGTCTCTTATAGCTTTTGTCAATTCATATGGAACTGCTGTTGGTGTTTGTACTTGCTCATTTTCCTGACTGGATACCGTTGACAAATTTTACAGATGATTCAGAGGCTGATTGCCCGACCTACTATGGGGTTGAGTCTGATGGATTAGACTTAGACCGTGGCTTGTTGGTAGAGCCACTAGATTTTGCTCACCCTGAGTAGCTTAGTTTAGTTAGGTTTGCCTGGCCTGCGAGCCAGCTAGTACATTTTAGTTGTAGTATCTTATATACTTATATTCTCTGAGACTATGGATGTTTGTGTATAGCTCTGACTTGTGAATTTTGGACTCGTTTCCTATTTTATCTATCATATCTCTTTTCATGCTATCTACCCTAGTTTTGATTATGTGATTGAGACTGTATTGCTGTGTCACCTCCATTCGGAGTGTATATACTGTACAGGTATATTTATCTGTTTTAGTCGTAGTATTTACAGACCCTATATACAGTGTTCTACCGCCGATTCTGCGGCGTAGGCTGGACGTAACCACGTTCTCGTGCCCCTTTTCAGGGTACGGGTCATGACAGATGCCAGCGACCGGTGCATATAGATTTAAGTGGACTTTGCTGGTGGCAATCCACGTACAAGTCCTTGCATTGAAATCATAGTAGTCTAAGTTAACTAAATGAAGTGCCTTCTGAACAGGCTTGAATATGACACACCAAATGATCAAGAGTACTTCGAGCAAACGAGTTAGAAGACGTGCCTACGACATGCTAGAACCCGAGACAAGGACACACACTTTACATTGAATGCTTTCATGAACTACGTTAAGTTATTTCATATGAATTGTTGACTAACTTGGTTTACGTTGGACAGGAAAGGCCGGACGGTCAGTATGGGTAAGTCATGCATATATTTCCATGCGACACTTGTATTCAGCAACACGAGATAGGCTATGATATATGCCATAAAACTGATCCTAAGGCAAGATTAGAAAGACAATAAATGATAGATGGTGCACAAAAGTAAATAGAACGTGTTTGGTAATGATAGCATTGTGGGCGAGCTAGCCTTCCCACCAGTGCATAATAATGTACTGATAACCCCACAGTCTACTTGCAGGATGCAGGAGACGCCGGCGAGTGTGGAGCTTCCCTCGAACGTGCTAAGGCGCGGAGCTATCTCTCGAGCCTTGGAGCGTTGCAAGGAGCTGAAGCACCCTATACAGGACATAATGTATTAGAACATCGCCATGAATCTTTCCATCTTGTAAGCCACTTGGCACGCCTTTTATGTTTCAGAGAGAGAGAGCTTGAGCGACTTGTAATATCGGCCTAGCGCCGCTTGTAAACTTTTGAATATCAATAAAGAGTTGGATTCGCTTTAATTTGTGTTCATTTATTTCCGCTGCAAATGGGGACACTCTGTGCGACTCTGTGGCCTAGCTCAAATCGGCCGTTTCTGGACTTAGCCTTACACGGGAGCAACCTAGGCCCATACGGCATCACGCCTTAGCGAGGACGATCGCTCCTACGGGAGCGGGGCGTGACAGGGTGCACCCAATAAAATACTGTCATGATCAAACTTGATAAAGAGATAGCTTATAAAACTAGGCTAACTTAGCAGCATCAGTCAAGTTTAGAACGAAAAGATAAGAAATATGAGTTTATGTGATGGCTCAAATTCTGATCTTCTTCTCACCTCTGACTACGCTTGCAACTGGTTTCTCTGGCACTGAAAGGTTGAGTCCAATCTTCAGCTCTGAATTATCCAATATGTGACTCGGATCCGGAATGTAGCGTCTGAGCTGTGATACGTAGAAGACGTTGCACACTCCCAAGATTTGCTGGTAGAGCTAACCGGTACGCTACTTCCAACTCGTCTTAAACTTCAAATGGCCTGATGTACCTGGCCTCAATTTCCAGATCCGTCAAAACTGATTGTTCCTCTCGTAGGACAAAACTTCACAGAAATGCTACCTCCTTCTTCAATCTTCACTGGTCGACTACTACAATCAACCCAATGCTTCTGTCTGTCTTGGATAATCATGAGCTTGCATTCACCTTCTCTACTGCGTCAGTCACCATCTCTGGACCCAGCAGTACTCTTTCTCCTACGTTGTCCCATGCAAGTGGTGTACGACAACGATGTCCATAGAGAGCTTCAAATAGGGTCATACCAATGCTGGCTTGGTAACTGTTGTTGTAAGAGAACTCTACCAAGTGCAAATGAACTTCCCAAGACCCTCCAAACTCCAAGACACAAAATCTCAGTATGTCTTCAGGCGTCTGGATTGTCCTCTCTGATTGTCCATCTGTCTGGGAGTGATGGGCAGTGCTGAACTTCAATTGTGTTCCCAAACTGTCATACAAATTCTTCCAAAAGTGAGAGGTAAATCTAGTATCTCTGTCGGACACAATACTTACCGGAACTCCATGAATCCGGTAGATGTGCCGCATGTACAGTGCTGCCAACTTCTCGGTGGATAGACCAACTTTGAAGGGGATAAAGTGAGCTGACTATGTCAGTCGGCCCACGATAACCCAAATGGCATCCTTCCCTCCTTGGGATCGAGGCAGTCCCGACACAAAATCCATTGTTATGTGCTCTCATTTCCATTCCGGGATGTCAAGCGGCTGCAATAGTCCTGCTGGTCTCTGTCTGCTAGCTTTTACTTGCTGACAAATTAAACATCTTGCCACATACCTGGATACGTCCTTCTTCATTCCGTACCACCATACTATAGTTCGCATATTCCGGTACATTTTGTTGGCTCCAGGATGTAGGGAATACTGCGACTGGTGCATTTCTTGCATCAGCTCGTTCCTCAGTTCGCCAGTTGGTACGCACAGCCTCGTACCATTCTACAGTGCTCCGTCGCTGACGATTGAGAATCCTTCAAGTGTTCCTGCCAGTACTTGATCTTTGAGTTTGCAAAGCGTCTCGTCTTGGAATTGTGCCTCCTTGATTCTGTCCATAAGACTTGAACGCACTTGCAATTGCATCAATAATGATTTAGCTCCTGGTACGATGGCTTCTCTTTCCAGTTTCTTCATTTCCTCCTCAGGCAGTACAATCTCTAATCCAAGCTTCTCCATGTCCTCCAGTAAATGATGCTCCTTGATCAAGAACATTACCATCGGGTATCGACTAAGTGCATCTGCAACCACATTAGCCTTACCCGGATGATACTGCAGGTTGATGTCGAAATCTTTTATCAGTTCCAGCCGTCGTCTCTGTCTCATGTTCAGCTCTTTCTGAGTGAAAACATACTTCAGACTTTTGTGGTCTGTATATATTTCCACTCTCTCTCCATATAGATAATGCTTCCATAGCTTCAAAGCAAAGATGACTACCGCAAGCTCCAGATCATGTGTGGGATGGTTCTTCTCATGAGTCCGTAATTGCCTAGATGCATAAGCAATCACTTTTCCATGTTGTTGAAGAACGCAACCTAGTCCTTTACCTGAGGCATCACTGTAGATTGAGAAATCACCAGTTTCTGCGGGTAGCACAAGGATTTGTGCAGTGGTAAGTCTCTTCTTCAGCTCCTCAAATAATGCCTGGCAACCTTCCGTCCAGATGAACTCTTCATTCTTCCGAGTGAGCTTCGTCATCGGCTCAGCAATTCTGGCAAAATCCTTCACGAACTTCCGGTAGTAGCCAGCCAAGCCCAAGAAACTCCTGATTTCAGCAATTTAGCTCGGGATAGACCACTTCTCAACAGCGGCTATCTACTTCGGATCCACCAGAATTCCTTCTCCTGTGACAATATGGCCAAAAAAATTTACCTTGTCTAGAAAGAATTCACATTTGAAAAGCTTACCATACAACTTCTCCTTCCTCAACTTTTCCAGAACTTTCCTGAGGTGCTCTTCGTGCTCCTCTTCCGTCTTTGAATAGATCAGAATGTCATTGATGAAGACAACGACAATTTGGTCTAGGTATTCATGGAAAACCTTGTTCATAAGGTTCATGAACATCGCAGGAGCATTCATCAGCCCAAACGGCATGACCAAGAACTCAAACTGCCCATACTTAGTGTTGAATGCCGTCTTGGGAAAATCTTCTTTCCTGACTCTAATCCGATGGTAGCCAGATCTAAGATCAATCTTCAAAAACACCATGGCTCTGCTCAATTGATCAAATAGTTCATCGATCCAGGGCAAAGGGTACTTGTTCTTGATGGTGATATTGTTCAGTGCCCGGTAGTCGATGCACATCTGCACTGTTCCTTCCTTCTTGGGCACACACAAGACAGGTGCTCCCCAGGGTGAAGCTCCGTCTCGAATGAATCCCAGAGCCTTTAGTTCATTGATCTGGTCCTTCATCTCCTTGGCCTCCTTCAGGTTGACTCTGTAGCATCCCTTAAAAATAGGGAAGAGCCGGGGACTAGGTCAATAGTGAACTCTATGTCTAGATCTGGGATAATCCGGGAAGACTATCAGGGAAAACATCTGCCATAGAGGTGTAACTTAGAAATTTATTCATGTAGAGAATTACAGCAAAACTCTTATGATTGATCTAAGGACATCCTGTTACAACTTCTTATAACATTAGATAATGCTATTCAGCAGTCCTAGGTACTAATCTTCATGGTTCTGGCTCTTGTATGAGCAGTCTCCAACTGCTTTATCTTCTTCTATGGTCCTCGAGTCTGCATCATGCCCTCCTGCAATGGGTGTAGGAGGCAAGGTCTGCTCGATAGGAAGAGAGTCCCTAGGTTGCGGCGTAGCAGGTGTTGCTGGGATAGGTGCACTGGTATAATGGAGAGATAACAGGCAGTTCTTTACCCGATGTTCAGCGGATCCACATGCCAAATATTGTCCCAATCTCTTGCGGCAACTAACGGCCTGATGACCAGACCTCTTGCAGTAGTCACAAACCAATAGCCTCTTACGACAAGACTGTCGGAAAGTAGAGTACTTGATGGGACCCAAATATCTTCTAGATTCAGGGGTACCCCTACTAGGGTGAGGTTCCGCACCAACTTGATTGGAGATAGCTAAGGCTACATCATTGACTTTCTTCATGACTTCTCTCGTGATATCCATCTGTTCCTGCTGGGCTTCAGCTTGAGCCTTCTGGGACTCCAGGATTTCTTGAAGTAGGGCAACCGTTTGGGAGGTGCTCGCTGGTACTGGGGGAGCATCAGGAATGGGTACTTCACCAAGGAAATACAGCTCAGTTTGAGAAGAGGTAGGATCCGCCGGTGTAGTAAACACTTTACTGGATGCATTATGGGGACGGTCAATCAGCTGCGAGGGAATAAACCCTGAACTTGGTTGGGAAGATGGGGTATGTTCCGGAGATGACACCTCATCGCCAGCAGGATTGGTCTTGTCAATGGCCATTCTCTGGAAGGTTTAGGATGCACACATAAGCAAGGTAGCCTACCAGTCTATAATCAAACACAAATATTTATTTATATATAATTCGGACCTATGTTGTGACAAATCAATGTTCTAGTGTTCTAATTGTTTCTAGGTATATTTTTCTAAGTTGTTGTTCTGACGACCTGCATGGGCCACCACTAAAAACATGTCACGACCCGATCCCAAATAATTGGGTCGAACCGGATCATGTCCAGCCTGCACCGTTGTTGAGACGGCGGCAGTAAGCTGTTCCATTAGCAGGTAATCCACAACAACATCTATATTTGTCACAACTCAAAATTCGAGAAATAAAACTTTATTAAACATTTGAAATAAGTACAACTGGAATGTGAAAGAACTGAATTAAAAGCTGAAATCAAATTACAAAATTCTAAAACAACAAATCTAGAAACAGAAAATCTAGCTAAGCGTTCGGCTCGCCGGCCTCAAGTCCTGCGTCCTCCAACAGGGTACAGAACTGGGTCATATTAGCTGTTGTATAGTATAACAGCTCAGCATCCTCAATGTTCTCTAAAAATGTTATCTCCAGTCAGGAGGGAGCAAATTACAATTCATGCTAATTTGACAATTAAAATAATAATAGAATCATGCACTTTTAAACAATTTGAAGTAAACAATTTTTCTAGCAGTAAAATAGTGTGATTTGAATAGGCAATGAATATGACCGACTTGGGTTGTACAGTTGTATCCTATTGATACGATTCGGCTTATCCCCGTGTGTAAGAGGGGTAAGCTAATACTGGCCTAAGTTATTGTTTTGGATGTGGTCATAATAATTACACTACTCCCTCAGTCCCCAAACAATTACAGTAGTTACAGTTAGTGCTCTCAGAGAGAGTTCCGTGTTGCATCGTGGTTTAAACTTGCATTAAAACGATTACTAAATAATTGTAAACTAACACAAAAACTTGCCTCAAATGAACTGGACTGGAAAGTTGGAGACTTCGAGATGGAAATTTAGGATCGTTCTCGAATTTCTACATTCGAGAAATTGACTCAGAATCCAGGGTTACCAATCTAACTACGCTCGTTGAAATCTTTAATTGTGTCCTAATCAATTTCAATTCTTTATTAACAAAGCACGAACAAAAAAACGCGATTATTGGTGCGTTGAATTAATAACGAGGGAAATGTCGTTTTAAACTGGTATTTTGGAAAACTCGTCGATACCAAATTAATTTGATTAAAACTTTGTATTTTCGTAATTATAAATAAAAACTACATTTCTTATTTTAATGAGAAATACATGATCGTTGTTTAATATTAAAACTTGTAAATTTTATGTGATAAAACTTTATAAATTTTTATATGAAAATAATTATATATTTCGATTTACGGTACGCTACAAAAACTCGCAAAACCAGAAAACAACAGAAAATCCTATACTACCAAAATTACAAGTCACAGAGCCAACAACCAGCTGGGCTTATGTCCATTACAATTTATTTACATAAATTGAAATAAGACAAAACGGTCGTTAGTTCTAAAACTTTCTATAATAAATTATGAATAAATCAAATGATAAAAAAAATAAAGTAAATATTTAATGAGTCTCAGATATGGTCCAATCGTCATTTAGGCTAATGCCTCAACGTCCGGACGAAGCCGGTTTCGTTTGCACTTAGCCAGGGTCCATTGACCGATACGGTCGTCGCCCAAAATCCAAAATATTTAATATATTTCCGAAATCCATTTTAAAATCATTTTTTTAAAAATATAATTAAATTTACGGAAAAATCCTGCAGCATTTCCTCTATTTTTGGTCAACCCAAAAACTGAAAAATGTGTGCCAATATTTCCTGCAAATCCCAAACCAGGGAATCCCAAAATATACATATAAAAATAACCACAAACATTCCACAGATTAATTCGGAACGACCCGAAACAAATTCGGAAGTCCGAAACTAAAACAAAACATCACAGCACAATATCGGAAGGATCCGAAACTAAAATATTTAGAAAATTATTTACGAAAAGTTTCGGAAATAGAGAAATCCATCCAACAGAAACTTCCCGACGTTCCTCGGAAAAATCTCGGGAACAACGTTCACCCCAAAAATCGAATTTCCCAAATGAAATTCGTGGACCAACTCATCATCGACACGTGGAGGGACGAACAACTGTGATTAACCAGGGATTACCCAAAAAGACGGAATCCGAAGGGTTGCCTCGGACTCGGGACGCGCAAATCCACAGGTCGGGGTTGAAATCCAGCGAAGAGCGCTGTCCAGAACAGCGGACAGCCTCGGGGTCAGCGCTGGGTCGCGGCGGTGGAGCGCCGGGGCTGGACGCGCGTGCGGGGTCGGCTGGATCGGGGAGGACAGCGCGTGGGGCGCTATCGGGAGGCTCGGGACAGCGGCCGACGGCAGGAAGGGGCGCCGGGGACCGGCGAAGGGGGTCGGCGCGGAGGCCGGAGGTCGCACGGGAGGCCGGGGCTAGGGGCTCGGCCGGCGGGGAACGCCGGAGCGGCTGCGGGGCACGGGCGTCGGGTCCGCGCGAGGCCGGGGTTGCGGCGGTGGCGCCGCTGGGAGGCCGGGGTCGGGGTCTGCTTGGGGAAGGGTGCTGGAGGGTTGTTCTCCTCTTGGGAAGAAGAATAGAGAGAGGGAGAGTAGCAAGTAGTGGTGGTGGGTGTGTTTACTCTTCTGGAGGGAGAGGGTGTGAAGTGGGGAGATGGGTTTGTGAATGGGAGTTATAAGGAAAGGAGTGGGGTTGCTGTGGGTGAACGAGAGTAAGAGTAGGGTGAGAAGAATGTGGAGAAAGAAGTACGTGGGAAGGGTAGTTAAGGATCTGGTCCAGTTTGGACCAGCTCCAAGTGTCTTAATATATTTTTTTTTAAAAGCAAATCAGATTTCAAAAATAGGATTTGGACTGGGTCTGGGTTCGGGAATCGGGTCCGGGCTCGGGTCTGGTCGACAAACAAAAGCCATATTTAATTTTTGAAATTTATTTTAAACTCACAAATACTAATAATAATAATAGCAATAATATTATAATATTAATATTAATTTACTTACGAAAATTGGGTTTCACATAAACATTAGGAACTTTCTTAATTAGCAATTGAATATTAAAAAGTTCTTAATTAGCAATTAAATATATGAATTATTAAAAACATTTATGCATTAAACATCATTACAAAAAAAGTAAAAAAAAAAAAATCCTTTGACAATTAAATAAATCAGAATGAAAAATTGGATAAATATCCTAACCCTAAACAATGTGTCCATGAGGTTAGAGTTTTTTTTTTTTTGATATTTTATTTAAAAATGTGATTATCAGCATTATATGCAAAACAATATCAAAAAGTTTAACTAGGGAAAAATATAACTTTCAACTAATGCGATTTAACAGCTTATGGCCCAATAGCTCCTTTTATTTAGTTTCTAAAGTCATCTCCAATGGTTGTTCTTTTTTTTTTATAAGTTTTATCTTATGTGTCAAGTTCTTTTACAAATGCTTCTATATTTACCTAGCATTTTTATATAGAAATCTAACTATAAGAAAATATGTCTCCAATGGTTGATTTCCATATTTATTCATATATCTTATGTGGCATTTAAAAAATATTAACTTTTCGTTATAATATGGTAATTAGTAAATATTTATATGAGTTTCATTTTCATATGCCACAATAGATGTACAAAAACTCTATCAAGGACACTACATGCAGAAGCTCGTAATAAAGTTTTTTTAATTTTAATATTTTTCACCTATGATAGAGCCTTAGATACAAATCCACATCTGAAACATTTTTTTTGTATGGATCGAGAGGTTTTATTATATATTTTTTTAAAAGAAGAGTCTTCCCATTGAAGAAGGTTTAATTATAATAGAATTATAGGATTTAGTTATAAAACCTGAACATCCCAAATATTTAGTTGCAAATAATAATTTTTTTTAAGAAAGAATTATGTATTTTTATTTTTAGAAGTGGAGTCCAAATCACTATGGACTATACGGTTACGAATGGTAGGTAGCACAAGTCCAGGATTTTATGCCATGCATGCAGAGTAGGCTAATATTTGAACGCTTTGGCATCAATTTGCAATTGTTAGAGGTATGGGACATACGAAACCATTATAGTTTGTAAATTCAGTACTGCTTTATTTTAAGTATTTAACTAGATCGAAAACTCTATTTTTACTGCGGAAATGACCGAGGTTGTGACCATAGCCGACGTGTCTCCACTATTGACTCCGATCAGACTTCTATTCCAATGGAAAGTCGACATGTTGCCTGAGATTACAGCCACGGGCCAAACAGTGCAATCGTAACTAGAAGACCAAAATATTTATCAGCAGTGATACACAGACCGATAGGGTCGGTCCTTAATAATTAAATGTCCTGTGCAAATTTTAAAATGTGGCCCTAAATTTATTTATTCATATTTTTTAAGTATATTATTATATGTCTCAAAACCTCCTAAGATAGCTCTTGATTGTATATTATAACTGAATCTATAGGTAGTTACTAAACAAAATAACTAAAACTCAAATTATCTATATTCAAACACATTACATAATATAATAAAGATATTTTAGATAGAAGACGTACTCACCGTTAAATTGTCTAAATCTGGCCTCAAATTTTTCTGCTGATAAAAACATATAATAAAACAATAACGATCAATACCCAAATGAGAAATAATATGTAATCACACAATTTAAAGCCTCCAAGACCTGAGCAGGGCCATCCCAGGGAATGAACGAGGTGGGCGACCGTCATGGGCCCCCAATTTTGGAAGTCCCGTTATTTTACAATAGAATAAGTATATCAAAAAAAAAAAAAAAAAAACAGAGACCCAATCTGGAAGCAACAAAAAAACCAGCGCTCCAATCGAAAAAAAAATATGATAGATTGATTGATGATTTTTCTTATAAATTTTTTTTTTATGTGAGAAAAATGGCCAAGTTTTAGATTTTGTCATAGGTCCCGTAAATCATAGGACCGACTATGGACCTGAGTTACCTGATGCAAGACCAAGAGCTCCAGTTTTCGACATCATTATTTCTTAAATAAATACTAAGCCTGCACATCCAAATTCTTAAATTATATATATAAAAAAATCTCATCATTATTGTAGAAAATAAATTCATCTAACAATTGAGGGATCTTTAGAAACAAAATAGCAATTAACACACCGGTCAGAGCAATATTTTTAAGAAATCCTAATTTTTTTGGTATGATTATAAGTATGAATCTAAGAGTCAGTAGGAAATAGGAATCCAAGAATTGGAGGTCTTGGAGGGATTGTAGAGTAGGAATTGAGAAAAAAATGGTATAACTTGAAATATAAAATTACAAAAACTAATCATAATATTTTTTTGAGGCCCCCAAAAATTGGAGGCCATGTGCGGCCGCACTATTGGCACGGCCCCAGCCCCAGGGCCGGCCCTGCAGATCGAGAGAGGACCACAGCTCAGTCCGTGCACACGTGTTCCTCTCCATTTGCTCAAACCGGATGGCAGTCCCATATTAGGGTTGGTTGGGGGGGGGGGGGGGGGGGGGGGGGGGGTTTAGGGGGGGGGGGGGGGGGGGGGGGGGGGGGGGGGGGGGGGGGATGTCAACACTTGATTTCAGTTGCGGTTCCTTCATTCGGTCCATTAGGCTTTATTGAATACTTATTGCCATGTCTTTTAGATGTAGTAGATAGGATTGGGTTGATAAAGTAGATAGCTGATGCGCCTATCTTCAAAAACTCGAAGGGCAACAACAATTCGGCTCGCTTCCGGAGTTGTTGGAGAGCAGCTAGCTGCGCATGCAAAACCTAACACAATCTTCCACGACGAATTTACACAAGAAATTAAGAGCAGAGAACTGTATAGGACAAAATTTCTTATTATTGGGTAAAAGACACAAAACTAGAAAAAAAAAAAAAAAAAAAAAAATCAACCCCAATTCATCCTAGAATAGGAAGTAAAGTATATTTTGATGATTATGCCCTGAATTAGGGCGTAAATTGCTTGCATTTTTTTAAAAAAATTTTGTTCTTCTTTCCTCGGCTAATGTTTACTAGTCCGATTGTATCATAATTTTACGTTCTAAAATAGGCCTTAAAATGCTTGTGTGTATGATTTATGTATCTTTTGGGCTTAAATTGTTTGTTTTTTTGTGAATAGAATTCAACGGCTATATTTGAGCGGTGGGTAATATATAAAATTTGCTATTTTTCGAACGTCCATAATTAAATTTTACAAGGATTTTTTTTTCATTTTTACGCCTTAGAGTAGGATGCTTATTGACATGTATTTTATATTTACGTCTTAAAATAAGACATAAATTAATGATATAATTCTTTTAATGTTGGTATGAGATAGGATTGGTATTTAGGTTCTATTTTAGAACGTATGAGACTGAATTTACAAATTATTGAAACTTTGTATTTTTTTTATACAGTAAATAAATGATAAATGCTTTGATGTTCTTATACAATTTTTTGAATTAAGAAACAATGTTTTGTTTGACCACTAGGTCAAGCATGAACATTTTCACAGGATGTATAATCATTGTCTGTGACTCGGTGCCGACGCAGCACTCAGATCGCTCTGCGCGCCCTGCTGTGGCATGATCAAGACTGCGGAAACTCAAAAAAATACTTAATTACCTAATTACTAATAATTAGAAATGTAATGGGACATGCCAAGGACAAATCTTACAATATTATGCTTCCAATTAATTAATATTGATTCCATGTCAATCATAGACCCAAATCCTAATTTCGATATTACAATCATTTGGAGATCCAAATTCTAATTTTAAAACTCTATTACTAAATAACATTTTTTATAGTGCTTCCTAGTACCTAGATTTGTTAGCAATTCGACAAACGAAAAAAAATTCGGGACGACAAAAATACGACTATAAATTGACTAGTATAAATAAAATACGTTTAAAAATTCGGTCAAAATTTTAAAAAATACAAAAATTGAGGTTAAATGGTTCACCATTTTTTAGTATGTTGTCAAATTAGTTAATTAAACATATTTTCACCCAAAAAAAATTTACCAAAATTTTCAATGATGTATATGAAACACGTTTAAAACTTCGCGTGTTTAAAATTTACGTATTGATTCGAATCTTTCAAAAGTACACAAATATTATGTTTCTGAAAGATACGAATTTTTTTACGTATAATAAGAGTTTTATTAGGGTGATTGCTAAAGTGGGTACCTAACGCATCAAGACGACTGTACGCGAGGGGAATAATTAATATTGTTATATTTGACGACAGCGTTGTTGTTGATCAATTAAGCCACGATCAAGCACGCCTGTTTAAGAAAATGGTTACCATCTGTGTTTATCTTCCCTAGTAGTAGTCGTCACTGATAATCACCAAAAAATAATATAATGTAAGTTGGTGCATGTACGTAGCCAAAACGCCTACCTCTCTTTCTCTCCGTCAACAATTTGACGTTGGTTCTTACGTGGCATTCAAATCATTCACTGCTTAGTCAAGACTTATTTTTCTCCGCGTTTCATTTCCACACCAAAATTCTACTATCACATTCGTTGAAGCTTTGGAGGTGGCGGTGGAATATGGATAAGTAGAAATTCTTCTTGAGGATCTAATCGGAATTTTAAATTATGCAGAGAGGACAAAGCTTAGAAAACTTGCAAAATGAGAATTAAAACGCATAACCATAATAATATTTTTGGATTCTTTGCACTAACACTTTAGATGTTTTGTGTTTACTAATTAGTCGACCTTCCATAGTTTAAAAATAAATACACTGACACTTCCAGCCATTTATAATTTTTTTAATTTGGAATGGTCAGTGCAAATTTTTTATATAATTATAAAACTAAGGGCTGGTTTGTGTATTTGACACAAAACATAGGAGGTGTCAGTGTATTTATTTTAAACCAGAAAATGTCCGCGCAATAAACAAAAACATGAAAGATGTCAGTGTAAATAATCCATTATTTTTCTTGGATTTTCAAACAAACACGAAGAAGAAGAAAAATTGGCGCAAAAAACATCCGACTATTGGGTTTTTCTTCAGTACTTGGTGGGGGCTGGGAGAGAGAACAATTTGATAACGAAAAAATGTCGAAAAAGCGGTCAACAACTATAGGGTACTTTTTTTGTTAAAAAATTAGTTTAATATAATTTAAACTATCAATCTTCTCAATCTTATTAATCCACCGGCTGACTATAAGTTCCACATATTTTATGTTATAAGTACATACACATAACACATGTGACACTACCAAAATAAGTGGTTTTAGCGACGCCCAAAAACGTCGCTAAAACAATAAAATCCGTCGCTAATATGAATTACCGACGCAATTACCGACGTTTAAGTTTTTGTCGCCGTTTCCTTAGTCGCTGATTACAAAAACGTCGCTGAACGTCGCAATTACCGACATCCAGCGACGTAACTGTACGTCGGTGAGTTATCGACGTCTACCGTCGTGTCGGCGGTATATTAGCGACGTATAGGTCGTCGCTACACGTCGGTGAAGTCCTGGAATAATTCCCGACGTCTACCGTCGTTTCGTCGGTAATATAGCGACGTGATTGTAGTCGCTAGACGTCGGAGACCTGTACATTTTTTGCAGCTAGTCGTCGGTAAACGTCGGAAAAGCGTCGGAGACCTGTACTTTTTTTTGAAGTTAGTCGTCGGTAAATGTCGGAAAAAACGTCGGAAAAATGTATTTTTTGCAGCTTCTCGTCGGTAAACGTCGGAAAATGACGTCGATAAACATCAGTAAGCGTCGCTAAACGTCGCTAAAATTGTAAAAAAATAAAAAAAAATAAAACACAGATTCTATATTACCACTCACAATTCAAGATGCTACACATATAGGTACACATTCAAATCCCCACTCACAATTCCAAATCACAGCGCATTCAAACCCCCACTCACAATTCAAGATGCTACACATATAGCTTTAATCTAAGTTAATTAACATCCAATCCAAACACAATTAACATTTATCGACGAAGGAATTAACATCCAATCCAAACAAGTCACAAGTCAAATCGATACAAACACAATTAACATCCAAATCCAAACATCCAATCATAAGTCACAAACATATGATGATACAAACACAAACAAAGTCATAACTAGGACTACTAGTGATCTGGTGCAGGAGGGGCACCGCCGCGACGAAGGGATAACAACTCCTCATACTCCGTAAGTGAAATCGATACAGATGGAGCGCCAGGCTGTGACGTCGGTGGAGTCGGTGTCGAAGAAGAAGGCGGTGGAGGCGGCGGAGTCGACGACGATGAAGGCGCACCCAGAGTACCAGCATGCTCCAACGCTGTAAGTCGCTGGTTGTATGAATCCATGATAGATAACATTCTACCACTGCTCTGGACCATCGAATCCTGCGCCAATCTCACCGTCTCGGCCATGGTCACCTGTCCTGTCTGCAACTCTGTCACCGTGCGCTCTAACCCTCCAACGGTGCGCTCTGTCCTCTCAGTCGTCTCCACGAGCCCCATAATGCCGCGGTCGAGCGCATCCAATCGTGCTATCAGCGCAGGATCGTCCGTTAGGGTGCTGAGACTGCTGCTCGATCCGTCGTAGCAGGTCGTCACGGAGAGACTCCATCATCTGGTGGACTCGGGCAGACTCCTGGGACGGCTGTGGACCATGCACACTAGCAGGAGATGTCCTAGAGGACTGGGTCGCAACTAGGGCGCCATAGGATCCTGTACCGTAGTACGTACCCCTATGGAGGCCACCAGCGGCGGTCATCCACAGCTCGTCCTCCGACAGAGCTTGAGTGGGCTGCGAGGAAGTACCGGCCACTCCTGCATCAGGTGCACTAGCAGTCGCCCGTTCCGCAGCCTTGATACTCGGCCTAGAAAGTATGGATAGTACTCTATGATTTCTAATTTCTAATTAATGTACTTATTTTTACTAACTTCATGAATATTTATTTGCATCATATTTACTAAGTTATATTAAAATTGACACGAAGTATTAAATTAAGATAACGTATTGTAATACTTACATAGGTCTGCTCGGCCCTCTCGTCAATAAGGACTCCGCCCTTCCGATGGGTGGCCAGGAAGACGGTCACCATGTCGGCGTTACCGACCTTCCTTACCTGTAATTAAATATATTATCTTAGTAATAATTTATCGGATTTGCATTAAAATAATATTTCTAAAAGAGAAAGACATACCAGACGACGGAAATGTTCCGTCATCGGAATCGACCCACCGCACCACTTCGAGGCATGTTGCCTAGCCGCCTTAGCCTTCTCCGACTTCTTCTTGTACCTTGGCTCGTTGAATCGAGCCTTCATCGCATTCCACTGATCAGGGGTGATCCAACCTTTGATCGGCTTTCCGGCACGATCACGTTCCTTCTGATCATTAATAGAGTCGCGGATCAGCTTAGCAGCGACGGAAGGAAACATCCCCTCGATCAGCTCGGCCCGGTGCGGTGGATAGTAAAACATATCCTAGAACAGTACGAAATCAAATATTTATCAGTTATATATAATATGCATAAATTAAATGATTCATGTTAAAAACAAATCTATTTTAACCTTGAAGCGCGGTAAACCAGTAGTTCTTCCTTTCGTCTGGAGCATCAGAGTAGTTAATCCAGGGACCACCATAATTATGCCTCAGCATATCGCCTAGGCGTCTCTGTACCCCTGGAGGACGATATCTATACAGACATATTATATTCATGAAAAAAGTAATTTATGATAAAAACAGAAAAAAAAAATCATAAACCAAAATACCTACTTTGTACCGTCGGCCCAGATCTCGTCCTCCTCTCCTCCGGAGGTGCGCAAGGAGGATCTGCATGATGCTGGTCGGCCGTCGGCACATCCTCCTCGGCCGTCGGCGTAGCCTCCGCCATCTGCTCATCCGTCTCCATCGTCGTATCAGCATCAGGAACGCTAGACGAACGAGCACTCTCAACAGGCCTGGAACTACTCGTCCCAGGAGATATGCCACGTGATGTCGTCCCAGCATGCCCAGCTACTGTCCGATATGGAGGAGTAATCGGCGACGAAGATCCAGAGCCTGGTACCAGTAGGAGGTACCGAAGGAAAACTCCATCCTCTAGCAGTACCTGTAGGAAGTACTGGAGGATCATGTCCTCGTCGTGTCCCTCGTAACGCTCCGCGACGACCTGCCATACCTGATAACTGTATATGATAGTACAAGAAATAATAGAGACTAGAAATATGAAAGTACAACAAATAATAGAGACTAGAAATATGAAAGTACAACAAATAATAGAGACTAGAAATATGACAGTACAACAAAGATAATAACCAAGGTAACATATGATGATACATTCTACAATAAACATCTAAGTCCAGATAATATATTCTAGAAGAAACATCTAAGTTCAGATAAGTATATCTCTCTCAATCATCTTCAGAATAATCATCTTGTTCGTCTTCCTCGACCTCATCTTCCTCTTCCTCCTCATCTTCACTTTCGTCTTCACCTTCGTCGGCTTCGTCTTCCTCTTCGGATAATTCTACATCTTCTACATTATGTGTCGTGTAATGCGTAACTTCCGTGGAGTCCACATCGACAATATTGGTTACAGGAGGTAGCTCGTCCTCCTGGTAAGCTTTTCATCAACATCAAAAGTATCTCTAGCTTTAGTCTTGCATACTGCCCACCAGTCAGACTTCGTTGCTCCCCGTCTCGGATAAGCTGTGAAGTACACAAGCTGAGCCTGAGTTGCTAGGACAAACGGTTCGTAGCCTTGATATCTACGCTTGTAGTTTATATCCACAAGACCATGCTTGTCAATTTTCCAGCCTTGATTTTCAATCGGATCGAACCATTCACACTTGAACAACACGATCTTTGCAGGTTCTCTGCCATAATTATATGACAACTCCACAATCTCTCGCAAGATGCCAAAGAAATCATTTCCTGGATCGACGTCTTTGTAGTTCGAAGACTTGATACACAAACAACTGTTCTTCGTGGAATCAAGATCCAGGAAGCTGTCTCTGATCGGAGCATTTGTCGACTTGAACCGAAGCCATTGACACAATAACTTGGCCATGTTTTAACAAAAGTAATTGGTCCCTTGGCAAGAGTTCTAATTAATTCAATCTCGGGTGAAATTAGACGATCGACCTGAATATCAAAGAAGAGATAATAAGTTATTTATTGTGCAGTTGCATTAGAAGAGGCCAGTAAATATTACCGAGCTGCTTACATATTCGCTCAACCAAACTGCCTGCGGTAAGAATTCCCGAAATGCAATCGGAATTAACCGCTCCATGAATACGTGACAATCATGGCTCTTCATACCTGTCAGTTTGTTCTCCTTGAGGTCGACGCATCTTCTCAAGTTTGAAACATACCCATCTGAAAATTTCAGACCTTGAATCCACCTACAAGCCTCACTTTATCCTCATTCTCCAGTGAGAAAATTGCCTTAGGCTGCTTCAACTTCCCATTCCCGTCCTCTATCAAATGCAATGCAGGACGTCTACATATTTCTTTCAAGTCCAATCTAGCCTTAGGATTGTCTTTCGTCTTTCCCTTTACGTCCATTACAGTATTAATTATGTTGTCAAACACATTCTTCTCGATATGCATGACATCAAGGTTATGTCTAATCAGATTGGTGCTCCAGTATGGCAGATCCCAGAATATACTCCTCTTCGTCCAGTTATGAGTGCGACCAAATCCGTCATACTTGTAGCCCGTAGCAGGCTGCTCAATAGCACTTGGTAAATCTCTAACCTCCTCCCATATCGTGGCTCCGCACCACCTTGTCGGTGGATCATCCTTCTCCACAACGCCAGCACGAAAGTATTCCTGTTCCTCCGGTACGGATGATCCTTCGGCAGGAATTGTCGATGACAATCGAAGAAGCACGGTTTGCCTCCGTGTTTCAAACGGAAAGCCTTAGTGTCGTCCATGCAACACGGACATGAAAGACGACCATGCGTGCTCCATCCAGATAACATTCCATAGGCCGGAAAGTCATTGATGGTCCACAAAGTGCTGCCCGCATCTGGAAATTTTGTTTTCTAGATACATCGTACGTGTTGGAACTACTTCCCACAGCTGATTCAACTCATCAATCAATGGCTGTAAATAAACATCGATGTTCCTTTTCGGATTGTTCGGACCGGAATAATAACGGTGAGGAACATATATGGAGTCTTCATGCACATCCAAGGCGGGTAGATTGTACGGGGTGACGATCACAGGCCAACACGAATACTGGGATCCCGAAAGTCCGAATGGGGTAAAACCGTCAGAGCAGAGACCAATCTAACATTACGCGGATCAGAAGCAAAATCTGGATACTCTCGATCAAGTGCTTCCATGCTTCTCCATCAGATGGGTGATCCAACTCCTTCGGTATGTTCCGCTTATGCCAACTCATATTTTCTGCAGTTTCCTTCACCATAAACAACCGCTGCAAACGCGGCGTCAACGGCAAGTAGTGCATCGAAGAGGTAGGCTTCCTGTAGCGATCGACACCACAAAATCTGCAGGCGTCTTCATCCTTGTCGTCTTTGTAGTACAACATGCACCCGTTGCGACAGGCATCGATTTTTTCATATCCCATCCAGAGCGATCTAACCATCCTCTTAGACCGGTAGAAGTCTTTAGGCAACTTCGCACCCTCAGGCAATATTTCTATAAGCAACTCCAAATACGGTTGTAGCAATCTTGCGACATGTTAAAATCGGACTTGATGCTCAACAATCGTGTAACCACCACAACGGTGAATGATCCTCACAACCAGGATATAATGGAGTCCTTGCATTCTCCAGCAACTCCATGAACTGTGCAGCATCGGGGTTCGGTGCCTCCTCAGGTGCATCATGATCATCCGAATCGAAACTAGGCCCGGCCGCGTCAAAAACCATGTTCACCAACCCATCGTCGTAAGGAGCGTTGTTGTGGACATCCACATAAGGCTCGTACTCCGATGCTAAAGACACAAGTTCTCCGTGCTCGCTCCACTGATAGTAATTCGGCGTGAAACCCTTCGAGTACAAATGATACGTGACATCCACTTCTGGATGAGATTTCAAGTTGCGACATCTCACACACGGACACTTAATTTTGGTACCGTCCATGTACTGAGGGAATGCCTTGGCAAACTGCAGAAACTGGTGTACACCCTTATGAATTCATCCCGCACACCGTACGTCATCAGGATGACGGTTGTACATCCAAGTACGATTCCGCAGATAGTAATTCAGCTCCATAATTATGTAAGATAGATACATCAAGGTAGTGAATGATATGCAAGTGTCAAAGTTTTCGATGGATTGCATTTATCTTTTCATCCATTCATTCATGCATTGCATTTATCTTTTCAGTTTTGCAATCATTACCTACTATTTTACATGCATACTTTATATACATCATGGTAGTAATACTAGTTGATGTTCTGAAAAGGAGAGTGCGATGTCTAGTAGAGGATTCTTTTTTTGAGGAGTCATATCATGGAAGTCAATATAAAATAAAAGAAGTCTACATGCAATTCTATATGATTTCTAGGCCAATCAAGGTCAAAGTCAACTATGGTCAACTCGATCAACAATCTAGTAAAACAAGGCTAAACTAGATCAATAAGACAACATCTTGGGTACATTGGTCAACTGGATTACATTGGATGTGAAAATCTGTATCTTAATCTCTGCTTGGCCTATTGGCCTGTTGCCTAAGGCCCTCTCTCATCTATTACAGTGCTCTACCCTTCTATACTAACACCCAAATCCTAATCTAAAAGATACTATGGTTGACTATGGCTGATACTAGTAACTTTGGAACTGATACATGTCATAAGTTGAACAAGGACTGAACACTTATGCCCCCTCTCCCTTCCATCAAAATACATCTAAGAAGTGGCCTTTACCTACCTAGAAGTCGACTGAAAACTAAGAAGGGGACTGAACAATATAGAGGGCAGTTACTCAGTTTCAATGTCCTACAGTAAATAACATTACATTATATGAATTAGCATCTTAATTATCAATTTTACTCTTGAAAACACAAAGAACAATACATGTATCAGAAAATCCTTTTTCGAACCCAAATTTGAATAAATACAACCCAAACTTGCATTCCATGAACCTCGGCCATGTAAACTAACATCTAAGATATTGTATACATCTTAAACATCATGACTTACATATTTAACATTTAATTTACTTAAAAGATTTTAGAAAATGCTCAAATGGACAGTTTCAGAAAATATGTGAAGAACCCTCAATTCGAATCAAAAACCAAATTCATATCAATTAATGTGTGCACAAGGTTTATACATATGTCAGGGGGGTGTCTCGTGTCTAGCAAACTAGACACGAGGTGTCCCAAACAAGAAACGTGCACAGGCTCGGTTGAGGTGTCGAGCCGGTTAGAGTTAGGGTTTACTACCGTGACGACGAGGGGAGACGAAGACGGCGAGGGGGGACGGCGGTCGAGGGGCTGGAGCTGATCTGGCGAACGGCGAGGGGGAGCGGCGGTGGAGGTGGCTGGACTGGCTCTGGCGAACTGGAGCTGGCTCTGGCGACGGCGAGGGGGAGCGGCGGTGGAGGGGAGGAGGGGGTCGACGGTCTCCGGAGGAGGAGAGCGGCGGTCACCGAAGGTCGGTGGGGGTCGGGGGCCGGGGGTGGGGGAAGCCGGCTCGGGGTCGGGGGGGAAGGAAAATAATTGGGGGAAAATAATGGGGGAATGAAAATCGAACCTGACCTATTTACAAGTTAGCGACGTCACAAAAACGTCGGTAAACGTCGCTAGGATAAGTGATATTAGCAATGAATTAACATATACGTCGGTAAACGTCGCTAATATCGCTAATATTAGCGACGTTTACCGACTTATACGCGACGTTATCTGTTTAAAACGCAAACGTAGTTTAAATACGTCGCAGAACGTTGCGTCCGTCGCTAATAACGACGTTTTGTGACGTAAAAAAAACGTCGCTAAATTTTTTTCCTGCGACGTTTTCTTAAAACGTCGCTAATTGCGTCGGTATATGACTTTTGGTAGTGTGATAACTATTGCGCTCTTTATATATAATATCATTTTATGCAGAAAAGTTCATCCGTTGGACGTTTATTGCAAGGAAAATATCCTCCATTAAGCGGTTTTACTATTGAGTTAGATAATTAAAAATATATTAGAAAACCCCAAATGGGAGGACATTTTTTGTGTAAAGCTTACTACCATGACTTTTTTTGTGGTACCTGTTAGAAAATGTCCAATAGAACACTTTATATTTACAATTTTACTGAACTTTGGTTTTCCATCAATTTCTGTTAAATTTAATGCTTCCCATGGAAATTTCAGGCGTGTTGATATGGGAGAAATTATGCATGGTCCCTCAATTTTTAAATTGACAATTTCTCTTGTTACCTAGTCAATTCTTTACCAAACACTTTGTATCAAAAAAATTTACTAACTAAAAACATAGTTTCTATATGTCTCATTAGTCATAACAGTTTAGTTTGGTTAATAGAGTAATAATTAGTGCAACTACTTATCAATATAATTTTACACAATTATATATATATATATATTATATATATATATATATATAGATATATATATAATATATATATATATAATATATATATATATTTGAAAAAAATAAAAATAAAAATTCTGAAGTTAGTACTCAAGATAAAGGGTTGTAAACAAGTAATGAACTAATGGTCCACGTGAGAGGTCATTTCTAATATTTCAAAAGAGCAATGCATGCCTAAACCAAATTCTTACACCCCCTTACTTCCGCCCGTGTCGGGTTTCGATTGGAGGAGAGGAGTAAGTGGTG
>JANAVB010002397.1:9539728-9896726 GCA_029216955.1 Iris pallida | reverse complement strand
TAATATTTCTAAAAGAGCAATGCTATGCTACAACCAAATTCTTACACCCCCCTTTACTTCCGCCACGTGTCGGGTTTCGATGGAGGAGAGGAGTAAGTGGTGGGGCGGGTGGAGCCCATGTAGCAGGGGGGTGTTGAGGGGTGGTGGGATCCGGTGGGACCCATGTGTAAAGGGTTGGTGAGTGAGGTTGTAAAAAGGTTGTAAGAATTTGGTAGTAAACTTAGCATTATTGTTTCTAAAATGACCCATGCTACGTTGCTCGCAACACTCGTTCTCAGTTTTTGGTTCGTCTGTCACGTGTCACTTTGCAATAAAATAATTTTTGGTGATAGATCCGACCACTGAGGGTGGTAGTGGGCTGTTGCCATCTGGTACAGCGGTCTGCAGATAAAATTCATTTCCGTTTCTAAAATAAAGAGATCACTGGTCCCCACAAGAATGGAAACATTAATCTCTTGTTTTGACCATACAGCTACATCTTGGATGAAAATTGTGTCACAAATTTAAATCTCCTTACCAAGTCTCTGAAGATCCTAACAAATTTGGCGTGCGTGCGTGCGTGTGGCAACAACAACATGCACCGAGAACTATGGTTCAACTAACTCTTTCAACTATATATATATACGGTCTGCAACCGCTAGACTTTGCTCACTCACTGACAGATCATGCGCTTGTCGTGGCATGATCATCGCTGCAGGTCGAAACTAATTGCTTATCTACCTAAACAATCCACTTGGCATGTTATCCAAAAATAATAGGTGCCATGGGAGATCATCAATCGAAGACAATAGCTAGCAAGCTATATCTATTATATTAAACGTTGCTGCCATCGTTAGGTGTCTGGTGATGGTGGTCTTATTATAATGGGGTCCTCGCCGAGACACGATGTCGACTCTGGAGAATTTCCAAGGACACGTCGGTCTGTGATGGCATTGACGGGGACCGTTAGCGCGGGGCAAATCGTCATCCGTACGTAAACATTTAGATGCATACAATACAGAAGGAGTGGCACCTAATACATCTCGAGCTGGGAGCATGGCAGTGACAGGTATTACAGTTATTGGCCACTAGGGGGAAGTCAGGATCAAAATTTTGGAGGGGCCATACTACTACGTTTTAGAAATCTTTAAAATATCATGTTAATTGAACTTCAATAACAAAAATATATTAAAACCAATAAAATTGAACAAAAAAGCAAAGCCAATATTTTAAATTGTTACGAAAAAAAAAACAAATTATAAAAAGGTAAGACAAGCTTCGAACTTATATTCTCAATTAAAAACCAAAAGTACTACCAGTAAAATCAACTTACTCTTTGTATAATAGAGGGCCAAACTAGTATATATGTTAACATTACAAAAAAGGTTCTATATAGTTAAATATTTTCTTAAAAAAATTGGGGAGCTGTGGCCCCCTTCGAGCTATAGTGGTCCGCCCCTTGAAAGAATGCTTAAGCTCCAGCAGTTTGTTTCTGGAATGGCTGATCTTTTATTAAAATAGAGTAGAAAATTAACATTTGATTGTTTGACAAACGGACATATTTTCCTTTAAAAATTGGAATCAAAGAACGTGCACCCTAGTGGTTAATGAGAAGATCTAGTACAGGTTGAGATGTGGTTAGGTGACAGACGTCTTAGGATCGTGTCACGGTCTCGATAATGTAAAAAAAATGGACTTTCTAGTATAAATCATTCACAGGCTCTATAAGATAACGTCCTGCCCTTATTTACTTTTGTCTTATTTTTAATATGAATTTGTACTTACATTCATTTTTTTGTTATTACTTATATTTCACTTTTTGTCTTGAAAATATTGTTCGTGATAAAATGAATATTTCATGTGACAATAGTGAAATATAAGTCTAATAACACAAGATGTTCATTCAATGGAAAGGTAAGGTTACAGATGGGACGGTACCACAAGATGTAGACAGATGTAGACACATGAATATAAGTCTAATATTTGTACTGTCCATTATTCTCAACGGTCTGAGAGTTCTAAAATTTCAAGCCGAATAATAATTCTCTTGCTTCATGGTTGCTGGGTTTTGGATGGTAGCCGCAAACAACGTTAACACATTCTTGAAGAAATTGATGTTTTGTTTGACCATTATGCTCAGCATGAACATTGCCATAATTAACACCAAATATACTTTTTTTTCCAAAATAATAATAAATATATACACACACACACACATATATATATATATATATATATATATATATATATATATATATATATAGCGGATCAAAAGTCCCCCTTAGAAAGCCCCCCAAAAACCCCCCTCACTCTAATTCTTAATATTATGTTAATATTAATGTTAATATTAATGTTAATGTTAATATTAATGTTAATATTAACATTAAATACTAAAATTAACATTAAACTTAACATTAAAATTAATATTAACATTAACATTAATATTAACATTAATATAAAAAAATAAAAATAAAAATTAATATTAATATTAACATTAATATTACGAATTAGAGTGAGGGGAGTTTTTGGGAGGCTTTCTAAGGGGGCTTTTGATCCGCTCCCTATATATATATATATATATATATATATATATATTGTGTGTGTGTGTGCGTGCGTGCGCGCGCGCGCGCTGAACATGAACATTGCCACAATTAATACCAAATAATACTTTTTTTCCAAAATAAAAATAAAAATTATATATATATATGTGTGTGTGTGAACATTGCCACAATTAACACCAAATAATACCTTTTTTACCAAATTATATATATATATATATATATATATATATATATATATATATATATATATATATATATATATATATATATATATATATATATATATATTATTTTTCAAAAATCAAATGTCCGTGTACTAAAGCCCTCGGGCTAGAGTCACCGAGCCAGCATTTGGCCCGGGAGCCGTGGCCACTGCCACCCAGCCGCTCCCGTAGGTGATCGATCTCACATCCCGGTGCCAACGATCTTACCGTTACATTAACGCGTCATTGACGTATATATATTATATATATATATATATATATATATATATATATATATATATATTGTTGGCTTTTGCTCTTTTTCAAAGAGATTTTTAGTCCCACATCGGCTAGACCAAAAGACTTGTATCTCTATATATTAGCTTTGCTAGTTTAGAGATGCATATGTGGTGTGTAGGTGCACATGGGTGTGCCATGTGGGGTTATTTTTCTAATGGTAAAAAGGCTAAATCAACAATTGAAAGCATTCATACTTTTTGCTCTTGGAAAATTTATTTCCATGGGAGCTAAGTCCCGTAGGGGCTTAGGGAATCGGACTCGGAATCGGATTCGGGCTCATGGGCTCATGATGCGTAATGTGGCAGTTTTGTTGGCGCACTTTGCGTACGTTGCGCCGGTTGCGCACGTTGCGTACGTTGCGTACGTTGCGCAAGTTGCGCAAGTTGCGCGCATGGCGCACGTTGCGCGAGTGGCGCAAGGTGGCGCAGTGCGCGCATGCGGCGCAGGTTGGCGCAAGAGGCTCAATGCGCGGAGTGCAAGGAGCGCTGGATGCACGCAGTTGGCGCAACTTGCAGCAGAACGTGTGTTTGCACGTTCTGGACGGTTGCTACATGTTCGGGATGATTTTTACCACGTCCCTAACTTTGTGGCAACCGAGCAGTTGCTGCAGGGCCTATATAAGGCATCCTCTCTTTCACAAGACTAGAGATATACAAGTAAGAGAAGCCACCACAGAAAGTTTACGAAGTATTTTTAACACAAGTAAATAGAGAATTCAGAAGTATTTTTTAACATTGTTCTAATCAGAATTTGCTTGCGAATTCTAGCAGCCTTCGAGAGAGAGGAAAGGCGCCGCACCAGCGTTGCTTTTGCACGGAAGTTCGTGTCCATCCGAGGAGTCAGAAGAGCAGGAGTGTTCCAAGTTCTCCGACGAACTTGCTGGTTCCTGGAAGCTGTTCGTGTAAGGCGAATAAAGCTTTGAGCAACGGTGATTATTCACCCCAGCAGGAGTTCTTCCATCTTTCGCCAGTCACGTTCTTAATTGCTACCAGTAATTCTGATTGTATCTTCTTTTTAGAAGTACTACGATCGATTGCTGTTGATTACGAAATCTTTTTAGATTCTCGTAATTCATGATCACCTTCCTTGAAGTGTTGATTCGAAACATTGTCTTTACAATCGTTTCATATTCTCAAGTTTTCCATCGAAAAATTGTGCCCCGGCATATATATATATATATATATATATATATATATATATATATATATATATATATATATATAAGTTAATAAAAAAAAAAATATTCTTCAATGATATCTAAATAATCCAAGTTGGTGAATGCGACTATGGCGATCGACAGCACCGACAGAGAACCAGTAGTATACTCGGTCTGACTCGGTGCCGACGCAGCACTGACGCATTGCTGATTCCATCGCGAGGGCCACTTCATTCGATTGGGTCGTCGATCGACCAGTAGAAGATGTCGGTTGAAATTTCGAGCCCTTCCACGTAGGTATGTGATGGCATGGAGAGGGATTGTTAGTTAGTGTCGAAGGACGACATTCTAGACCAGTAACGTGTACTAAATGACTCAAATGTGTCACTACTCTCACACTTAGGAGTGCACGCCAGCATAGTTATATTTGGCAACAGTACCGTTCCTCTTGAGCTTGCCTCTTGAATCTATAAAAACTTTGTCAACCATTTATATATATATATATATATATATATATATATATATATATATTGGTCACTGATGATCCCTAAAATAACCTATAGTTTGTGCATGTGGCGGAAATGCCGAGAACTATCTATTTGTCGTCGGTCGTCCGTCGACACGGTGTCGACGCAGCATTCAGATCATTCTGCGTGTCCACGTACGATGGTCGTGGCACTTGATCTTAAACTTTGGAGTATATTCCCACCGCCCACGTCAGAATTATAGTAGTACGTAATAGCTGCTGCAGCCGCGGGTTTGGTGGTGGATGTAACTCTTTTACTTCAGATGCCCTCAGATCGGTTGAAAAATAAACATCCAACTAGCAGAAGCAATGCTTTTATTCCGGATTTTTTCAGAAAGTTCCTCGTGTCCATATCGCGTAGTCCGATGTAGCGGTTGGTGAATGTTTGTAAATACAGAAATGATATTTGGCCTTCGCAGGCGATGATTGCGCACCGACGTGTAAACCACCCCCCCCCCCCCCCCCCCCCCCCCCCACCACCACCAAACCCAGAGGCCCGTTGCACCACACCTGACCCATTCCGGAATTTTTGAAGCCCCCTTTAAATGGAGAGGCGGCACGTGTTCCGTAGGCCAGGACTACAGTTTAAACACACGGACAATGTAGCATCTCCCTTATAAATTCACTAAGCTTAGAAAGAAATACACTTTCCATATTGTCTCATAATGTAGGATCTGTGACCTGATTCCTTGATGAGGATATCCAGCCAAACCAAGACGGATGGGGTACGTTCATATATAGGTAATCGTGACGAGGACACATATATTATGATGTGGTCTTATGATTAGTGAAAACTAAAACTAAAAAAAAAAATTAATTATGAAAATAAGCGTAATTTGTAATATACAGGTAATTATAATGTCTTAAAGTTGGGAACGAAATACGAAAATCATTCTTCCAAACAAGAATACTGCGACAGAACTGAAGAAAGATGTAGAAAACAAAATGTCAAAAGCACATAAGAGCCAAAACATCAATTTTCACCTGAAATTTTTTGAAAAAAAAAAAATTACAGGCCGATCGGAGTCCAACCTTGAAAACCCGCCTCCAATTGAGAAGATACAGACTCTTTATAAATTGATCGGAGTCCAACCGTATCGCCACAATTGCTTGCACGATAAAAATATATTACATATTCCAAAAAAATAAGAGACAATAAGAATAATCACTCGATACAATCTCTTATTCAAATAGTTGTCAATCTCCTTTTCTCTTTACAAAATTTGTAAAATCTTGACGTATATCTCTGGTAGAGATGATGATAATATCTTAGGGTTAGAATATACCCCTCTCTCTCTCTCTCTCTCTCTCTCTCTATATATATATATATATATATATATATATATATATATATATATATATATATATATATATATATGTGAAAATTCTACAATACATTCACCCATTTTGGATGTATCGATACATCCGAAATCTGGACCGTTGGATGTTAATCCAACGGTTCAGATTAAATTCAGATAAAATAATACAGGAGACATCATTTAATGCTGATTTAGAATTTTGACCTGTTGGTAACTTGCTTTAGCAGGTCATTCTTCACTTTAATTTTTTCAATGAACACCCTAAATTAACTCATATTTACTCTCTCTTTCGTCCATCCGATTTAATCTGAACCTTTTTTTTTGGTTACAGGCCATGGTAGTCGTGGTGATGCTGGTGGTGGTGGAAAGAGAAACAGAGATGAAGAAGGAAATAAGAATCGGTTCGGATCGCGTCGAACGTCGTCGAGCCCTCCTAGAACAACGAGGAGTACCAGCTGCGCCGAGAAGAATCGGTCTGTTTCGCGTCGGACGTCGTCGAGACCTCCTCGAACAAGGAGAAGTACCAGCGGCGCCGCTCTAATTTTACTGCCCATGCCATTGTCTGAAATTTTATTTTTCATTTAACAATTTAATATTTTGTTAATAAAGCTGCATGTCATGGTGGTGGTGTTGAACTGAGGAAACCTGCTTCTGAGGTCGGGCGGATTATTTTTTAACTTTTCTAAAGATAATATTTTCGAGGAGAATATTTTTTTGGATAGAGAATGGCCATTCTCTTTGCTTTTAACACGGAGAATGGCCATTCTCTTTGCTTTTAATACGGCGAATGGATGGAGAATGGTACATTTAGGACGGAGAATGGTACATTTAGGACGGAGAATGGACGGAGAATACGGTCTGAAATTTTATTTTTCATTTAACAATTTAATATTTTGTTAATAAAGCAACATGTCATGGTGGTGGTGGTGAACTGAGGAAACATGCTTCTGAGGTCGGGCGGATTATTTTTTAACTTTTCTAAAGATAATATTTTCGAGGAGAATATTTTTTTGGACAGAGAATGGCCATTCTCTTTGTTTTTAACACGGAGAATGGCCATTCTCTTTGCTTTTAATACGGCGAATAGACGAAGAAAGGTACATTTAGGACGGAGAATGGTACATTTAGGACGGGGAATGGACGGAGAATACGACGAATGGCCATTCTCTTTGCTTTTAATACGGCGAATGGACGGTGAATACGGCGAATGGACGGAGAATGACCATTCTCTTTGCTTTTAATACGGCGAATGGACGGAGAATGGTACATTTAGGAAGGAGAATACGGCGAATGGCCATTCTCTTTGCTTTTAATACGGCGAATGGACGGTGAATACGGCGAATGGACGGAGAATGGCCATTCTCTTTGCTTTTAACACGGAGAATGACCATTCTCTTTGCTTTTAATACGGCGAATGGACGGAGAATGGTACATTTAGGACGAAGAATGGTACATTTAGGACGGAGAATGGTACATTTAGGAAGCCGACAAAAGCTCGTTCTCTCAAATCTCTTCTTTGTGTAAATTAAATCCAAGGAGGACACAATCCCTAATTTTAGTTATTGCTTAGCAGAGTCTGCTTAGTTGTTGTAAAATTGTGGTGTTGCTTCTGTGACACTTTCATCTTTAATCTCATGTTTTCTATGAATATGTGTTCTATTTAATTTTGATTTAGTAATCTTTTCGTAATTGGTTTTTTTGTTTCATCTAACAATTTAATATTTTTGTTATAAAACTACAGGGCATGGTGGTGGTGGTGGAAGGAGAAACGGAGATGAAGAAGAAAAGAAGAAGAAGTTCCGGTTCGCGGCGGACTTCGTTGAGTTCCTCAATCAATCGAAATTAAACCTCTTATAGAGTTCCTTAATTGAAGTTGATCACGGTAACCTTTTGTATTTATCAAACGGATAGTAGAATCTTCCTCGAGCCCTCCTCAATCAAACGGCTAGTAGAATCTTCCTGGAGCCCTCCTCAATCAAACGGCTAGTAGATTGTTTGCTAGTCTCAAAATTTATTTGTCTTTCCATCTTCCTCACTTTTTGTTCTTCTCTCTTGCTATATATACAATAGTTTTCTTGTTTCATAGTACTATTATTCATTTTGAAATACATAGAATAGTTTTCTTGTTCTCAAGATGTCTACTCGTGTGGTGGAAAATGTAGAAGACGTAGAAGATTGGATGCCAGCTCCAAATGAAACCTTCATTCCGCATATGTTGCGCAAGATTGAAGAACATCTCGACGATTTCAGCTGATGTTGCAAAGATCAATTCTAAGCTTTGTTCATTAGAAATTGAACAAATGAATTTATCCTGACGTTTGGAGAAGTTTGAAGAATCTCCAGCTTTGAAGAAGGCATCTTCATCTGGAGCATTTAATAATGTGAAGGTGGTTTCCGTTGTATCTTCTTCCGATGAGGAGGACGTGGAGCTACAGTATCGTAGTAAAGCATTAGACCGAATGCTCGCATTGTCCCCTACAGAAGAAACTGACTTTAGCAGTCCTTCTAAAAGAATGCGTATAAATTTACATCCGGTCACACCATCGAAAAATTTAATAAGGGGTTCAACCTCGAAGCCTAGCAATTGTACTTGTGTTTCTTCGAGATATTACGACTATATTTTTGCAGATGATAGACCTGACGAGTAAGTAATATGAGTTTTAATTTAATTCCAACAGTTTTTTTCTCCTAATTTATTCGTTTCTTTTTTTAGAGAAATAATATCAACTTGCAACAAAAACTATGTGTCTCGGTTTGAGATGAAGACCTTAGCTCCTTTAACGAAAATTAGCAATGGGGTATGTATAGATAGTATATTTCTTCTTAGATGCCATCTATGTTTACTTCGATTCCATCGCTGATATTTTTAATAATTTATTCAGATTGTAGGTATTGTCTCTGCTCTTCTCACCGCGGAGGAACGGAAAAGAACCTCCAATAAAGCTAATGTATAGTTTTTACCAATAAGATTATCGGTGAGTGAGCATTTTATTCTTCAATGCATATGCATCAACAATTTTCTCGTTTATTTGTCCTTCGTAATGTATTAATTGATGTGTATGTAGAAAGCAACGTTACCTCCATCCGACAAAAAGTCTCATGAAATATGGAAGAAGTTTAAATATTTTCAGGATTACATAGGATCTTTAAGCACTTGTAAAGAGGTATTAATGTATTTATGTTTAAATATTAATCCTAATTTTCTGAAAATTTACTAATTTGTTTTACCTAATTATTCTGATTCAGATATACATACCCATTCATTTGGGCGAACACTATACTCTTGCAAGAGTTCTGGTTAAAAAAAGGACTGTTGAAATTTGGGACTCACTTGCATCTAAAGATGATCCGATTCAAAGCAAAACAGTCATAAAAGAAATAGTAAGTTCATATTCATCAATTTTTATGAATTGGGTACAAGATACGCGGTATACTAATACATATTGTATTCTGGTAATTGTAGCTTTCAAATTTGGATCTCTTTCTCGAAGAAGAGATTTTGAACTTGAGAGATGCTAGGTTCAGCTTTTCTACTTTTACAATAAAACGTCCTTCTTATGTTCCCCGCCAAGGCAATTATGTTGATTGTGAGATTTTTGTAATATCATTCATGAAAGACCGATGTAGTCTAGACTACCGTTCTCTCGATGTAAGTCTGAAAATATGTCGTCAAAAACTTTAACTTTTTAGAGCAATATTTTTGATGTTATGTTTGTTATATGCAGTTTGATGCGGGAAAGGAAAGACGCAAAACTGCTAAATGGATTACAACTTCAGAGCACAATGAAGAGCTAAAAAAGAAGTCCAATCTGAAATGATTGAATATGGAAGACGATGATTTTTTTTCTTCTTCTTTTATATCTAATGTATGGAAACCCCTAATGTATTATGTTCATTTATTTTGTTGAGTTGTAATGACATTTTTGTCAAACGGCTTCGATTCTTTTTTATTAAGCAGAATCATTTTTGCCCTTCAAATTAATATAATTAAGCAGAAATGAGTCTTTTGCCCTTCCATCGAATGACATTTTTGCCCTTCTAATTAATTCAAAACACCCCCGAACCCTTTTATTAAAAAAAAGAAAAAAGAAAACCGTTTTGAAGCTTCCTCTTCTTCCATACTCCACTCTGTACTCAAACCTAGGTCATTCTCCTCCAAAATCTTCAAACCTTCCTCCCCATTCACAATATTCACACCATGTCGGCATCAGCGGCAGAATCATCACCGGCAGCATCACCAATTAGAGAAGATGCACCAGTTACAGAAAATCTAAAAGCGATAGACAGAGAACAACCGAAATCCTATTCTAAGAAAGTTGCACAAAGAAAAAAGAAAAAAGTTGCTAAACAAAAAGAAGTGCAAGAAGAAGTGCAAACAGAAGGTATAACTTTGATTTTATGTTCGCAAATTCTGTATATATTACAAAAAAATGACATTCTCCGTCATAAAACGCATTTGAATGTTAAATTCTATTCGCCGTTTAATTTGGAACGGAGAATGGCATTCTCCGTCTAACTTGAAACGGAGAATGACGTTCCCAGTGTTAAAACCCATAAGAATGGCCATTCTCCGACCTAATTTTTTGTTTTTTTGTTTTGTAGAAAAAAATCTGTCAGGAATAAGGATTCAAGACTTTTCCGTTCTACCTTCAAGCCAATGCTAAATCTTATGGAGGAGGTCAATCGAGATGTTGGCCGTTTACCTGAGCAGTTATTGGTTCCTTGAAGAATACCGGTTTCTGGAATTTTGTCGAGATTTTCTACCAAAACAGAGTCCACATCTCCGAAGTGGCCAAGGTCTCCGAAGGGCTTGAGAATTTAATTGCAAGTTACACAGAAGAAGAAGATGGCGTCGGGTGCTTTGAATTGAGCACCACTGTTAAAATCGTGCCAAGCGTCGAGGATATGGCAGTCATATTCGGTCTACCGCTGAATGAAGAAAGCGATGATGATGTTTCTTACAGAAGATTGATAAAGGAAAAACAACAGCAGCCCACACGACTAGCATCATTGAGTCTGTGTAGAGATCACTTCACAAGATTGCTGGCTAATACCAAGGGCAAACACTCAGAAGTCACGAATAAGGAAGTGAGAGACAAGTTCTCTGAATTTTTACGACGGCTTCGTGGCGGAGAAAACGATGTTAATCCAGATGATTTCCCCAAGCTAATAATCTTCCACTTGTGCCAAACAGTATTCTTCACAAAGTCTGGCGGTTCAAATTTGTCGTACAGATTCTTAGCCTTGGTAGACAGTGTGGACGTCATCAACAGTATATGCTGGCCAAGGTTAATCCTGTCATATGTAATGGATAGCATAAAGAGGAGTAGAAGCAAAACTGAACAAGGGGATTACTCAATGGCTTTACACAAATTGGAAGGTTGCACAATATACTTCCTCTATTGGTTTGCAGAACATAGTAAATTGTGGAAAGAAAGTTCGCCCCAATTCCTGATTACCCAAGATTTTTCACATGGAATGGGTACGAAAACTCAAACTTCCTCAAGGCCGAATATCACAACAAAATGAGATCGAAGATGATATTTGAAGATCTGGTTATACCTGTTGGGGAAGAAGAAGGGCACAAAGAAGATGAGCCACCTGTAGAAGAAGTTGAAAAAGAGGGAGAGAAAGAACACCAAGAAGCAGGTGGGGATAATTTTGATGAACAACGGATACCACAGCATCATGAAATGGGCGCTGTGATGGATGACTCAGCAAAGGAATTGGAGGATTTGAGAAGACATCATTCTGATATTCTTGCGCAGAATGAAGAACTCAAAGAAAAGTTAGAAGAGATGGAGGCACAAGGAGCGCAGTTACGTGCAGCCAACTTTGAGAATGCCATACTCAAAGAAAAGCTGAAAGAGCTCGAGGCAGAAGAAGCACAACAACGTGCAGTCAACGTTGTGATGGAGGGCTCTGTGCATGAACTGGAGGATTTGAGAAGACATCATTCTGATATTCTTGCGCAGAATGAAGAACTCAAAGAAAAGTTAAAAGAGATGGAGGCACAAGGAGCGCAGTTACGTGCAGCCAACCTTGAGAACGAGAAACTCAAAGAAAAGCTGAAAGAGCTCGAGGCACAAGAAGCACAACAACGTGCAGTCGACGTTGTGATGGAGGGCTCTGTGCATGAACTGGAGGATTTGAGAAAGCAGAATTCTGTTCTTAAATCAGAGCTACATGCACAAGATAAAATCTTTTCTATTTCAAATTTCTGATTTGTAATCTTCCAGGAGAATGACTATTCACCGTGTATTATAACATGGAGAATGGCATTATCCGTGTTATTTGAAACGGATAATTGCTATTCTCTATCATTTCGATACTGGAAAGGTTATTCTCCGTGTAATTCCAAACGGAGAATGCTATTCTCCGTATTATATTACACGGAGAATGTCATTCTCCGTGTTAGGTTCACATCATACATTTTATTATTGTTTGTTTTATTTCAGTGCGAATAACCGAGCAACTCAGAGAAACAAATGAAAGGCTCGTTGAGGAGAAAAGAGAGCTTCAAAATAAAGTTGAATCGTTTAATATTGAAGCCAATGAAAAGGATGGAAAAATTGTTGATCTCCAAGCCATGGTTGTAGCACTTCAGCGTGAGGAGATTCAAGCAGCTGCTGAACTTGCTGCTCCAAAAGAAGCCAAAAGAAGAGGAGGATCGGGGGAAAAGAGGTTAATAAAAAACAATACAGTTGGAGAGGCTAATAAAAAGTGAAAGGTTAATGCCGCTCCGAAATCCGGAGGAGACGCCAAAATGGCTGAATTAAAGAAGAACCACGTCATACTAAGGGAATGCGATGAACTCTTACTTTAGAAATATGCGGATGAAGAGCTGAAGAAGCAATACATCGACATCGTAATTTTCAGAAAGAATTCTCCAAAGTATGTATTCTGAACCCTTTTTTTCTTTCGTTTTTTCTAGACTTTTTTCATAATTATGTAATGAGAATCTATCTTTATTAATTTAATCTAAACTAAATTTATGTGCAGTGATATTGTATACACATTTTATCCGGAAAAGGGTGAAAAAGGAGTTTCAGTCCAGCTGTCGGCAGTAGACATGCAAGACATACTCAACTATGACGACATGGAGGCTGGCATACTGGACATAATAATAAGAAAGCTGAGAGAAATTCAAGGCACTAAAAGGTGTGCCCCGTCTAGTTCAAAGGACGTACCATTGATCCAGAAGCAAAAGCCGGCGCCCCAATCACATAAGTGGTCTGCATTCATGATGGCCCACACATTGGTAAGAATTCAAACAGAAAAATCCATATTCATCTGTACACCGATGAAAAATGACAGGAAAAAATTACTCATGATATTGTGTTTTGTTTTTGGAAAACAGACCATCGTTGAACGTGCCAATGCACGAGACGCAAAAACCGGCGCCTTTGAAGACATCCAAACAGAGTTAGTAGACTTCGTCATGGGTTTGGAGGACGACATAGAGTTGCTATTCATCCCACACTTTAATGCATCCATCAAACACTATACTCTGCTCACATTCAACTTTATCTCCTACGACTGGACACACTACAACTCCTTGAGGCAAAATACGTACGATACGTGCAAGGTGGATGCAGAATTAATGAAGAACACCTTAGAGCCTATCGTCAGGAGAAAATTTGATAAGATGAGGGAGAGATGCCCGGCGAAGATGGAGTATGAGAGCAAAGTGCTGAATTGTTCTCTAAATTGCCCACAACAACGGGCACCCAACTGCCTCTTGTATACGGCGTATTATATGAATATGTTGACGACTCCTCCCTTCGAAATACCGGGAGGAAAGGATAATGAAACTCACCAGAAGATGACAACGATGAGGTTGGCATGGGCTAAGGAGTTGCTTTCAAGCAAATATGTAACACGAACCAAGCAATGACATTGTAAAACAATAATGTAATTATGATATAATTGGGCAAGGAACTTCTGTCTTTTATAAGCTCTGCTTTTATAATAAAATCATTTTTGAATTACATTTACTTTGTCAAAACCACGAAAAGTTTGACTTTTATTTACATATGAAACAACTCGAACTCATGCGCCAAGTTGCAGTCATTTTTATAATAAGCTCTCCCAACTTCTGTCATTTATTGGCAAAATTTAACAACTCGAACTCATGCGCCAAGTGGCAGTCACTTTTATTGTCATTAATACCAATGAATCTGCCATTTATATGCCATTAATACCAATGAATTCTTCCATTTATATGCAATTTATTCCTAATGAATCTGCCCCTTCGGATTATATTCTCCGTTTTATCTGGAACGGAGAATGGAATTCTCCGTTTACTTGAAACGGAGAATAACTTTCCTGTTTAAATTAAATCGTTTGAGGATTCTATTCACCGTTTATTTCGGAACGGATAATAACATTCTCCGTCTGTCTTGAAACGGAGAATAACATTTCCAGTGGAAAAACACATTAAAATGTTCATTCGCCGTTTTTATTTAAACGGAGAATGACGTTCTCCATGTCTTTCGAAACGTAGAATGTTATTCTCCGTTTAGTTTGAAAAGGAGAATGAAGATGAGCTTGATGAGAATATGACGAGGTTGGTATGGGCTAAGAAGACTACAATGATGAGATTGGTATGGGCTAAGAATTAGATTTCAAGAGAACTTCTGTCTTTTATAATGTCTGCTCTGCTGTCTTTTATAATAAAATCCTTTTTGAGTTACATTTATATTGTGAAAACCACGAAAAGTTTGACTTTTTTAGTTATATTTACATTATGAAAGTCTGAAATACTACATAAAATCCTACTATCAAAAAAAAAGTTGAATGTGAGCTGCGTGCGGGCATCGCAGAGCAATGGAACTCCTTGAGGCAAAGGAATTCCTTGAGGCAAATCACTTCATCGTGCATCGTCAGAGCAATGGAACTCCTGAATAAAGGAACTCCGTGCATAGTCAGAGCAATGGAACTCCATAAACAAAGGAACTCGTTGCATAGTCAGAGCGAATCAAAGTGCGAGCGCTTCGACAGAGTGTGGGTCGACAATAAATCCAAGCCCAGGCACACACTACAACAAAAAACCCTTTTAATGACGTTTGATCAGTGGATTTCATGACGGCTGATAAAGAAGCGTCATCAAAGTTCGAAATACCTTTTTTCTATGACGGTTTGGGCTAATTTTGGACTTTTTATAACGTTTATAAAACAAAGCGTTATTAATATTTAAGAGCAGTGGCAAACTTGTAATATTTTGCAAACTTATTATTATGTAGAAATATCATTCGTTGTCTCTCTTCTTAACAGACTTCAACTCTCTTTCTTCCTTTCTCCATCCAAAAAAAAAATTAGGGTTAGGGTTTTGAGAAGAGAAGGATGAAGAAATCGTGTCCGAGCAGAAATCACTGCGGCGAGCTTTGCGGAGAAGAAGCCTCCCTCTACTGCGACGCCGACTCCGCCTTCCTCTGCTTCCGGTGCGCCCGTCGCGTCCGCGCCGCCAACTTCCTCGCCGCTTCCCCGGCTTCCGCTCCCTCCTCTCCCACTCCTCCAGAAACGGTGTCTCCTTCCACGACTCCCTCTACTTCACCACCCCCGAGCCCTCCTCCGTCCTCGCCTTCGACCTGGAGGCCGGCACCTGGGGCCCCGGGGCCCTGCCCGCCCTCCGGGACGACCTGGCGTTCGCGCGCCTGGTCTCGGGGGCGCGGGGTCTTGTGTATATGAATTCATAGTAAGCCTTCTTACACTCTGCACTACTCTCTCGCTCTCTCTATGTTTTGGTTGGTTTATATGAAGAGAATTCTCTTCTACATTACTAAGCTATATTTTTTATTACAAGATTAAGTTTTGTAATTAGTGGAACTTCTGTGAATTAATTTTATGTTGAAGATATATACTTGCTAGCCTTGCTTGAATCTTCAACGAAGCGAAAGTGTGTTAATTTCTCGTGTCTAACCTGTAAACAACATCATATAATCATGGTGGTTTTTTTTTTCCTTGTGTATTATTTATGGTTTTCAAATGTCTTTTAATATTATTTGTTATCTTTACTAGTTTGAATTTTCTCAGGTTCTTCACCTTGTGAGCTATAAGTGTGTGAAGTCTTCTCTAACAGGGAGTTAAAAGAGGGGAAATTTTTTTTTTGCTGAATTCTTTACGTTCTAAATATTTTTTATGGATTTATAACTTGAAACACTACTTATTTCTACTTAAAGAATAATATAATTCTGTGATCAATGCATCCATGCATTTGAACAGAATTAATATATGGGTATTCTACTGAACTTAAATTCTGGAAGATCTAGTCCAAAGTGTAAGAGAAATAGGCTCATGAATCAAGAAATAAAAAATAGCTATAATAACTAATAAACATAACTACTGTACTAATTAGGAGTAACCTGAAAATTAATGAGCTTTCTTGTAAATTTGTGATGTCATTTGCCTGATGCAAAGTGTTCTGAATATATATGTGCAGGAGTTGGAACAATTTCACAATCTCAGAATTAATTCCAATGGGGAGATATTTGAAACAGTACGAGAAAGAGAGCATGAGAATGGCCATTCTAAAGCAAGAAGAAACGTTCAGACATCAGGGTTGTTAATATTCTTCTTCTTCTTCTTCTTCTTCTTCCATAAAATAAAAGTCCCCTTTAGAAGCACTTCATGGAAGTACTGTTTCCAAAAGAAGCACTTCCTGATATATCTGGCAATTGGTAAGCACATGGTAGAAAGTACTTTTCCAAGGATGTGGAAAAAAAAATTGAAAGGAGAGTTCAAGTATATATGTCCAGCATGTTATATTTAATATATTGGGTATGATAGGTTTGGCTACAATTGGGTTCATCATGTCCTACCAATCCATCGTGATCCTTCGGAGGAGATTGCGGAATCATTAGCCTTATAGATAGGATCATAGTTGTCTGTGTGGTTCATTGTTCATAGATATCGGCTCGTGATCCGACGTCGGCCTGTGATTCGGTGCCATATTCTTATCACCCATCCATACGTCCAAAGTTGTCTTCAATATGCATTCACACAGCCATGTAACATTGTCTTGTCACAGAATAGTGTTCTACGAAAATATAGATGTTGTTTTTAAGATATTTTTTTCTAAATGCAAATGTATCAAATTTGTTTTCATGGTTCTGAACATAGGTAAATGTTTGTCTCCATTTTGTACATGGGAAAAATGTCATTGTAGAACAAACTATTGCTCGTTACAGGACCAAGAGAGTTTGATTTCTCAGTACAAGACCAAGCAATTTGGTAGATTATGCCATTTTGATGCCGAACTCTCTAACTACATAAAAATAATTTCATGTATACTCATGTTTCCTATTGTTTTATATGTACTCATGTTACTTGTTTTTTTAATTAGGAAGACTAATATTTTTTTTTCTTCTAATGGTCCAAACCATGAAGCTGATATGAGGACGGGAAGAGCTACCTACTGGGAACTTACAAGTCTTCAAACCATCTGGCCTGGATTTCAGGTGGTTGTTTAGACAAATAGGTATGATTTTATAGGTATGGTTTCTATGGAGATGTTATCAAGGAAAGTGATATATGTTAATAGTAACTTTTTTATGTCATGTGTATAAATATGACATTTGATTGCATTCTTTGAGTGGCCTGTTTCTTTCACATTTGATTGCATTCTTTGAGTGGCCTGTTTCTTTCACTCTTTGAGTGGACTGTTTATTACTACATGTAAGTATTTTAATGCATTCTTAGATTCAATGTATATGAAAGTATTTTATTACATGATCCTCAATTGCTAGTTTCTTGTTGGAAACTTGGTACCAACTCTTAAGACATGAAGGTGGTCTTTTGGTAATATTTTTTTTTATCTTTTTCAGGGTTTTGCTACGTGATGCCGACAGTTTTGATGTGCTCAAAGTTGAAGCCAATGTACTAATAGTTTTGATGGTCTACTTACTAGTAGTAGTTGTAAATATATATATTTGGATGTCCTATTTTGAAAAAATGTAATGAAGATGGTGATATATATTATGTATATATTTGTAAATGGATTAAATGGTACTCTATAACATTTAGATGTTTTCTTGTGAATATGGTTCAAAATGAATGTTTTAAAATTGAATTGAGCAACATTGAGCATTGATCTATAATTTTTTGGAAAGTAATATATAAATGTGCAGAATTGAGCGTTATAAATGTGCTGAATTGAGTCTATACAGATTATCTATTCATAACGCTTTCAAACTCCGCTGAAAAAAAGTGTAGCAAAAACTCATCATATTCATGACGGTTATTTTATGACGCTTTTAAAAAACATTTATAACACCCGTTTTCATAACGGTTGCTGTAGAAAAAAAAGCGTCATGGTTCGTCATTAATGACGCTTTTTAGCCGTCATTAAAATGGTTTTTTGTTGTAGTGACATCTCAATTGAAAGCTTCGACTGTCAAGGAGGAGTGTTGTTCTCCGTCGTCTTTCAGTTCGTGTCCACGTGGTAGATGTTCTTCATCGTGCATCGACAGAGCATAGGAACCGCTGGATGACTCCTTGAGGCAAGTCACTTTATCGTGCATCGTCCGAGCAAAGGAACTCACTGAGGCAAAGGAATTCCTTGAGGCAGAGCACCGTGCAAAGGCATCCTTCTTCATCCTGGAACATGTCGAAGAAATGAACTCCTTGCGGCAAAGGAACACCGTGCATAGTCCGAGCCAATCAACGTGCGGACGCTTCGACAGAGCGTGGGTTGGCAATAAATCCAAACCCAGGCACATCTCAGTCTTCTGAAGGACTTTACCACCGTACAGCGTCGGACCAATGGAACACGTTGAAGAAATGAACTCCTTGCGGCAAAGGAACACCGTGCATAGTCCGAGCCAATCAATGTGCGGGCGCTTCGACAGAGAGTGGGTTGGCAATAAATCCAAACTCAGGCACATCTCAGTCTTCTGAAGGACTTCACCACCAAAGCTTCTTCGAACGAGGAGATCGACAACCAGGAGGAAAGCGTCTTGCCAAGGCGGGGGATCGGTAGAGTCCATCTCCAGAAGAAAAGCTAAGTGAGATGAGAACAAACTCTCCCTACACTACTGCCATTTATAGGCATGGAATAACTCGGACTCATGCGCCAAGTGGCAGCCACTTCGAATTCAATTCAATTAATTTCCATCAATATCAATGCATCTGCCCCTTCTCAAGTAAAGCTAAGTAAGACTAGAACAAACTCTCCCAAATACTGCCATTTATATGCCATTAATACCAATAAATCTGCCCCTTCGAATTCTGTCAACTTTGATACCCCCTACTGTATAGAAATATTTTTTTCTTGATACAGTAGGGGGTATCAAAGTAAAGTTTTGATACCCCCTATGTATGACATGTGGGCCCTTCCTGCTTTATAAAATGTGTACACATATATATACACATAAATTTTGAGAGGGCCCATATGTCATACATAGGGGGTATCAAAACTTTGATACAGTAGGGGGTATCAAAACTTTGATACAGTTTTGATACCCCCTATGTATGACATGTGGGCCCCTACTGCTTTGTAAAATGTGTAAATTTTGAGATGGCCCACATGTCATACATAGGGGGTATCAAAACTTTGATACATCCTACTGTATCAAAGTTTCTCTCCTGTATCAAAGTTTTTTCCCTTTTAAATGGGCTCCATACATAACTTAAAAAAAGTATAAATAAAACAAAATTTTGTTATAGTCAAGATTTGAACCAATGACCTCTTAAATACAAGTCTAGCATTGTAACCACGGCACCACAATAGCATTCTCCGTGTTTTATTAAACGGAGAATAGAATTCTCCGTTTGAATTACACGGAGAATAGCATTCCCAGTGTTAAAAACACATTAGAATGTTCATTCTTCGTTTTAATTTGAAACGGAGAATGATATTCTCCGTTTCATTTGTAACGGAGAATTATATTCTCCGTTTAGAACTGCACGGAGAATGTCGTTCCCAGTATTAAAACGATTGAGGATTCTATTCGTCGTTTAATTTGGAACGGAGAACGACATTCTCCGTTTAATTTGAAACGGAGAATAAGATTTCCAGTGTTAAAAACACATTAGATTGTTCATTCTCCGTTTTAATTTGAAACGGAGAATGATATTTTTCGTGTCATTTGAAACGGAGAATGATATTCTCCGTTTTGAACGGCACGGAGAACATATTTTCTCCATTTTTGATATTCTCCGTTTTGAACTTGGAATTTGATATTCTCCATTTTTATCTAATTGTCTTCTCAAACTTTTGCATTGGAGAAAATATTTTTTATATAATTGTCTCGTGTGAATGACATCTTGCCACATAAGAAAGACATTGTCTTAAGTCAACGACGTTTCATTTTATTCCATTTGCTCTTTGTCGCTATTTTGCTTTCGTACTTTACAATTACGAAAATCGTGACCCAATTTTTTACAAACTCTACATACTCTAGGCTTCGGGATAGGCTAACTTTCTGTAGGCTGGCTTGATTTCTCTTGAGAAGGCCATCCTTTTGTGGCTACCGGATTTGGCTCTTTTAAAGCTTCATGCACTCCATGAACTGCATCAGCTACCATTTGTTCTTCTTTACCAATATCGGTCACCATTTCTTTCAACTCCATCAGAACAGACGACATCAACTCCGTTCCCCTCTCTTGAATTTTGCTTAATTTTTTACAATAGTATGTAAACAGATTAACTTATTCATGAATACCACCATACCTTCTGCTCTCAATACTGTCTGGATGGATGAATCTTCTTTCTGAGCCAGGTCCGGAGAGATAACTCTCTTTGCAATCCTTAAGCCAACGAGATTTTATCAAGTTCTTTGGAATATCTCCAATTTGCAAACTCTTTATTGCTGAAAAAATATGCCTACAAGGAATCCCCTTGGTCTCCATCCACAAGCATTCACAATTTATGATGTTGTTGGCCGGATCAAATACAACCTTCCGGTCGACACTGTTTGGCGACATATACTTTTGGACAGTGCAAACTTCTGACTCTCTTATGATGTGATGATGGAGAACAGTATATGCATCAGAACGGGTGATTTCCTTCCTTACATCTAAAAACACAGTTTTAGTGTAAATTGCGGCAAATTTACCTTCTATTACGGCCATGCTAGTTTGATTCACAACTGGTGTTGAGAGTTTATCATTGACATGCTTACCCATCTGGCCGTAACGTAAGGCCGCCAATGCGTAGTCACAATTTTGAAGGGCCTTCCATAGTGGCAGCTTCTCATACAAAAACCTTTTCAGAAATACGTTCATAGATTCACATCTATTTGTTGCAGTAGAACCGCCAAAATAATTTTCACGTAGGAATGTGTCCGCCCATCGCTCCCTCGTTCTGTACAATGTAGTTGTCCACCCATTGTTCTCTATATTATAATCTGTTAGCATCTGCTGCCAACGGTTTTCAAATTCATCGACTGAATAGTACCTGTTTAGAAAACATGGACAGTAACTAAAGTTGTGATATTGTAATAACAACATACTTCAAAGTAAAGTAGCAAGTGTGCGATGTACCTTTTAATCAGAAGACTTAGTTTATTGTGAAAACCCTCTCGGTGTACATGTTTGGCAGTATTGTTTAGGATATGCCATGAGCACGTTTGATGAACTACGCTGGGGATTAAATCCTCAATTGCTTTATTCATGGATCTACAACCATCCGTAAGAACTGTCACTGGTAATTTGCCATTCATACACTCTAGGAATTTTTCTAGAACCCAAGAATATGTCTCTGCAGTCTCATTATGGATCATTGCAAACCCAAACACACAAGTCATCGCATGATTGTTTGTACCCACTAGAACCACCAATGGCATTTGACTTCTATTTGTTTTATATGTAGAATCGAATGCTAGTGAATCTCCAAATAATTCGTAATCGAATCGACATGCACCGTCAGCCCAAAAGAGATGGGTCAATCTGGAATCTTCGTCTACCTTGTACGTGTAGAAGAAATCTGGGTCACTACCCTCCTTAGATTGAATAAATATAAGTGTTGTCGTAGCATGAACATCGTCTAGTGCTCTACTATCTTGAGCTAGAGTGTTGTATAAATCCTTTCTCATCCATCCAACCTTATCCCAGCCACCTTTCTTCTGGACAATTAAATTCCATATCTGTCCAGTCCCCATACCTGATTGCTTTATAAGCTTAATTTCTTCTAACTCTGCGGGTGATATCGTACGATGGGATCTCAAAAAAACTGTTTCATAATCATTCGCCAGGTTATGGTTGTGATGTACATAAATTTTTTTGACGGACCACATCTTTGTTTTATGGGTGTACCCAATACGAAAAATTGCTTTACAACCACTTCTGCTTTCACTTCTTGGCTCACGAACCCTGTTTGGAGCTTCCTTGTATTTCTTGTGTCTGAATCCCGCATTCGAACAACACCAACTACGGATCATCACCATCCCAGATTTGTTTTTCTTTACCTCGTTCTTTCTAATACTGAAACCATATGCTTTTGAATATATCCGGTAGAATGTCTCTGCTTCTTCAATAGAGTTGAACTGTAGACTGACAATATCTTCTTCTAAGAGATGTTTTGGATCTTTGTTAATGTTGGCAGACTGCAATATTTTTTTCATCGTCACTGCATCGAAATCCAATGAAGATTCACCGTCGTCCCTAAGAACAGAATAAAACAAATAAACATGAGAAATAGATGTAAAAATATAATGCATTTCTTAAATCCATTAGAAAGGGTGATGCGAAATAATATTTCGTTGTTTGCGTTGATGTCTTCGTCGTCGTTATGATGCATTCTTCCATCATTTTCTTCATCTTGTTCTTTACTGTCTCCTAAGTTAACATCTTCCAAACTTTGCTCATCATCCAAATCATCTGACAGTCCTCTTAAAAGGAAGCTTTCTTCATCGTCTAAATCTTCCACACGACGATCACTTTCTCCATGTGACGTCGACATTGAAGAAAATAGAGTGTGTTAGAAACCAGCAGAAGAAACGAAGGACAAGAAACAATACAAGAAGAAAGAGTAATGCTATATTCGTAACTCCAAATTGTCCCTCTAATATAGCCCTCACATCTGATGTGGCATGTTAAATAATAGTGTGTGTCATCTGACATGACTGATGACATGACAAATTTTAATCCAAAAAGTTAACTACCCAATTTTCTTCATAATAATTTAACGTTAATATCAATGTTAATTTAATGTTAATATTAATTTATGTTAATATTAATGTTAAGGTTAATGTTAATATTAATATTATTGTTAATGTTAACGATAATATTAATATTAATGTTAATGTTAATATTAACTTTAATGTTAATTTTTATTTTTAGTTTTATTTAAAAAAAAATTTGCCACGTCAGCTGCCAGATCAACATATTACGTCAGCTGCCACGTAAGGATGGACAATTTAAAAGTGCAATTTGGAGGTACAAAAAGCATTATTCAGGAAGAAACAACTTCCAGCAAGGCAATAACACAACCTTTTCGTCTTTCTTGTAACTCCGCCACGTGGCCCTCTTTTGATGGCTCATAAAAAATCTTGAGTGATTATAGGAGCAAGCATAATTTTAAGGAAACAACTTCCAACAAAACAACTTTCTCGTCTTCTGGGTACATGTATTATTAAATTGTGTTCCTAATAACGCATGAGGAAGCATGCAACAACAATCTCCACGTGGCCCTCTTCTGTAGGATAACGCATGCAGCAGCATTTAATGCTACGAAACCCTATTGTCTTGTTATGTGTTGTGTATCCTACGTGGCATGAGGCAGAAGACAATAACTTGCATAGGCGGCTATATTCACAAATGATAATAAGTTTAAAAAGTCATCTCCAATGCAAAAAAGTATTGAGAAGATAATACAAAGTAATTTTTTACGACTTCCAAGACAACTTTTACTCTTCTAATGATATGGTATCAGTGTTTATTATTAAATTGTGTAGGATAACGCATGCAGAGCATTTAATGCTACGAGATTTGTTGTGTAAGGAACACAACCTGTGAGAGAGAACCCGAGAAAGAGAGAGAAAGAGAGAGTGTGGGAGATGACTAGATTTTAAACTTAAAATTCAATTTTTGGTTATCATTACTGATAACTAGTTCGCACGTACGAGTTTAGACGATTTAAAATACTAGTTAAAGTTAAAATGGCATTCATGTTAATTTAAAATTTACAATATTATTGAAACTAATATTAATACTAAAATTTAAAATAGTTTTTGATTTAACATTTACTTAAAACTAGTTAAAGTTAAAATTGCATTCTTTTTTATTTAAAATATAATTGGAACTACAATTAATATTAACATTCGCTTGTCCCGTAGTTTAAGTCGTATTTCACTGCTTCTTGCTTAAGTCTATGCACCCAAAGAACTTGATTGTTCAAGTCGAACGCGTGCACAGCACGTTCCCTCGATGCAAGGCTTGACGTAGCCCTTGCTTGTCAAGTCGTTGCACGAACACATTAGAAAAGAGTTTTGTTGGGCTATCGAAGTATAGCAAGCACCATCCCGTGTCACGTGCATTTGTTAAGCAGTGAAAGGGTGTGAAGGCCACTGGCAATGTCAAGCCATCACGGACTATAGCTGGGTTAGACGACGACCCTTTTGTTGCGGGCCGAATCGGTCCCTTGGCCTAGGAATGGATTGGTTGAAGGAGCAATACACAAGAATAGACTGCCATATTGGCAGGATTATTTTTGGTATTCCCGGTGAGGCAGAGTTTTCATTTGCCGGTGAGGCAGAGTTTTCACCATCGACTTGATTCCAGGGACGGCACCAGGACCGGAGAGAGTCTACAGGATGGCACCTTCAAAGTTGAAAATCTTGTACAAGATGATTGAAGAACTCAGAACCAAAGGATTTATTCGTGCTAGTGGATCGCCTTGGGGAGCACCGATGCTTCTTGTGAAGAAGAAGGATGGTACGTCAAGATTATGTGTTGATTATCATACATTGATGACTTATTTGATCAGCTTAAGGGAGAGGCTGTATTCTCGAATATTGACTTACGGTTATGAGGGTACCATCAGATCAGAGTCAAAGAGAAAGTCATCCAGAAGACATCATCCAGATCGAGGTATGGACATTGGGATTTTCTTGTTATGCCATTTAGAACGACCAGTGTACCAGCCGTATTCATGGACCCCATGAATCGTATCTTCATGCACTATTTGGATCAGTTCGTGATAGTGTTCATAGACGACATCTTAGTCTATAGCTGTAGTGCCCCGTCCCTACATCGTGTCCCGTACTCCGTCCACGGGGTACGCGAGAAAGGAATATTGTCGCTATCGATTCGGTCGGGACCGATAGGTCGGGATCGAATGACTCGATCGAACGGGAATGGTTGAATTAAGATCCATTCTCTCGCCTGAAGTAAACTCAAGGTGAGTGGCTGACCATCCTCTTCTCGACCCCCTTCCTAGGTAAATCGATAATGTTGTTGCGAATGAAAGGATAAATGCAAGGGCACAAACACGGAAAAGGGATTGAGTTTCCAAAGATAATGTAGGCTATGTCTTATTAACTAAAAGAAAAATATGTCTTCGCACGGTTATGGACAACTTGTCGACAAGGCGGTAGTTTCCTCGATCAGCAACCCGGGGCCACGGGACCGTTTCGACCTAGGAGGAAACAGGGTATAGTCGTGCATAAGGTTTCAGCACAGGTTAAGTGGGGACTTGCATCGGAGCTAGCTACTTGCGTTGAAAGGACCCCGATTAACAAAGCTATACGTCCAGGATGGCTTGTGATGCCAGTGACGTCGAAGAGGGACGAGGCGAAGGAGGTCAGCCACTCGCCTTACACTTGCTTCAAATGAGCGACTGGTTGGCTGCGCTGACGTCGCCTACGCGATCACCTGCAACCCGCTGAATATGGAACTTGGTTCCAGAGAAGCCATTCCATAACGTGGAATAGATCTTAATTCAACCGTTCCCGTTCGATCGACCCGGCCGATTCCGACCTATCGGTCCCAACCGAATTGGTAGCGACATTGTTCCTTTCTCATGCACCCTATTACGACCCGCACCCGGAGTAAGGGCATGAGTGCGTGACAGCGTCCCAGCCTACACAGCAGAAACGACGTAGAATGCTGTCTAGTTCTACTATCTGACAACGGTTATAATAACAAAACCTGTCGAGAACGGTCAACTCCGAATGGAGGACAAGCAATATCAATATAATATACCCAATAAGCTATTATATTGTTGCGACCATCCAGTGCTGGTATTTATGTATGGTATTTATGGTGCACATCATCTTAATTCAACCGAGTAGTTCAAAGGAGGGAATTATGTATGGTATTTATGGTGCACATCATTAGGACGGGTTGCGACCGTCCAGTATTGTGATAAGCTATGATATCAGTAAGTTTGGGATCCTTCGGATATTGGGCTAGCATCCCGTATCGAAGCGATCATAGTCTTACACATAAGGATGCCAAAGATGCATTACGGTGCGAAACACCGTGACCTTCATATAGATAGGGCCGGTGGGCTGAGATTAGCGCTGGGTGCAGGCGCAGGGCCTGCCACCTTTATGCATATGTTTAGGTTTACGGTTGGTCGGTTGAGTGAAATGATATGATTTCTTATGTAAAGTTCTAACCTTGCAGGCTAGGCGAAATGGGACATAGATGAGCACAATCACTATGTTTATGTTAAGATTATGTCTAACTGTATCTGCCGCAGGAACACGGTAGTGGACAAGTTCAGGATATGTTCGGCTCGAGGCGGGGCTCAGCTTGGACGTGCCGAGGCATGGAGTCCTTAGCGTTCAAGAGGAGCTACCGCATTGGCATTCGGACTTGCGACATGGAGATGTTCAGCCGAAGACTACTTGTTGGCTATAAAGAGGCATAATGTATGGAACAATGTACTCCTTTGTGAGCTAGAGAGATCATGAGCGTTGTAGCCAATTGGCATGTTAAGTTGGGCTATTCAGAGCCATTGTAACCTTCAGTTCATTATCAATAAAAGAGATTCTTGTTGTATACTACGTTTTCCTTCTGCTGCTTATGTTATCAATTTGAGCTATAAACACTATTGTGAATCTGTTATCTTGTCTTGCACGAGCGCAACTCCAGATTAAATGCGGCATCACGCCCCAGCGAGGACGATAATTCGGGTGAAAATTTGATAATGATGAAGACGGTAACTCGGTCGACAAACGTAAGTATCGAGGCACGATCGGGAAAAATTCACAGTAACATTAATATTAAATCTACATTGACTTTTCTGTTAATTTAAAATTTACAATATAATTAAAACTAATTTTACGAAAATGCTATTTGCTCCAAAAAATTTGGGTGATACCATATTCCATTATGTGGCATATGACATGGTTGCTAACATGACAGCTGACATGACAAAATTTAACAATAAAATTAATATTAAAATTAACATTAATAGTAAATAAATAATTTAATATTAAATTAACATTAATTAATATTAACATTAATATTAATATTAATATTAACATTAACATTATCATTAGCATTAACATTAACATTAATATTAATATTGACATTAACATTAACATTAAAAAAATTGGGTAATTAATTTTTGGAGTTAAAATTTGCCATGTCAGCTGTTATGTCATCTGCCATGTCAACTGTTATGTCATCTGCCATGTCAGATGTCACATAATGGGAGATGGCATCACCCAAATATGTTGGAAGCCCAAACGACTAATTGCTAATATTAATACAGTAGCATTACCGTTATTTTCCAATAGATTCGTGCCTTGTTCGGTCACACCCCTCCACGAGCGGGTTACACCCCCCTAAATGAGGGGTTAAATAGCCTTTTCCAAAGAAGAGAACCCATCCGACTAGAGAGAAACAAAGAAAAGAAGAAGAAGAACAGTCGCAATGGAGAGGAGCAAGATCAACTGCAGCGGATGGGACGCCATCCCTACCGAGATTCTCTCGATGATACTGGTACTGTCGGGGATGCCGACGGACGAGGTAATGTACAACGTGGCCCCAGTTTGCCGTTCGTGGTGGAAGGCGCTCAACGGTCCCTTAGACTATTTGTCTAACGTCGACTTGGTACAGTGGTGCCGGAGGACCCAGCAAACCGCTGAGATTAGTTTGACCGTAATGAAGCTCGTGGCTCGCAGTGAGGGATATCTAGGGTCCCTCTCCGCGTACAAGCTCGACGAAGCAGCCTTCTCTTTTGCATGTTTAAGGCCAGTGCAAAATTTTATTTGGTCTTATTCTAATACTTTATTTTTTCTATTACAAAATTTTACGTATACTTTTGTTAATTTCTATTGATGTTTTCCCATTTTTATAATACAGTGGGAAATTTCTAAGGGTGCTGCGTATTCCGAAGTGCGACGTGAGTGATGAAACTTTCGTGAGACACTTGGAGTTTCTCCCTGTGCTGAAAGAACTCGACATTGGCTACTGCCTCTATATCACGTCGACTAGAATATTTTTCGCCGGAAAGTATTGCCGCCGTCAGGTCAAGCTGAGTAGGAACATGCCCCCTCAAGATTTCATGCTCAGGAACATGTTCGTGCTGGACACGAAAAATGAAGCGGAGGGAAAGGCCGTGGCAGATTCGATGCCGCGTCTCGAGCACCTACAAATGGGATTCGGCATGTTCAATGGAGACACGCTACGATCTATCATATGCAACTGTAAGGGTCTTCGCCTGCTCGACATACGTGGGTGCTTCAACGTGATCTTCGACGACGAACTCTGGAAAATTTGTTATTTAATACAGACGTTTAAAAAACCCTTTGATAATGTAATCCCAGTACCAGGAGAACCTGTATACGAGATGTATATTGATTTAGATATGTTCTATCATTCCTGGGGTGAATGGTGAAAACATTAGCATGCATGCATGCATGCATTTCTTTATATTTTTCACTAGTCTACATACAAGAATATTTTTTATGAGTTCGATTCTCCATTTTGACAAAATTTTACTTTTGTCAATACTAATTTTTTACATGATTAATTTTTTTACAAATAAAATGGACCGTGATATAATGACGCCTAAGACGGCACACTTCTGAGATTTCGACATTTTCCAACACAGATTTTACCATTAATACAACATCTCAGTGTAATCATATCCAAGAGATTTCGCCATTTTCCAACACAGATTTTACCTTATTCAAAATAAATTCTGGCGGTGCAAATTCTACTCATATTAGTGGTATCAGTGCCATTCACCATAATTAATGGTGATCGATACGAAAATATTGGTTTCTTTTTCATAACCCTTTAAAATCTATTTACACAGCTAAACAGCCAAACTAATTCATATTCACGAGCCTTCAAAACCAATTTATATAGATTCAAAACAAAACTAAACAACCAAACTATTTAAAATTCACAACCCTACAGAACAGTCCTAAATGTACCATTCTCCGTCTTATATGTACCATTCTTCGTCCTACATGTATCATTCTCCGTCCTAACTCCGTCCTAAATGTACCATTCTTCGTCCTATATGGACCATTCTTCGTCCTACATGTATCATTCTCCGTCCTATATTTACTATTCTCCGTCCTAAATGTACCATTCGTCGTCCTAAATGTATAATTCTTCGTCCTAAATGTACCATTCTTCGTGTTAGAGAAACGAAGAATGGCCATTAACAGCCAAACAGCCAAACTAATTCATCTTCACGAGCCTTCAAAACCAATTTATATAGATTCAAAACAAAACTAAACAGCCAAACTATTTAAAAATCACAACCCTACAGAACAGTCCTAAATGTACCATTCTCCGTCTTATATGTACCATTCTCCGTCCTATATGGACCATTCTCCGTCCTACCTCCGTCCTAAATGTACCATTCTCCGTCCTATATGGACCATTCTCCGTCCTATATGTACCATTCTTCGTCCTACATTTACCATTCTCCGTCCTAAATGTACCATTCGCCGTCCTAAATGTATAATTTTTCGTCCTAGATGTACCATTCTCCGTGTTAGAGGAACGGAGAATGGCCATTAACAGTCCCAAAAATTGTTCCATACTAAGTTAAAAGCATATAATAGCACCCAAAAAATGTTAACAATAGAAAAATTCTACAGAACCCAAACACCAGACTCGAACCTAGGCCTTCCATGTAAAAGCTAAACAGCACAACCAACTAAGCCTGGAAAGACATCAATAATGCTAAGTCTACTACCAAATGCTTACAACACTCTTACAACCTTCACCCATTGCTGACATGTGGGCCATGGCCCACATGTCAGCAATGGGTGAAGGTTGTAAGAGTGTTGTAAGCATTTGGTTGTAACTGTAGCATTATATCCCCAACTTCCAATAAGGAATAGGAAGAGTCGGTTAGGAACGTGTATATATATACATAGGGGTCCCCATTCATCTGAGTAGGTTGCACATTTAACATGGCTCCAAAAAGATCATCTGGTTGGGAACCATTGCCAGAGTCTTCTTCCAGTCGTCGTCGAGCCTCTCCGCATGGAGCACCCTATGCGCCGCCTCCGGCCCATGACTGGCTGGCAGCGGCTACGGACTTTCTGACCTCCTGCGGGTTGTCACTGGAGGTCATCGCTCGACCTCTTTATCCGGCGTCCAACTTTGATCTGTTGCCGATCACTCCGGAGGAACGGGATTCTCTGGAGAGAGGGAAGCGTTTTGCCGCCTGTGCCATAGGGCGGGTGTGCGCACCCTGCAGGACTTTACGGAGATCCTCCGCGAGGCCAGTGAGGGCTAGACCTCTTTTTTTTCTTTCGTTTTTTTACAGTTTTTTGTCCTCCTCTTGTATACTTCGCCGGAGAATGTTCCGGCGACGAAGCTGGGATTTAATGAAATATAATATTTTGTTAACTCAATTTGGTTTCGGCGACAATCAAACTTTTACAACCTTCTTACAACTTACACCCATTTGCTAACTATAGCATTGCTCTTTATAATTAACAAATCTTGTTACGTCAAATCCATATATCAGCGACAATATCCCCATCAATGACTTATTACGTCATAGAATTGATTATGCTGCCAGCGTTAATCTTGCCGTCAAATCCATCTTAAATATGATTACAAAGTAAAATAGAGGACAACTTTGAGTGTTTCAATTTTACTCTTTTCAAGTACATAGTCTTCTTATTTTCAAAAATTTAATCAAATATTCAAAAAATGGAAATATTGAGATTAAACTTCACATTCTTAAATATGTTGTCAATTTTTTTAAATAAACATGTTTCCACCACGTTTTTTCTGCCAAATCTTTCAATAATTTATACGAAACACGTGGATATATACTAGTAATAATAGTAATAAATTTAATTTTGGAAAGTAGTTTTTAAAATTAGGGTCTCAAAATTCCAAAGATTTATGTAGTGATTTCACATGGATATATACTAGTAATAATAGTAATAAATTTAATTTTGGAAAGTAGTTTTTTAAATTTAATAGTAATAAATTCGACCATCTTATACTAGTAATAATAGTAATAAATTTAATTTAAGACTCAAAACTATTCTAATTTTTTTCACTTTCCAAGGTCACATAAGACGGTCGAATTTTTCCTCTTCTTCTCTCAAACCCTCTTCCTTCTCCCAAACCCTCCCCCAAACCCTCTTCTAATCAAAATGCTACCGAAGAAACAACGACCGTCGCCGAAGGGGAAGAATCCACAAAGGGATGCGATACAGGCCCGAAGGGCAGAATTTGCAAGGGCGACAAAAACCAAAATTATGGTCGCTAGGGCAGAGGCCGAAAGGGCAGCGGCAGAAGCAGCGACGGCGGCAGCGACGATGAAAGCGGAGGCGGCAGCCAAGCCACGTGCAAAAAAGGCTAAAAACACTCATTGCTCGACAAAGACCGGTAAATCTATCTTTGATACAGAGTCGTCGGAAGACTCAACTTATGAAAATCGAAGGCGTACTCAAGCGAAGGCTAAGGTGGCAACGGATACAGAGTCATCAGCGTACTCTGTGGATTTTAAATCCTCATCAGAAGAGGAAAATGAAGAGGAAGAGCAATCATCAAATAAGTCCCAGGCTGGAGAGGAGGTAAAAAAATTTAAAGACTCTAAAACTAAGAAGATTTACATTAAATATTTCAAGAAAAAGGCTGTTATGCCTGAAAGATCAATTAAGATGGATGATGTCAAAGACGAAGGTTTTCTGGATATATTGAAATTCTATCAATTGGAGAAACTGAACAAATCATGTCTTGAGAAAATCTCCCAAACAATAGTAAGAGAATTTTACTCAAATCTTCCGGCTGAAATTAAAGAAAAAGAAGAGGATCAACCACTGGTGTTTCTGAGAGGGAAACTGATTAGGGTAAATGCTGCTGTCATCAACGAATTTTATGGATTTGATCCAGTTCCTGAGTTTGATATGAAATATATTGATAATGTTTCCATGACGAATGCAATTCATGAGATTACAGGTGTTTCAATGAGTGCCAAGACCCCTAAAAATGTATACAAAGATCAATTAAAAACTTTGTATAAATTGTTGCATGCCTACGTACCTCAAACACTCAACCCTACTGGACATGAGTTTTCCATCCATCCCGAGAGAGTAAAATTTCTTTATTATATGGGAAAGAAAAAAAGGATGGATATAGGTTCCTACATGTTCAGTAGAATGATGCATCTCGTGGGAAAACCAACTGCAAGAACAGCTCTCCCTTTCGGAGAATTTGTATGCTCGATGGCTAATAAACATTATGTCCCAAGCTTAGCAGGAGATGTTTATATTAAAAACAAAGGCCCCATGAGAAAACTAACCTTTACTCGAATGTTTGGAAAACGGACAGCAGCTGCAAGCAAACCATCAACATCTGGAAAACCATCAACTTATGGAATCAAAAACACTAAGGACAGGGTTGATGATCAATACAATTTTGTTGCTGCAAACTTTGAGAATGTCTTCAAAGAGATGAAGACTATATCCGACAACCAGAAATTGATTCTGGATAAGATTAACCAGATAGAGGTTGAATTTGCTGACCAAGAATAAAATTTTTTTTCCCTCGTGAAGAAGGTAAATTGGGCTAGCCCAAACTCTTATGGAAAAATACACACTGTGCACATTGACACTTTAATGCTAGCCATCACTTTGATACTTCTATTTATGTTTCTGAATGTCATTTCTACATATACAGTGAGTCCATACTGACTATAATTTTTCTTAGTCCGTCCCTCAAGGTGTAGGTGAGGGATATTTTGAGAAAGAAGAAGAAGTAGGAAAAAAAAATAAACAAGAAGAAGAAGATGGAGATGGCTATGAAGATTCATCTTTTGAGTTTTGAATGTCTCTTATTTCAATTTGGAAGTAATATTTGACTTGTAATATGGTTCTGAATATTTGTTGGTCATGGCGGTCAAACTAAATGTTGTGTTTGAAATATTTTAAGACTAAACTTTTCGCTTGTACTAAGTGCATAGTTCGTAATTTGTTTTAAAAATGTAATATGGTCTTGAATTTAGAGTAGGTCTGATATTTATTTGAATTATTGTATTGTGAATTATGCAGGTTCTATGTTGAATTACTAACGTGGATTGGGCAGATTACTGTAACGTGAATTATGCAGTTTATTGGACTTGGAATGAAGTATACTTAATTTGATTATGATTTTTTGGTTGAAGCGTTTATTTGGTTGGCAGTTGGCCTTCATAGATGATATTGATATTTTGGTGTATTCCTTTGATTTGCAGATGCCCATCACAGATTTCATGAGTCCTGGGTGCATTCCTAGGGTTTACAGGTGGCCTCATTACGGATGCATTCCTGGGATCACTAAAACTTTATTTGATTGTAATGTGTTTTGCTTTCTGTAAAAAAATTATTACATCGATGCCCTCAGTATGAATTCGATGCAGTGCATGTTCATCCCTTGTTATTGCTGAAGCAAAATTGTAATCATGCATGTTCATCCCTTGTTATTGCTGAAACATAATTGTAATCCTGCATGTTCATCCTTCGTTATTGCCATCAGTACATCGATGCCATCAGTATGAAGTCGATGCCAGTGTAATGCATAATGTAATGTAAGAAAAATTCTCTTTGATAGTAGGTTAATTATATTCAAACATTCGCAAGAAATTTTGTTCAGCCATACAGTGGAAGCCTGATAAAATGATATTCGGATTTTCTTGAAAATGATTTAATATTAAATGAATGTACTACGGTAAATGATATTAAAAATACTATAAATATTTGGTAAAAAAATATGAGATACTTGAACATTTCCAGTCCTAAATGTACCATACTTTGTTAAAAGCACAGAGAGTGTCCGTTCTCCGTTTTTAAAGAACGGAGAATGGCCATTCTCCATGTTAAAGGAACGGAGAATGGCCATTCTCCTTGAGAATGGCCATTCTCCGTGTTAAAAGCAAAGAGAACGGCCATTCTCCGTCCATTCGTCGTGTTAAAAGTAAAGAGAATGGCCATTCTCCGTCCATTCGACGTATTAAAAGCAAAGAGAATGGTCATTCTCCGTGTTAAAAGCAAAGAGAATGGCCATTCTCCGTCCAAAAAAATATTCTCATCGAAAATATTATCTTTAGAAAAGTTAAAAAATAATCCGTCCGACCTCAGAAGCATGTTTCCTCAGTTCACCACCACCACCATGACATGTAGCTTTATTAACAAAACATTAAATTGTTAAATGAAAAATAAAATTTCTGACAATGGCATGGACAGTAAAATTAGAGCGGCGCCGCTGGTACTTCTCCTTGTTCGAGGAGGTCTCGACGACGTCCGACGCGAAGCGGACCGATTCTTCTAGGCGCAGCTGGCACACCTCGTTGTTCTAGGAGTGCTCGACGACGTTCGACGCGATCCGAACCGATTCTTATTTCCTTTTTCATCTCCGTTTCTCTTTCCACCACAACCACCAACACCACCACCACCACGACGGCCTGTAACCAAAAAAAAAATTACGAAATATTAAATTGGATGGACGAAAGAGAGAGTAAATATGAGTTAATTTAGGGTGTTCATTGAAAAAATTAAAGTGAAGAATGACCTGCTAAAGCAAGTTACCAACAGGTCAAAAGTCTAAATCAGCATTAAATGATGTTTCTACACTATTATTCAATCCGAACCATTGGATCAACATCCAACGGTCCAAATATCGGATGTATCGATACATCCATTTCCAGCGGATGTATTGTAGAACGACCCATATATATATATATATATATATATATATATATATATATATATATATATATATAAACTGTAACAAGTACAGACCGTTGTAATCGAACAATGACCGTTTGGTCGACGTAGGCCGAATAGTACTGTTTTGATATGACAGAGTTTGAATTGAACTTGGACCGAATTTAATCTGATCTTTGCAGAAATACTCCGTCTAATTCGACTTCCAGAAATTTTCCGACACACAGATGACTCTGATCGTACTTCCAAATATTCTCCACTTTGATTGAAAATATTTATCACCCGACTCCAACACGTAATTTTTAATACAGTCCTTACAATCAAGGAAAAAAGTTGGAAAAAAATTGTCAAAACTTCGTGGAGCTCCTCTATTTCTACTAAGTACTGTGAGAGACAATTCCAAATATTGACTTGAATCCGAGAATTGAAAGCTCGTGGAATTCTTGGTAGCTCCACCTAACACCTATATATACTTCCCACCCGATTTGCATTAGAAAGGAAACATTTTCATGTTTGACTAAACTGTCGATATCAGGGGTCATTACAACAACTTATCTAGACCATCTCCACCACGTATAAAAGGTGTTCTCATCGAATCTTTCTTACTCTTACTTCATTATCTCTAAATAAAGAAAATGTTAAGTCTACAATCAAATATTTACAATCTTTTAACAACTTTTTTTTCTTCTAATTCTTACACATGGGTTCCACCAGATCTGATCTCATTATTTTTTCTCCTCCTCCAATCGAAGTTCGACACTTGACGGTTGTAAACAAATTGCAAGCATTTGGTTGTAGACATGGCAAAGCTCCTCTAAATAATCAAATTTCGTGCGTGGCAAACTGCACCGAAAACTAAATAGTACTCTTAATTAACCGATCCTTCAATCGCTGACAAGACTGTGCTCAGTCACTGTCAGAATCGGCGCCGACGCAAAAGTCTCGCCATTCCACGTGCACTCGTCGTGGCATGATCGTGACAGTTGTCGAAAAATTGTAGGTGGCAGTCTCACCGAAGACAAAGTACTCTTAAACTATGCTCGCCACGTTCGGTGGAGGACTCCTATATGTCGGACCTCTAGGTCGAGTCGAAGTTGTCAACTTTTCGAGCATTTCCGCAGACACGTCGGTCGGTGATGACATGGACAAGGACTGTTAGGTGGCAAAGACATTATCCAAAAAATGTAGATGCATACAAGAGGAGGAGTCAAGTGATCACCTAACACTCTCTCGCGCTGGGGCACGGTAGTTATTTCTCACTTCTGAAAGAATTCGTAAGCTCTACTCGTTTCTGGAAATGGTGCCGTTTGATTTCTTTCTTCTTCTTCTTTTTATGTATTTTTTAGGGTAAAAGAAAAAGGAATCGAGGAAGTTGGATTCAAACATCATTCACATGCAAGCAATTAATGTACTTTAATCCACACAACCATATTTGGATAAGATCATAAGAATTTAAACTCAACATTTTGAGTTTAAACATAAAATTTTAAAGAAATAGTATTGATACTTTAACACTCAAATTACACTCGAAATATACTCTTTTTTTTTCACAACTACAAAAAGACCATACAAAATAATGTTTGAATGCTAAGACGTTAAAGCTCGATTGGTGCTGGAAGTTATTCGGATGGAGATGCTATATTTGGTTATGGACATAATGCATGGAACATCATTGTTGTATAGTTATTAAATTGAAAGGTTTGTGACATGTTTCATTGGAGAGAGAGAGAGAGAGAGAGAGAGAGAGAGAGAGAGAGAGAGAGAGAGTCTCTTTGTAATCAAGTTGTTCTTTGACTTCAAGCCGGTGCAATTACACTGCAATATTATTAATAGAAAAATCATTTTGTATAATATCTTGTGCCTATTCAACTTTTTGTTTATTTTTGCTGTAATGACTTGTATTCTCAGATGTTCAATCAAGTGTTTTGTTCTTGCCTTGTACAAGTACAATTCAAACTTATACGACATCACGTCCAATGACGACTTTCGATTTTGCAAAATCGGAACGTTATATATATGGGAGGGGGGGGGGGGGGGGGGGGGGGGGGGGGGGGCGTGAGACACATACAATTTAACATCTAAAAAAATACGCAAGCCCAGGTGCACGTCAATAAAAAATAATGGTTCATATTTGACAACCATGCATGGAGTATTGATTTAGGTATATTAAAATTTTACTATTTAATGTCTATGCCAGCTATTAATTACATAAATTAATGTTCCATGTATGGTTGTCAAATCTGAACCATTAATTTCTATTGATGTGCTGTTGACGTATCGAATTAGTTCAGTCGGTTATTCCAGCAATTACAATGTTCTGGTTGCAGGCGATTATGTTGCCTACTTCTACTATCAACAAAATCGAGAAAATATGCGCAGACTTCGTTTGGAGGGGAGGAATACACGCAATTGCATGGAAAGATCTTTGTCGATCAAAGGAAGAATGAGGAGTTGGACTTGAGTCTGTAAGTATCCTTCGAGATATAGCAGGCATTAACTTTCATGGAAATTTCTTGAAGGAGATTCATTATGGGCTTCTTGGTCCGGAGACAGGTACTTGAAGGCTGTAACTTCTGGCAGCAACAGGTTAATAACAATTTCTCAGTTACTTATAAAACTATCCTTCTTCTTCTTTTTTTTTTTTTTTTTCTTTAAACCAAAGTCGGTGGACGACTCCACCCGACCTTGGCCCGGAGGCCGTGACCACCGCCACCCAGCCACCTCCTTGGGAGGGAGGGCTCGAACCCGGCCCTCACCCCCGGTGCACGGTGGTGTTACCAGTACACCACGACTCGATATGCTTATAAAACTATCCTAGATTGTAGACAACGTTTGAAGATTGTTTTCACAAGAGTTATTAGCAATGGTGTGTACACGAGTTTGTGGTTCGACCCATGGCTACAACACGGGAGCCTGGTGGAGACTCTCGGGTGGCAAGGGTTTGAAGTATGGGTTAGAGAAGAGCAGTTGGCAAGTTTATTTCGTCGTGGGTGTGGGCAGTTACAGCAGCATCCGTTTGGGAGAATGCTTAGCGAAGACATTCACAAGGTGCCAATTAATCCTAATAACACGATAGATAAACAATTATGCTATTTGGCTCCAAAAATATTTAGGTGATGCCATCTCCTATTATGTGGCATCTGATATGGCAGCTGACATAACAGCTGGCATGACAAATTTTAACCCAAAATATTAATTGTCCAAAAAAATTTAATGTTAATATTAATATTAATTTTTATATTAATATTAATGTTAATATTAATTTTAATGTTAAGATTAATTTTAATATTAATGTTAAGATTAATTTTAATTTTAATATTAATGTTAAGGTTAAGGTTAATTTTAATGTTAAGATTAATCTTAATGTTAATTATCATATTAATTTAATATTAATATTAATTTTATTGTTAAATTTTGTCATGTTAGCAACTATGTTATATGTCACATAATGGGAGATGGCATCACCCAAATATTTTGAGAATCAAATAACATTTTTGACAGATAAATGGGTGTGGGATCATACTAGTACGGAAAAGTTTGAAACCAATATAGCTTATGAGCAGTTCAGGACTATGCATCCAAAGTTGGAGCATGTGGATTGTGTTGTGGAGTTCATTTGGATTAGTAAGTGTGCTACCAAATGTGCATGTGCATGTACAAACTCTTGCTTATTGGGCGTCTGTTGACTGTGGAACGGCTACAGCGGTTTGGAGTGCAAATCACCGCCAACACTTGTGTGTTGTGCAAACGGGAACCGGGGACAAGTGCTCATATGTTCTTTCATTGCCCATTTGCATGGGAAATATGGCAATCCCAGCAGGTGAAACTTCGGTTAGATAGTACTGGAACGTGCTAAACCTGTACACGGGGTTATTGACGAGATTAAAAATCAACAAAGAAGAGGAGGAGGTTGGTTCAGAACGGCGAGGTTGCAGCAACTGTCTGGCATATATAGAGAAAAAAATAATCGTATATTTGAGGGCCTTTACACGTCCACAAATGGATTTGCGAGAAATATTGAGTATGATAGGGCTCAAATGAGTCCATTATATGAAGCAAATTTGCATACATAACTGGGTTGTAAAAAAAATTATATATATATATATATATATATATATATATATATATATATATATATATATATATAAGGAGGGAACATTTTTTGCATCTCTAAGCATAGAGTGGAAAAGTGTGCAAGTGCATGATGATAGCATGGAGGGTGACAGATAGCCACATCACCGTGGGGTGGCATCTCCTCTCTCTCTCTCTCTCTCTCTCTCTCTATATATATATATATATATATATATATATATATATATATATATATATATATATATATATACACACACACACGCCACCGACTTCTATTAAATAGAGTGTGTATTAGTAAGAATTAGAATTTTTGTATCCATGTTCTTTTTTATGCTCACTAGAACTGCTCAATGAAAAATATTTCATTCCGTGAATATCTTTGCCCGAATATAGTTTCTTTGTTTGAGAAGGTCATATGCTTACAAATAAGTAACCCCACCTAGCACATGATTGTTTCACCTTTATTGCGGATTTGGACAATTTTTCCTACATTATGGCAAATTTTATAGTCTTTTTCTTGGAGCCAGCCTAATCCAGATTTAACTTAAATCTATATTTATATCTCAATGTGTGACCAGCAACCTGCTTAAAACAACCCAATCATCCGGCCAACCCTGATAGAAGGCAAGATTATATTGTTGGACCATGACGTTTCTATTTGGGCCGTTTGGATAGCTGGAAGTGCATTGAAAGTGACTTGAAACTGATATTTTTATTACAACTGATTGTTGGTGTAGACAGTTTTAGTGTTTGGATATCTTTTACAACTACGTTGTGAGTGGTTGTAATACGATATTTCATTGCAACTGAAATTGTCATTTCTTCATTTATCGGTTACTGTATAAATGAATTGTAACTCTATTGCAAGTGGATATGCTCTTTACATTTTAATTTTCACATACACTTTTATTGTTATAATCTAAACAAAATAGTTTAAGGGTCTGCTTGGTAATGGTGTTTTCACCGGTTTTGGGGTGTTTTTGAACCGACCGTTTATGAAAACCCCTGCTTGTTAATTTTTTTGAGGCACTGGTTTTCGTCGGCTCAAAAACCCCCCAAAACCGGTGTAATGTATTTTTGGGTGGCTTTGTAAACACCCCAAATCGGCGGATTTTGAGCGGCTTTATTTTTTTATTCCATTTATATCCTCACAAAAATAGATATAATTATAACTACCGATACCCTTCCCTATTTAATTTATTCGTGTAAAAAACTTTCAGAACCGCTCGTTAGTGAATTACCAAGCATGGATTGGACTGGTTTAAAAGCTGCTACTTAAAAATCATCCAAAATCGGACCCCTCATAACCGCTCATAACCGGTACTCTAAAAACACCTCATAACCGCTACCCCGATAATTGCCAAGCAGACCCTAAAATTTCTCACTTATGGGAGATCAAAAAACTAAATATCCAAATATTATTTAGAAAGTTTAAATTTTCTTTGCAAGTGTACTTCATCATAACATGTTAAAAATAAAACTTTCACACTTTTAAAGAAAAATCATGAAACACTTTGATTGGATGAATATTCACTCTCGCCATATCAAAAGATTCCAAGCTATACTTTGCAAAAGAAAAAGATTCCAAACTATACAAGATGAAAAGGACATTATATATAGTGATATCTTATTATTGTTGGTCATGGAGGATTCCTTTATAATCCAAATTGGCGCCTCTTTCTTTGGGGTCATCCACTGCTGTTAGTCAAGTCAAGACAACGTCGACGTGGTGCTGAAACAGCACAAGGATCATTTTTCGTACGTGAGCTCGTCGAGACATGACTGTGAGTTTATTGTAATTTATTATCTACCTAATCTTTGGTTGTCTACTAATTAATAGTCTTTAGATTTTCTTCCATCTGGTCTAAGATGTCACTTAGACTTTTGGTCAGATTTTCTTCCACCGTTATAGGGAGAGGATTTTTTTTTTTCCACGGTCCTAAGTACACATGATAACCCAATATTGATAAATGCACATTTTACATGATTACTTTTACCAACACATTGACTGTTGGAGTGGCTGGGGTTCCCAACCTATGTGGAGAAGACCCCGGAGTGCGACGAGCGCCGTTCGTGTGTCGAAGAAGCTCGGGAAGTAGGCGATGCGGAGTCGCTACTGCTGCTGCTGCTCCTGAAGGAGTTTCTGGCCTGGGCCTGCCGAGTTCGGCCCGAACTCGGTCCCAGGCCGAGTTCTGGCCGAACTCGGTCTGGCCACTCCAGGGTTTGGCGAGTAGGTGCTGGATGCTCGACACAGAGTTCTGGCCGAACTCTGTGTCGTCGGAGCTGAAGCGGATTTTCGGGTGATTTGTCACCATTGGATCTAATCAAACGGTCCAGATTTACTGCGGGATTAGGGAGTTAAGTTGAGTTTTCTCAACCCTAATTCATTACGCAACATAATCGCAAGTAACACACAAGAAAGAGAGAGGAATGAGGCAAGAGTGCCATTACAACTTCGGGAGAGAAGACGGAGGATTGAAGGTCGTTTTCGAAGGAGATCATGTTTCGGGTAATCTCTACTCGTCGTTCTCGCTCTTCGTAGCCTTGTAATCATTGTTCTTACTTCTGAGTGTTGTGGGGATCCGATTTGGATCGGGAGGAGTTTGTAGAGGGTGTAATTCTTCTATTCCATTAGTGGGGGCTTCTCAGGGTTGGACTCCGATCGTCCCGTGGTTTTTCCCGCAAGGATTTTCCACGTCAAAAATTCTCTGTGTCTGCGTGGATTGTTTTGTGTGGTTGTTTTTGGGTTCGTGCGTTGTATTGCTCGGTCCTCTCGCAGGTACTCTCCGGTTTGGGGAAAGGTTTCCGCGCTTCTTTCCCAACAGAGTGGTATCAGAGCCAGGTTCTGGAATTCAAAAGGAGTGTCAGTAGTTGACAGAGAAACCAGAGAGGAGAGATGGACGCGAAACCGGTGCGCATGGTGAATCTGAACGGCACAAACTATCACTATTGGCGGAGCAAGATGAAGGATTTGCTATTTGTCAAGAAGCTGCATCTACCCGTGTTTGCATCCGAGAGGCCCAGTGATAAATCCGAGAAGGACTGGACATTCGAGCACATACAAGTGTGTGGGTACATACGGCAGTTTGTTGACGAGAACGTGTACAACCACGTTGCCAATATTGAGCACGCGAAGACGTTGTGGGATAAGCTGGAATCCTTGTATGCGAAGAAGACCGGGGTAAACAAGTTGTTCCTGATCCGAACGATGATGGGTCTGCGGTACAAGGATGGGGCGTCTATTTCGGATCACTTGAGTGATTTCCAGGGCGTGGTTGACCAGCTATCTTCTATGGGAGTCAAGTTCGACGACGAAGTTCAGGGACTGTGGCTGCTGTGTACATTGCCAGACTCGTGGGAGACCGTACGAGTATCTATGATCGCTTCTGCTCCAGAGGGCGTGGTCAGTCTGGAGTTTGCCAAGAGCGGGGTGTTGAATGAAGAGATGCGGAGACGTTCTCATGGCACTTCATCCACATCCCACCACTCAGAGACACTTGTTTCAGAGAGCCGCGGAAGGGGCAAAAGCAGGGGTCCAGGTGGTGGCAGAGACAAGAGCAGGGGGAAGTCCAAGGGTCGGTAAAGGACTCGGAGTGTTACCATTGCGGTAAGAAGGGCCATATCAAGCGGAATTGTTTCGCTTGGAAGAGAGAGAAGAAGGGCGACAAGGGGAAGCAAGAAGAGAACACTACAGCGGCGGCCTCGGTGCATGGAGGCGATGTGATCGTCGTAGGTGATGAGGTCATTACTAACCTCGCCTGTGACGACAATTCTTGGCTGGTGGACTCAGGGGCTTCAGCACATGTATCTCACAACAGGGCACTGTTTGCCACTTACACTACAGGTGACTGTGGAGTGTTGAAGATGGGCAATGGAGATGTGTCGAAGGCGGTTGTCGTTGGAGATGTGCATTTGAGAACGAAGACGGGTGCGGTTCTTATTCTCAAGGATGTTCGTCATGTCCCTGATATCCGTTTCAACCTGGTGTCGGTTGGAAGGTTGGATGACGAGAGATTCTTCAGTCTCTTCGGGAATAGTCAGTGGAAGCTTTCCAGGGGTTCGATGGTGATTGCCAGAGGAAGCAAGAAGTCCGATCTCTACTATATGGAGGGGAGCGCAGAGGGGGCACAGGAGGTGAACGCAGTCAGTGATGCGTCTACCGAGTTGTGGCACAGGCGGCTCGGCCATATCAGCGAGAAGGGGATGAGCTACTTGGTGAACATGAAGGTGATTCCGGTGCTCAAGTCTACAAAGTTGGAGAAGTGCACGCACTGTTTAGCTGGGAAGCAAAATAGGGTGTCTTTCCAAAGTCATCCAAGTTCGAGGAAGCCGGCGTTGCTCGAGTTGATTCACTCGGATGTCTGCGGTCCTATGAAGGTAAAATCTCTTGGTGGTGCTTCTTACTTTGTAACCTTTATTGATGACTGTTCCAGGAAGGTTTGGGTCTATGCCTTAAAGACCAAGGATCAGGTGCTGCCTACTTTCAAGGAGTTTCAGGCCTCTGTTGAAAGGAAGACGGGCAAGAAGTTGTTGTGTGTTCGGTCCGACAATGGCGGCGAATACATCGGTCCCTTTGATGCGTATTGCAGAGAGCAAGGGATACGACACCAGAAGACTCCGCCAAAGACACCTCAGCTCAATGGTGTAGCGGAGCGCATGAACAGGACACTGATGGAGAGGGTGCGGTGTTTGCTGTCAGAAGCAAACTTGCCGGGCAGTTACTGGGGTGAGGCTCTTCTCACAGCTGCTTATGTTATTAATTTGTCTCCTAGTGCTCCTTTGCAGGGTGATGTGCCTGACAAAGTATGGTACGGCAAAGAGCCGTCATACAATCACCTGCGGGCGTTTGGTTGTAAAGCCTTCGTGCATGTACCGAAGGACGAGAGGACCAAACTTGAGCCGAAGACGAGGCGATGCGTCTTTGTCGGCTACGGTCGGGATGAGTTTGGCTATAGACTCTACGACCCCGTGGAAGGAAAGCTCTACAGAAGCAGGGTCGTGGTGTTCGTCGAGGATCAGACCATGACCAACACTCAGGATTCCGAGACGCCTTCTGAGGCTGAGGAATTGCCTGAGTTAGAGTCATTTCGCTTCGAGCAGTTTCCAGAGGACATCGCAGAGGATCCAGTTATGGGGGAGCCGGTACATGGAGTTGCTCCCAACCTTGATCATCAGCCTGCTGATGGTGGTCAGGGTGTCCCTCAGGAGGATGAGCATGCCGGAGAGGTAGTTCCTGAAGGGGAGGGGGCTGTCGGTATACAGCCAGCACTAGTGGTTCCTTTGAGGAGGAGTGACAGAGATCGTAGACCATCTACGAGATACTCACCGGATGAGTATGTGCTATTGACTGACGGGGGAGAGCCCGAAAGTTTTGCAGAGGCTATGGAAGACGAACACAGGCAGGAGTGGATGGAGGCTATGCAGGAGGAGATGAGTTCCTTGCACACCAATTCCACTTATGATCTGGTGCGGTTGCCAAAGGACAAGAAGGCTTTGAAGAATCGATGGGTGTTCAGAGTGAAGCAGACGGATGATGCTACTCGTCCTCGATACAAAGCGAGGCTGGTAGTCAAAGGCTACGGTCAGCGGAAAGGCGTGGATTATGATGAGATCTTTTTGCCTGTCGTCAAGCATTCGTCTATTCGGGTGGTGCTAGCATTAACAGCCAGTCTCGACTTGGAGGTCGAGCAGATGGACGTGAAGACGGCATTCCTCCACGATGATCTTGAGGAGGAGTTGTACATGGAGCAGCCAGAGGGATTCTGTGAGAATGGCAAGTCACATTTGGTCTGCCGGTTGAGGAAGAGCTTGTATGGTCTGAAGCAGGCTCCGAGGCAGTGGTACAGAAAGTTCGAGTCGTTTATAGGGAAGCATGGTTATGCACGGACGACGTCGGACCATTGTGCATTTGTGAGGTATTTTGCCGATGATGATTTCATTATTTTGTTGCTCTATGTTGATGATATGCTATTAGTGGGTCGGAATGCCACAAGGATAGCGGAGTTGAAGCGCCAGCTGGGCGCGGCCTTCTCTATGAAGGATTTGGGCGCAGCGAAGACTATTCTTGGGATGGAGATTAGCCGAGAGAGAGAGTCCAAGCTGGTATACTTGTCCCAAACGAAGTACATTCACCGGGTACTTCAGCGTTTCGGGATGGACGGGTCGAAGAAAGTGAGTTCCCTCCTCGCAGCTCACTTTAAGCTCACTGATGAACAGTGTCCATCTACCGAGGACGAAAAGGAAGATATGGAGCGGGTTCCATATGCCTCAGCTGTGGGAAGCCTTATGTATGCTATGGTGTGTACGAGGCCAGATATTGCTCATGCAGTTGGTACGGTTAGCAGGTATCTTTCAAATCCTGGAAGGGTACGTTGGAGTGCGGTCAAGTGGATTCTACGATATCTTCAGGGCACTGCTGGTTGGAGACTTTCCTTTGGTGGTGACGAGCCGAAGCTGGTTGGGTATACCGACGCTGATATGGCTGGAGATGTAGACACGAGGCGATCGACTTCAGGCTACGTGATGATGTTTGCGGGAGGAGCGGTGTCGTGGCAGTCGCGGTTGCAGAAAGTGTGTTGCCTTGTCGACGACAGAGGCAGAGTACATTGCGGCGACGGAGGCTTGCAAGGAGCTGTTGTGGATGAAGAAGCTGTTGCAGGAAATGGGACTGAAGCAAGAGCAGTATACTTTGCTTTGCGACAGTCAGAGTGCTATCCATCTTGTGAAGAATCAGACGTTTCATAGCCGGTCCAAACACATCGAGACTCGGTATCACTGGATACGGGATGTGGTTGAGAAGAAGGACGCGGAGCTTGAGAAGGTTCATACAGATGACAACGGAGCTGATATGTTCACGAAGATTCTACCAAGGGAGAAGTTTGAGTACTGCAGGCAGGTCGTCGGGATGACGACATCCTCCCCATAGTTGTGAAGGGGAAGATTTGTTGGAGTGGGTGGGATTCCCAACCTATGTGGAGAAGACCCCGGAGTGCGACGAGCGCTGTTAGTGTGTCGAAGAAGCTCGGGAAGTAGGCGACGCGGAGTCGCTACTGCTGCTACTGCTCCTGAAGGAGTTTCTGGCCTGGGCCTGCCGAGTTCGGCCCGAACTCGGTCCCAGGCCGAGTTCCGGCCGAACTCGGTCTGGCCACTCCAGGGTTTGGCGAGTAGGTGCTGGATGCTCGACACAGAGTTCTGGCCGAACTCTGTGTCGTCGGGGCTGAAGCGGATTTTCGGATGATTTGTCACCATTGGATCTAATCAAACGGTCCAGGTTTGCTGCGGGATTAGGGAGTTAAGTTGTGTTTTCTCAACCCTAATTCATTACGCAACATAATCGCAAGTAACACACAAGAAAGAGAGAGGAAGGAGGCAAGAGTGCCATTACAACTTCGGAAGAGAAGACGGAGGATTGAAGGTCGTTTTCGAAGGAGATCGTGTTTCGGGTAATCTCTACTCGTCGTTCTCGCTCTTCGTAGCCTTGTAATCATTGTTCTTACTTCTGAGTGTTGTGGGGATCCGATTTGGATCGGGAGGAGTTTGTAGATGGTGTAATTCTTCTATTCCAGTAGTGGAGGCTTCTCAGGGTTGGACTCCGATCGTCCCGTGGTTTTTCCCGCAAGGGTTTTCCACGTCAAAAATTCTCTGTGTCTGCGTGGATTGTTTTGTGTAGTTGTTTTTTGGGTTCGTGCGTTGTATTGCTCGGTCCTCTCGCAGGTACTCTCCGGTTTGGGAAAAGATTTCCGCGTTTCTTTTCCAACATTGACAAATATATATTTTTAAAAAATAATATTTTATTTAATATGTTGGTAGAAGTATCAATATAAATTTATATTTATCATTATGTTATTAAGTGTCCTTGGAGCATATGTACTATTTTTGTTTTACAGCATAGCAGAATGTATTTTAACTTTGGCATTTTGTTTTATTTGCTCTCACCCATAACAGTTTTCTGTCTACGTCACTGCTAACACATTATTATTTTATTTATTGTCGGAGCAGTTTCAGAATGTTAGATTATCATTCTAGTAACGTGCACGTAGATTGCACGCACGTAAAAAACTGTTAATTTTTTTTTTAAATTATAATTTATTATAAATGATGACTATCCCGTGAAATTGAACCCACCAACCAAATAGAATGTCTTCCACCTCAACACATTAGTTATATGTGTTTTACTATATAGTTAAATAATTTGTTAAAATTTATTATTATTATTATTATTTACGTTAGTATATATACATACTGTCTAGAGATTGGCCATTTTAGATGGCTAGCCATTTTTAAAGCTCATTATAAAGAATAGAGATAATAACTAAACCCGCTTGTATCCGATTAGTATGGGATACACAAATATAGTCTCTTCCAAATATTTATATAAAAAAATCTTTTTAGAATGTACTTTCGTCAAAATGTAGAACTTAGCAAAAATGTCCATAAGCTATATGTCAACAACTTTTTTCTTTTAGCCAGCCTCAAATTATTTAGACAAAATTATCCATTTATAATTAAGGGTAAACTAAAATAATAATAAAATAAATAAAAATTAGGGTAGAGTTAGTAGTCTTTTACTTTTCACTCTGGATACAAATTTACATGAACTTCATTATGAAACTATAAACCTATAATCATGATCAATTCAGGAGTAAGTCTACTAGATTTCGGACTAAGACTGACTCCTCTCCGTAGCACAATTTTTCAAAACAACTCATTTTTTTAAGGATCGATCCAGTTCAAAACCAACTTAAATCTAAAAATTTCCAATATAACCAAAATTAGTCCCGATTAAGAATCCAATCTTCTAGATCGGCTCTACACAGGAATTCGCAAACCTCAAGAAAGATAAATTGAGGTTGTACAACACCTCCCAAAAAAATTTCCATTTCATTTCCTCGATCACATAAGAAAAACATACGAGAGGATTCCATCTGAGTTTAGTCTCAAAACAAAATAAATTAGAACTTAAATCTGAGCTTACTATTTAAAGGGTTGGGTTACCACTCGGGAATTCATGTACCTTTCGAAATTAATTGTTAGCTCGTTTTCTAAAAGTTGTCGTCTGTTATTAAGGAAATTGATTTGTTAAGATAAAGGCCGTTTAGTTATCGTGCTTTCAAATCTATTTTATGTATACGTATTATGATATTACATGGTGTGCACTTATGCTAGTTATATTGAGAAATATTATAACTTATTTGGTAACAAAAAACACTAATTCAGTGTGCATAATCAAAAGTTTCATCCACTCTTTTTGTCGATTGATAACATAGCGAAGTCATTCAACCTTTTTTTTTTTTTTTTGCAGATGCATCCTTTTATGCGGGTCAAAATGATTAGAATGAATCCGTTGAACTTACATACATTAAACTTTTAAAAGAATATCCTCTAAAAAATTTGGTATGAAATAGCCGTCTCATGGACATGATATAAAGTTTAGGCATAGTGACTTAATTATTCTATTATGGACAACACTGGCAAGGACATCTGAATGATGCTCTCTATTTTGGAGTTAAATTTGACCTAAAAAATTTAGAAAACAATTTAGGGAGCTCACTATTTGGCTTTTAATCCAATGATGTTCTCTAATGTAGAAAATAGTAAATGTATTTTTTTTCATTATAATCTTTTTTTATATTTTTTTACTAATAGAAATCGAAGAAACTACATCAATATTATCTACTGAAAAAACAAAGACACTTGATAATAGAAAAAAGAAGACATTGTAGATAGACACAATCCTTCCATTACCGGTCATCGGGAAAGTATATGTCAACCACGCCATCGAAAATCTATCGAAAGTTTAAAATCCAAATGCAAACATATCAGAAAATTTAATTAGGCCTGAAACTCAACATTATGTTTTTTCTTGTTATTTGGAAAAAAAAAATAGAGAGGCGGATTTAAAAATAATAAATATACAAAATAAAAAACTTAAAATAGGTTTTAATCATTCTTCACTAAATTTATCATAGATTTAGATAGCTGCTTAAATCTGTGGGTTATTTAGTTTTAGGATAATATATATATAACTACTACCACTAGATTAGGGTTATTGGCATATATTTTTGCGTGATGAGCCTAGGGTTCCAAAGGGAGTCGCCAGTGCCGAATAGAGCGGCGCAGACGCTGGAGGCCGAAGTCGATACCGGCGACCCATCTGTACGAGATGAAGGTGGAGGATGGACCACCGTGGAGAGGCGTCGACGGCCGCCCCAGGCAGGGCGGAGCGACAGAAGTAAACAGGGAGCAGGGATGGGCGGATACAGGCCTGTCGGCCAGGTCCGGGCCACGTCGAGTAGACCAGATGGATCCCAGAGGCGGACAGGGCCATATCCGTTGGCAGGGGGAGGGGACAGTAGTCGAGGACGCGGACATGGAGCGTCAAGACCTGAAGGGAGAAAAGAGGGTGGCACGAAGACGGCAAATTTCAAGAACACCCAAACGAGGGACCCTGGATCACGATCGGCTCCGATCTCTTGGGCGGACCTATGTAAACCAGCAGCTGTTCAAGAGGAAGTGGAACTCCAGTATGTGGAACCACGGATGGTGGGGGGGGAGAAAGGTCGTGGAGATCACGACGGATGATATAGAGGAGACGACGGCGTACTGGAGGAATACCCTTATATTGTATGTAATGGGAAATAAACCCTACTACGGGCAACTGCGAGCGTATGCACAGAGGATGTGGCGCCCTAAAGGGGAGATGGAGATTTTCTCCAGGGAAAACGGGTTCTACTTCATCAAATTCGATCTAGTAGAAGATTTGGAGAAAGTCCTGGAGGGGGGCCCATGGACGTTTGATGGGCGTCTCGTCGTGCTGAAGAGATGGTTCCCTGAATCATGTTTTGAGAAGGATAGACTCTCGACGGTGCCAATTTGGATTAGGCTCCCCTGGCTATCTCCTCAGCTTTGGAGTACTCCGGCAATCATGAAGATTGCTAGTATGGTCGGGAAACCTCTCCGTACAGATGTTCTTACTGCCAGAAGGAAACGTCTCTCCTTCGCAAGAGTTTTCGTTGAGATAGACGTCACCACAGAACTGCCTAGAAGAATAGAAATCATGCTTCCTAATGGAGAGCTGACATGGCAGGTTATCGAATACGAATGGGTTCCCCCCTCGTGCGACAAATGTCGTTGTTTTGGACATGTCAGTTCTCACTGCCAGGAACAAGAATCACATATGGAGGACGAAAACATGAAGCCAACGGAGTCTGTCCAAGAGAGACCGGAAAATTGGGAAACGGAGGAGATGATGAACATTGCGACACCGATAGCAGGAGAGGTGAGGGAGGAGGATCAGGATCCTGGACTTCAACAGCGGGATGAGCCAATGGGAGGGAATGAAAGCTCCCTCCTTGGCAAAAGGCCCGTACCTGAGCAAGAGATGAGAAGGACAGGGCAATTGATGCTAACACAGGGTGAAATAGGAAACGAAGTGGACGAGGTGAGCAGAGACTACTCCGCAGACAAGATCCTTCCACCAGCGAACATGAGGGCGTGGGAGGCGGACATAGGCGGCCGAGTATCCAAGTATGTAAAAATTTTTGGGGAGGGAAACAGTGACTCGCCGAGACGAGGAGCATATGGGGAGATGGGGGAAGGCGGATACGACCAAAGGGAACGGTTCATCATCGAAAACCCTACGTGGAAGAATCACTTGCAGGAGATGAATGCTGATGGATTAGATAACAGGGGAAAATCGGGACTGGAACATACAACAAAGAACCAGCCCGCAAGGAGCAGCAACAGGTTGAGGAGTAAGGAGGACGGTCCCACAAATCATCAATGACTATTCTGACATGGAACGTGAGGGGAGCAAATTCGGTGGGAAGGTGGAAAGAGATCCAACAGATGGTGAGGAATACCAAAAGCTCTATTGTAGCTATTCTAGAAAGCAAAATCAAGGAAAGAGGAAGGCTCAAACAAAGAATCCCTAATAACTGGGAGGCTGTAGATAATCTGGCCCAAGGAGGGGTCGCGCGGGTCTGGGTCTTGTGGGATAGCCGGGTCTGGAAGGGAAGAGTCCGATTTGCCTCGGATCAACTGATAGTCCTCAATTTCTCTAACAAGGGAGGTCTGGAGATTGTGGTAGGGGCGGTGTATGGGCACAATGACCGTCGTCTGAGGAACAAACTATGGGAGGATATTATTAGAGTCTCTACAGACGTGGGCAATCAATGTCCGTTCCTTCTGAGTGGGGATTTCAACACCATCCTTTCTGCAAATGAGAAAGTCGGAGGTAGGCCCGTCCCCCCTAATATTCTCTCTGATTTTCAAAATTGCATAACAGGTGCAGGATTACTCTGTGTGGAGAGGAAGGGGCAGATTTGGTCCTGGAACAATAGCTCGACCGGCAATCGGGTGTCCTGCATATTGGATAGAGCTATATGCAATATGAAGTGGATTGAATTCTTCCCACTTGCCAGGACGGAGGGTCTCCAGAGAGGAACGAGTGATCATACGCCGTTATTAATTCGACTGGGTGATACATATAATTCTGGTCGACGGCCGTTCAGGTACTCCAATGCATGGAAGCTCATGGAGGGATATGATGCAGCAGTTCAAAGGGGACTCCTTGGGATGCACGAGGGAAACCCACAATTCCGTCTCATTCGTGCAATGAAGGATATTAAGCTAGAGCTAAAAAAGTGGAATACACAGCGGCCAAAGAAGGGACTTGAGGAGCAGACCCGGCTCCTAAGAGAAGTCCAAACAAAAATGGAAGCAGCGCCTTTTGACACAGAGCTGGCTCGGCGGGAGTTAGCTCTCCAGGACGAGGTCCGAAGCCTCCGAATTCAGGAGGAAATACACCTTAAGCAGGTAGCTAAATGTAAATGGCTAAAAGAAGGGGACAGGTGCTCAAAATTCTTCCATGCCACGGTGAAAGCGAGGCAACACCGGAACTCGATAGCTCCTTTATTGACGGCGGAGGGGGAGTTAGCGGCTCCGCCCGTTCACATCAGCGCTGCAGCGGTGGCTTTTTACACGGCGCTGTACAATGACGTAGAGGAAAATGAGGACGGGCCTGAAATCATATGCAAGCGAATTGTTACGGAAGCCGGTAATGCAGTTCTTCGTAGGCAGATTCAGATAGAGGAAATCGATGAAGTCATTAAGAAAGCGGACCCGGACAAGTCCCCTGGGCCGGACGGTTTCAACGCGGCGTTCTTCAAAAACCACTGGAGTCAGTTAAGAGGACACATGTTCGAAGTGGTGGACGATTTCTTCGAAACCGGTCGGCTAATCCGAGAAATCAATCATACGTTTCTAGTGCTTATCCCCAAGAAAGCAGGAGCCTCGGATATGGGAGATTTTCGACCTATCGCATGTTACAATTTTATCTATAAGATTATTACTCACATCATGTGTAACAGAATGCAGGTTCTTATGCAAGAGCTCATCTCGGATAACCAAGCAGCGTTCATTAAAGGACGGGCGATCGGGGAAAACTGCTTGCTTGCACACGAAATGGTTCGGGAATTCAATAAACCTGGCGGGAGGAAAGGATGCATTAAACTTGATCTTCGCAAGGCCTACGACACGGTAAACCGAAGCTTTCTATGCAAGATTCTTAAGAGTATGGGTTTCGACCAATGGTGGGTTGATCGAATAGAAGAGTGTATCACTACTCCGACGTTCTCGGTGATTGTGAATGGTCAGCCACAGGGGTACTTTGGTAGCAGACGTGGGCTCCGACAGGGGGACCCCCTCTCCCCCTATTTATTTACCATAGTAATGGAATATTTCACTTGCTTGCTTGATGTGGAGATTCACAGAAGAAATATCTTACCTCTGTACCGTCAAGTTAATCCAGTTGTTTCGCATCTCATATACGCAGACGACCTTCTTCTTTTCATGGAGCCCTCGGAACAGGGGATATCGGCTCTCATCAAATTACTTGAGGTGTTTTGGAAGAGGGCGGGTCTGGCATTAAACAAAAATAAATTCCAAATATTCTTCAGCAAAGATTGCCCGCGGCAGGCTTATTGGACAGGTCGATTAGGGATTGAGCAAGGAGCGCTTCCAGTCCGGTATCTTGGTATTCCTCTTTCTATCAACCAGGTGACTAATATGGAGTGCAAGGAGTTGATTAAGTATGTGCAGATTCGGTTGGAAAGTTGGCAGCCGCAACTTTTGGCTTTCGGAGGACGAATCGAGTTGGTACGGTCGGTGATCTGGGCGATCACAAATTACTGGTTCCAGGCTGTTATCGTCCCGACAGGTACTGTGAAAGAAATCGAAAGATTGTGTGCTAACTTCGTATGGAAAGGGGGAATGCACACAATTGCTTGGGAGGAGCTATGTCAATCTAAAAAGGAAGGTGGGATCGGGTTGCAATCCCTCACGACTCTACGAGACGTGGCTAAACTACGGATGGCGTGGAGATTCCTAACAGGGACGTCTATGTGGGCGAAGTGGATGCGTTCAAGGTATGTCTCCACCAAAAATTTCTGGACTATGGCGTACAGTAACAACTTTTCAGTTCCGTTTAAACGTATACTTGAACTGAGGAACATCCTCAAGTCATGTGTCTCTCGGGTTATCCGGAACGGACGGTCGACGAACGCATGGCAGGACCCTTGGCTTGGGAAACAGAGTCTCGTCGAGCGTATGGGATGGAACATGTTTGAATTGGTCGGACAGGACGGACCGCTCAGCGCGTTCATCAGCGGAAGGGAGTGGAATATCTCGAACAGACACGTCAAGGCTATGTTGGGCGACGAAATTAGCATGATCCCGATTGTAGAGGAAGAAGGTGAAGATTATTGGTCGTGGGATGGTTCTCCGGACGGCAAATTCTCACACTCAGTTGCATACGAGAGATTACGACGCACGGTCCCCACGGCCAGCTGGGCGGAAATCATCTGGACTCGTAGGGCGGCGAAGAAGTGGCAACTCTGCACCTACAAAGCTATAAAAGATCGATTGCTTACTAGGGAACGTCTCAGTCAGTTCGGAGTTCAGATTGACGACCCCAGGTGTGTTTTGTGTAGAAGTAGTAATGAGACGAGAAATCACCTATTTTTCGAGTGCCCGTTTTCGGAGGAGATATGGCAGTCATTTCGTAAGGATATGGGATTACCAGCTCGACGACAAGTCGGCCTCGAGGAGGTAGTGGAGGAGATCCGGGGCCTGCAGGGACGTGGACAATATTTCCACCGTATTTGTACTCGGTTGGTAACAGTAATTTGGCATATATGGCGAGAAAGAAATAGCCGCATATTCGAAGGTAGAGCTACTTCCTACTCTGGTATCCTCAATAATATTTATGCGGATCTGCGAGCAGTTGAGACAGGAATAGGATAAGAAATGGCCTGTTGAGTGGCCATGGTTATGCGGGTCGTGTTTGTATGGGGATACTTGGGAGTGCAGTGATGTATAGAGAGTACTGTAACCTGCTTTGTTTTTAATAAAGAAGAACCACTTTGCTTCAAAATATATATATATATATATATATATATATATATATATATATATATATATATATATATATATATATATATATATATGCAAATGACCTCTAGCCTAGTGGTTAAGAGAGATGCATGCGGCCCAAGTGGTCGGGAGTTCGAGCCTCAGTGGAGGCGAGTTCACCACAAGTACCCATTGCTTCAAAAAAATAAAATAAAATAAAATATATATATATATATATATATATATATATATATATATATATATATATATAAGAGTTTGGATCTCAAAATTACTGTTTATTAGTCTATCGAGATCCAAACTCTAACATTGGTCAATTTCGAGGCCCGATTTATAATATATATGTATATGTGAGATCCTAAAACTAAGTATCTCTAACTTTTTTTTACTTCTGATTGAAGAATAAAAATATTTATTTTTCTTTCTAAATTTTGACTAAGAGTTTCAATGGAGTCCACTGAAGATACTTTAACGAGCAAGCAGGACACCACGATCAATAGCTCCACTTCCAAACAAGCCCTTATAGCAAGTGACAAGCCCAAGTGCATGGAACTATGTCTAAGAAGAAAGCAATTACATTAATGTGCACTATAGACAGCCCATCTCAATACTTTTACCAATTTGGGCCAAATTTCTTGAAAGGCCCCATTTTTTAACTATCAAGGGTAGCTCTTTGCCTAAGTACGTACTATGATTAATAAGTGTCTTTCTAGTGCTTGTAGAGGAATCAAAACAATCACTCTTATCTTACTTTAATAAGATTTGTCAAGAGTATACTTCATATATTTATATAGTTGTCAATTAAAAAAAAAGTGTATTGGATACATATAAGAAACATACATCTGACGACTTTAATGTTATCCTATTCCTTTTTATCTTTTAAATTTTGGATACGTATTTCATAAAATAATACAAATTTGTTAGTTTAGCTATAATTTAAAATTTGAATATATTTTAGAATTCTCTATGTGATGAGGTGTATTTTTTTCTCAACACATAGCGGTACTTACATTTTTGTTTAATTAGTTTTTTAATTAATAATTGTTGATATACATACGAGACGGTTCATTTTTAGCCGTTTCCAAGCTATATTATAACAATAGAGATTAGTCCATGGGGGAGTAGTCCGTTGGGTACACCGAGGGGTCCCACGGGGATGAGCACAGTTGGAATCCTCCTCTTGACGTTGCTCGTCAGTCCGAAGAAAAGAACACCTCAAAAAATAGAATAAAAAATAACAGTAGAGATTAGTGATATCCAAGATTATTTGGTAACAAATATAATTTTGGAATAATTTTTTACAACAACTACTCACATATTGTTATTACGACTTAAAAAAAAAAAACTACACCCATCCCAAATCAAGCCCAACTGACTTTTAATTTCCTTTTATAATGGGAATTAAGAAAGGGCCTCCATTAAGCAATCCCAGACCCAGTCCAATAAGTCCAATGTCCCGTTTGTCTTCCGGAGATCCACGTCTTATGAAACAACACTACAAAGGGATCTAATAAGAAATAAAAAAGAAGAGAGAGAGAGAGAGAGGGAGCGCTCGAGAACTCCACTTCCTTCCATTCTCCGGCGAGCGAAGCGGGAAAGGATGCTCCGGCTGAGAGCGTTCCGTCCGTCGAGCGACAAGATCGTGAAGATCCAGCTCCACCCGACCCACCCGTGGCTCGTCACCGCCGACGACTCCGACCACGTCTCCGTCTGGAACTGGGAGCACCGCCAGGTCTCCCTCCCCCTTCCCCTCCTCCTTAGGTCGATGCGTGTTCGATTTCTTATTCGGTGATGCCAATTCTTCGTTATTTCTCAGGTTATCTATGAGCTGAAGGCCGGCGGAGTCGACAAAAGGCGCCTGGTCGGCGCGAAGCTGGAGAAGCTCGCCGAGGGAGAATCCGGTACGCACTCTCCCTCCCCCTCTCTTCTCTAATTGGCGGCGTAAATGCTTGATAATTTTGCCGAGATTTGGTAGTCCTTGAGAAATATCAGATCTCAATTGCGATCTGTAGACTATAGTACAGTGCTCGATTTTAGAAGGGATGAAGTGGTTTCCGATACATTTTCCGATACAATGCGGCACGGACACGTAGGGGTGAGCATTATTCGGTTTTGGACCGAAAACCGAACGGAATGAACGGAATAAGAGACTCGGTTAGGTTTAAAAAAAATCGGTTCTGTTTTGGGTTTGAAAATACTAAATTTTCTTATTCGGTTTTGGGTTTCGGTTTCGGCTTCGCTTTCGGTCCAAAACCGAAAACCAAAACCGGTTAATTTTTTTTACTTTATATATATATATATATATATATATATATATATATTATTATTATTTTTTGGAAAAAGGGTAAATTTTATTCCAAGATCAACTCAAGAAATCTTACAAACTTCCATAGTCTACAACCCAATTAGGGTGCCATAGCTGGAGAATTCTTATAGGAGGGGTGGTTAGCTCATCGAAGATGCGGCGATTCCGTTCTCTCTAGACATGCCAGACAGAGGCTGCAAGCCGTAATCTGGCAGTCTTGAACCATATATGCCCCTTACCTCTACGGTCTCGGATTCCGGTGATGATGGCTCCAATCTCTCTGCCTGTGACACATCCTCCCAACGCTCTGCGACACTGCTCAGTCCAGATATATCAGGACACTTCGCACTCAAAGACCAAGTGGCTCATGGATTCATTGTCCACCTCGCAAAGTATACACTTCGGGTTGGTGACTTGGATTCCAAAGGAGATGACTCTGTCCCTTGTCAGCAGTCGTCCAAGCAGCAACCGATAAATAGACAACTGCATCTTGCGGGCCAGCCCCTTGCACCAGATGAAGTCGTAATCCGCACTAATATGATAGGTACGTCGCACAAGGTTGTAGCAGCTAATGAAACTGAACTCCCCAGTGCCTCCAGTAACTGCCTGCGGATCTCAGATCCAACAATCTGCTGGCTGACAAGGATCGATAACAACCGTGCGGATAGCCTCCCCAAGCTCCAAGGTATGCCGATGGACCTCAGGCCTCCGGACTCCATCCCTGATAATGTGCTGGCAAGTCAACCCCCTACCAGCCTCCCTTTATGTCTGGTCGTCCAGTATCTCAATCAGAGATTGGCGCTCTAACCATGGATCCCGCTAGAGGTCTGTCCCAGCTCCATCTTTCATAATCCTCCGAATGGAGGATTTGAGAACAGCTCTGTGACGAAGGATGTGCTTGAAGGTGACAGAGTGGTTGTTGTTGAGGGAGCATGTCCAGAAGTTACCCCTCTTCACATACTGACTAGACATCCAGTCAGCCCATAACGACCCTCCTTTGATGAACCTCCAGGTCAGCTTCAGACCAGAAGACCGAACCGATTTAATTCGAAAAAATAAACGAAAAAATCGAATAAACCGAAGACCGAACCGATTTAATTCGGTTCGGTTTGATTCGGTTATATGCCATTTCGGTTCGGTTTTGCTTATTCAGTTTCGGTCGAATTCGATTTTTGGTTATTCGGTTCGGTTGAAATCGAATTAACCGAATGCTTACCCCTACGGACACGGCACCGCTTCATATTGACCGTGCTTCCTAGTTTTTTTCCCTATTACAAATGTCAAACCAGAAATTTCCACCGGACTTACCATTCTGAGATGGAGAAGTGATATGGTGACTACTTTTCATATTTGGGTGACGTTATCCCAACTACTATTATTGGTTGATTTTTTTTTGTATGGATTAATTTTTTTTCTTTCTTTGATATAAATAATTGGAAAAATACGTGTTTAAAATAAATAAATAAACAATATTTTTTAAGCATAAACTAATTATTTGGCATATAAAAATAAGCTTAAACCATGTGTTTTAAGCTTAAACCACTACCAACAATCCCTGCATCACCAACATCCCCCTGGCAGCACATCCCTCTTTATAACAATTCAAAACTTAAAAACTCTTTCCTCCTACCTATACTCACTGCACCCATGTTCCTCCTCCTGCTCAAGTACCACCCCTCACCATCTCCACATTTCACTGCTCACCACCCCTCCTCTTCCTTCCATGGCTTCTTCTTCATCTTCAACATCAACAAAAACAGACAACAACAACAACGACATTAACAACAGCACACATCAACTACAACGACATACAACAACAACAACAACAACAACGACATCAGGGCAACGACAATACCACCAACCCCCACCGATGCAGTCGACTGAGACGAAGACCGAGACCAACACAGCCCCCGGCCTGGTTGAGCACCACCAGCAGTCCCCTGTCCCCGATACCCCAAGCAGGGCACCTCACTGACTCACCAGACTGCTCCTTTGAACCGCCTCTGTGACCCCCACAGTTCCGCCATCACCACCAAATCCTCCCTGACCAACTCAACACCCCCTCGGCGTCGACCGCCGTCGAGCTGACACCACCCCACCGCCGCTGCTCTGTTTCTCGTCCAGCAAAACCGATGAGAACACGGCGCTTGCCGCCTCGAATCACTCCACGGAAAGGGGGTGATAATGGCGGGACGCACAGTCGGAGGGGTTACTGTAGCGAGGAAGGAGATCCTTGCACTTACGTTTCGGTTCCAGGAAAAGAATTCGCCCACTTCAACCCCCACTTCACAGGAATTATTCGAGAAGTAGAAGGGCCATAAAGTTGGGGGACAAGAAGTAGGAACTGTCGTTTCAAAAGAATTCAGCCCCATATCCAAATATGAACCAAACAGCGGAAGTGGGCTGTTTGGTTTGGAAAATGCAAAAAACAGCCCACTTCATAGTCTCTGCACGAACCAAACAACCCGTAATCGAAAGACTTCTCACAAGCCAAATAGGACATGATGTGTTGAACCTTAGGCTTCAACTTAATGAGGTAGTGGCTTTCAAGTCAAGCCTCCTTAGACTTGTTGCATCCATCCTATGTACAAAGATAACGAGTTTACCTATGAGGCAACACCTCAATTACCAAATTAGTGATGTTATGAAATAGAAAAGAAGAAGCAAACTCTCAAGAAATCTAATCTATTGAAGTTAAATGCTTAAGTGAAGGCACTCAGGCGGAGACAATTACAAAGCAAGAATGTCAAAAAACTTGCTCTGGGTTGATAAATGATAAATCTTCATTCTATCACATCCTCTCTCTTTCTATATATTTTTAATCAACTGTAACGAATTATTATAGCAGCTAAACTAATATGAACCTATGCGTACTGATGTGCCAAGTGATATGATGTCTATCTAATGGCCACTAGGATGATATCTGTCTAACGAACTTCCATCCACTCAAACTTAAGCTTATTATTGGAGAATAGTGGAAATTATGAACAATCCATTATAGAGTTTACTTGAACAACAATGACAAGTCTTTATTCCAAAATTTCGAGGTCTGCTATTTGGATCCATTTATTCATTCAGTTCTATTATGGGCCAAGTCCTCCTTAGCATTGACAAACCGTATTGTTCTTTCCAGCCTCAATCCAAGTTCGCATAGCCTTCCCCACTTCTAGTCTTTAACTTATATCTTGCCCTTCTCTAGTTCTAGTACCTACTTTAATTAATATCTTATTGTTGATCCGTGCTTCCATTGGTCTGTGTTGCACATGTCCAAAACACCTAAGACAATTTTCTCTTGTCTTATCATCAACTGGCACCACCTCCAGTTTTCTTATCCTATCTTTCTACATATAGCCAATAATTCATCTTAGTATTCTCAATTAAGCTATTTTTTTGCATTTTTAATTGCTCAACACTGGATCAATTAAGCATTGGTTGGTATGATATTTACCTTATAGAAATTTCTTTAAACTTCAAGGGTACCCCGCGATCACAAAGCACTCTAGAGGAGCTTCATTTTAACTATCTGTTTAATCCTATGAACAACCTCTCAAATCTCTCCATCACCATGAACGATTGTTCATAAATAGTAAATACTATAAATATTCACTTGGTATCTTTTTGTCGTCAATGGATCTATTGGGAGATCTTTCAAGTCAACTTCTAAAAACATTTTCTTTGTAGACCACGATGGAGTAAAAGATAACTGCTCTATTGTTGATTTTATTTTAAGAAATTTATCCATATCAAGCACAATTAAACAATATAATAAAGATACTATATAATTGAGCAAATAATAGTATCACATACAACAAGTATATATTAACAATTAAAACACTAAATCTTCATAATCTCATCAATCAACCATCTTAACCTCAATACACATAACCAATTAAACAACTAATTACCAAATATAGTATATATAATAATAACTAAATCAATCAAAACAAATTATTAAATTCATAATAGAAATAGAAGAACATAATTTGATATTTAAACACATTTCTGTTGCATACCTTTTTTAAAGCTTCCTCTTAATATTATTACCCGATAGAAGTCATTAATCTTCACAAATTTCTTTGAAATTGGACAAAAAAAATTTAAAAAAAGAGGAAAAAAATAAGAAATACGAATCAAGTAACTAAAATAGCAAAGGAGGAAGGAAGAAATTATTACAATCTGTAGCCATGGACCTGCCACCTTATTTAATTCGCATCCCGTGTAGGAGGATCCGAAAAAGAGGGAGAAAATTTGTCCTTTTTAGGGTTCATAATGATAGTTTGGGATTGGGTTCATAATTAAATATTTGGGTAGGATTGGGAAGGGAAGGATGTTAGCTATGCATGGAACATCATACACAATGGGTATGGAAAGAGTAAAGTTTTTAGTAAATTGGGTAGGATCTACTTATTCTTGTAGTGAGGTGGGATACAAGTAGTCTTAGGGTTTTTATGAGCGTTGAGCCCACTTATTCTTTCATCACATTGGGCGGCGGCACAAGTAATATTTAGGCATGGTGCATAATATTTAGGTAGGGGTGCATGTATTGTTTAAATTGACAATCTTGAAGTTTAAAAAAAATTACAGGGGACCATTCCACCTACATCTGTCATTGCTCTCCAGTCGTTGGCAGTGTTCTAAATGGCGGCCTCCTAGACGGTAGGCGGTCTCTCTCCGCTCCGCTTTTCGGTAGGCAGTGGAGTAGACGGCCAACAGAGGTTGACGGCATAGACGGAGGTGTGGCGGCGTAAGCGGACGCCTAGGCGGAGCAATATCTAACATGATATTTTGGCCAAAAAGGTTTCGTAAGCATTATGGGCCTATGGTTCACTTTTACAAAACTAAAACTTTATAAATCTTCATTCTACAACTTAGTTATGCATGGAACACCCTTAAAATATGCATATTATGCAAAAATAGTGATAAAATAGTAAAAGATGTTCAAAATGTATCGACCGCTTAGGTGGCGCCTAGGTGGACTCTCCCCGCCCCGCACCCGCCTACCTCCATTTAGAACCTTGGTCGTTGGTGAACACATCTAGAAGAACAACTCTTTTTCCATGTTTGTTAGTCTTTGTTGAACCATCTAGAAGAACACCTCTCTTTTTAGGCAAGTTGGACTTGGAAGATAAATGGTTTGGTGACACTCAAAATGGTTTGCCGACCCACGCATGTATATATTGGTTTGTTGTACTAGCAATCTATGTTCGAATCATACCATCCTCAAAATTATTTGTTAATGCGCATTGCTTCAAATAGTCAAGTCTTGGAGACATAAGAATCCGAAAAGCTGGGTTGGAGGTTCGGGTTCCCTTGGATCCGATTACGCTCAAGTATTAAAGGGGGAGGAATTGAGAAATTTAGATATGAGCGTTGATTGAGAGCCGGACTTGAAGGATCATTCTATCTGGCTAGCGGATCGTGGTGGCAACAGTATGATATATATATATATATATATATATATATATATATATAGAGGGAGTGGGATTCAAGCAAAGTAATATATATATATATATATATATATATATATATATATATATATATATATATAAATATATATATATTTATATATATATATATATATATATATATATATATATATATATATATATATATATATATATATATAAAATCCGCTCAATGTGCGTGACGGCCCGAGTTGTTGTAGTACCATATTAAAGTCTCTGCCATTGCATCAAAACTCAACTCTAGAATTTTGGTGACAGATGAGGGTTATATATTTATATTAAACAATATTGTTACGTACATGTATTCAACGATATTACCAACTCAAAAGTTAGTTCATTACATCCAAGTGATCTTGGATTGAGGCAATAAAGTGGTATGCCACAGCTACTAATTCTATAAGTGAAAAAAGCTTTAAGATAGCTGAATGGAAGAAGAGCATTATGCAGCGGACTACAAAAAAATGGTTTATTTATTTTTCCTTGTACTTGTGTGTTTGTAGAAAAGAGAGGTTCTAGGGTGAGGTTGAGGGAGAGGGAGGGAGGGGGCTTGTTCATTTTATTGATTTCCAACTAGATCAACTCCCTAACAGTGTTAATTTATGTTGTATTTCTTGCAGAGCCGAAAGGAAAACCAACAGAGGCCATCCGAGGAGGAAGGTATGATCCTCTTATTACCATATATTTGTTCCCTTTAGTCCTGTTTGGTTTGTGAGCCTCTTAACTTCAAATCCTATGGTTCACACCTCGCTCTTTAGTGTGAAGCAGGTTAACTTTTATGATGATGATGTGCGATTCTGGCAACACTGGCGCAGTCGCACTGCAGCTGCAGAGGGGCCATCTGCCCTCAATCAACATTCCTCTGCATTTGGTTCTCCAGCCCCATCCACCAGGGGAAGACATTTTCTTGTTATATGTTGTGAGAACAAAGCTATATTTTTGGATTTGGTGACAATGCGTGGGCGAGATGTTCCTAAACAAGAGCTTGATAATAGATCTCTCCTTTGGTAAGCATTTTGCTTCTCTCCCAGTCCCACGTACTCCGTAACGCCTGTAATTTGCATTTCTTTTCCGGTAATCAGTACAAGACTTTAAAGCTAATAAATCTCATAATGTCATTTTGATCCAAAATGTTTCTTTGGTGCTAACATAAAGTATCATAAAAAGGACATTGTTTTTTCAGCTTATCGACATTGAAACGATAATATTATAATTTCCCATTATATCGCTGAAGGATTTTATTTCTTGTACTTGTGTACATTTTATTTTCTTGTGGCTTTGTCGCTCTCTATCTTGCAGTCAAAGCTTTTTTGTGTGTGCCCTTCGTGCCCAGAGAGGACTCAATGTGCCAGATATGGAAAATGTAGTTAGTTGATATGTAGGTAAAAGGGTGTCTAGTGGAAATTAATGAATAGCAATTTTTAGGTCTAGGAGACAGCTTCTCCATATGGGGGGTAAAACTGCGTACATCTTTACCTTCCCTAGCCCTGCAGTAGCATGAGCCTAGTGGCACTAGGATACCCTTTTTTGGGTTCTACGATTTGATCACAGTTCCATACTTTTTTTTCCAAGAAATAAAGACATGCTAGGATTAAATTGTACTCCAATGGTGAGTATTTATGAATATTACTTTTCTCATTTAGTTGAGAGTAATTTTAAGCTTCTGAAGGTATTGAATGAGGCATAAATCGTATTAGCAGATAAATGGTTCATTTAGATTATCTATGGAGCGAGATTAGAACAAGATAAAATAAAATGTGATGTGGTGGGAGTAATTGCTATATGCAGAAAACAGTCTAGTGACACGTAGAAATAAACTTGTTCACAGATCTTAACCATCTAAGAAGTGATTGTTATAAACTATTAGTATATATGAGGAGAAGGCCTAGAAACTTACACAATTTGTATAAGCTAAAAAACTGAAAAAGAAGGCAGAGACGTTAAGTAGCTGATGCATTATGCTTTTAGTGACTTTCAGTTGTCACTATAGTAAGTTATTAACGAAAGTAGGTGAGAAAAATATTTCCGGGTTCGCAAAATGGCTCCTTAGAATGTTGAGTCATGTTGTTTAGATGTGTAAAGTTTAAAAATGATGGAGCATACACATTTCTTGGCTTGGGTTCTTGGATTAGTTTTGCTAGAAGTATTGTGGTAGTGGCTTTTGCATCTTAGACACTTAGAATCTAGTGCTGTTTAACTTGAGTTGGTTTCAATTCTTTCCTCATAGGTTCTTAAATGATCTGTATTCCTTTGTTGTTGAAGGATCTTTGGAGGACTGAACGTCGACCATGTTAGACTACCCCAATTATTTTGGAAGTTCATTCGAATCATTCCTAATTACTATGTAGGTTTCTAGTTCTACTTAACGCTTGTATATCCATTTTACTGAAAAATATTTTTGTTTTGCTGCATCACATATAATTATGCACAGGCTGAGCAGTGTTCTTTCATGTTCTTGGTTATAATTGGTTCGAAACTGATTATTGCTGCCATGACTGAATTCGGAATGAAATCACCTTAGAGCACTATTGTGAAATTAAAGGGAAATAGCTCCCCATTTTTTAGCACCTTAATTTTCTCTCATCCTCCGAATAATATAGGTACGGGTGTTTTGCAAAATAGGATTATGGCTATAGTTATTGTGCTTTCTTCTTTATACCTATTTGGCTGCATCTTTAGTTATAATTCTATGCTTTTTGCTTATTAGGTCCAATTGAACAGGTTCTCCATGTTGCTCCTGTAGGGTTCTCTTGGAAATTTGTTGCTTTGGCAATATTTTTCATATTTTTGTTTATATAAATTAACGAATTCTAGTTGTTGTTTTTCAGGATCTTTTGACTCACATTGGCCTGAAACTTATTCTATTGCATCATGGAATTTCTCACTCGTTCTGCTAGTGGTGATGGCCCTCTTGTTGCCTTTGGTAGCTCCGATGGTGTAATAAGAGTTCTTTCTATGATAACATGGAAGGTATGAACAAATTCCACATAAATTTGTTGATTCTGAAATATTCTTTTAGATTTAAGTTTGACAACTGGAATTATCTTTGGCAGCTTGTTCGAAGGTATACTGGTGGTCACAAGGGATCAATATCTTGCTTGATGACATTCATGACATCTTCTGGTGAGGTAATTCCTTAAAATTGTATGCCATGTGTGTATAGCATAAGACTTACCTACTGTAGCATTCTATGCTGGCATTTGTTGGCTTTCTGTTTTAAGTCATCTATCCGAGGACAAAACTAGCCTTTCCTGATTACATTACAGATTTTCTATTGATGCTTCTCTGTAGAGTTCAGTGATTCTATAGTGAATTGTTGTGTACAAAATGACAATGGAAGAACAATAGCAGCAACAACAGCAACATCTATTATGTTGCAATTGCATGAAGCTTCCTGATATTGCTATTTGGCAAACTTTTAGTAACGAGGGCACTCATATTCTAGCACCATTATGTTATGCTCATTATCTATATTGCAAGCTATTACTCTTATTAATATGATACGCTGGAGTCTTGTGTTTCCCCAATGCAATTTGCAACCGAGATGAATGCTTTATAACAACATATCATTGAGTTTTGTGAACAAGATGACTTACCTCATCTGGAGAGTTGTTTCTGTTGCATGGATTCTATCATATCATTTTAGCTATACAATTTAAATGCGTATAAGTTGGGGAATGGCAAATATGACACTTGCCACTTGAAACTTATTTTGTTTAATGTTTTTGCTTTCTTAGGCAATTATTATCTAAGTAAGGTGATGACTGTTGCTTGCATAGTTAATCATGTGCTAGCACGAGACAGTCCGTAAGGGGCTCCAAGGGAGGCTCTATAAGCCCTTTTGGCCATATGTATGACCGTATGCACATCCACACACACACAGAGCTCTCCCTTGTACCCATACCCGCACGCCCACCCACCTTCCTTCACACATTCACTCACTGCTCTCAAACTTATGTTTTCTCCTCCTTGGTCAATGGTCAGGTTATATCTCTTTTCCTATCTCTAGTCTGAACTATGCAATTTTCTTTTTTCCAAGGCCCTCTTTGTAAGAAGCATAAGGTACTCTCGATGTGACACGTACTTGTGCGTACATAGGTTGCCAATACATGATATGTAGGATATTCCAAATTTTTTTTGTATATACATCTACATGCTCCTGATACATGCAGGCTAAGAGAGGTAAATATGGGCAACAAAATCCTCCAAGAAGTACTTCAGGCTCACAAGGATCTCCCTCATCCTCACATTATGAATTATACAGGCAGGAAGCATTGAAAATAATTCATGAAAAAGTTGGACCTTGTTACCAGTATTGAAGGTAAAACAACGTAGTAAAAGCTTAGGATTAAGTGATGGGAACAAAGTTAGATGGTATAACTAACTATTGGTTAAGAAGGGGTTATATAACTAGGAATTGAGGAGAAACAAGCAATGGATATTTTATAATAAATGCTTGAGATTAGGTGATTGGAACAAAGTTAGATGGTCCATCAAAGATGATAGGGTAAGGTGCTACGTGAAGTGGATTTAATTGTGTGGAAGTTAAAAACAAATGGGTGGGGAGAGACCTAAACAATTACTATAGCTAGAGAAGTTTGTTAGAATCATAGATGGAATGGAATGGAATAGATTTGGTGTTGTGCCATCAAGGGATTTATATACCTAGTTAGTCAGAGGGTGGCATTCCTCCTAGCCGATATGGGACTAAATCCCTAGTACTACTGCTACTACTCTTTAACATCCCCTCAAACTCACGATGGTAGAACAATGAGTTTGCCAAGAGAAAAGTACAAATGAAAAACAACTACAAACAACAATCAACTAACATCCCTCAAAATTACGAGGAGCAACTATTGATAGTTTGCCTAGTAGAAAGGAGTGTTCCTGAACTGTATGGACATTCATAAAGAAGAACACAATATGCACCTAAGAAGTAACATGCAGTAGCGAGACGGTCGTAGGAGATACTGTTGTCTAACATAGAACCCCTATGTGTTTCATCCTCTCATGAAACACAAGGTTGCAAACAATCTGAACAACACTAGCATTGTCAAAATGCAGAGGAGTATGACCAAAAATAATATGAGCTGCATCAGTAATTAGCCAACAAAGCTAAGTGATTTCAGCAGTAAGCTATAGTCCGATACTTAGCTTCAATACTAGATCTAAAAATAACATCATGCTTCTTTGATTTTCAGGAAATCAAAAAATCACCAAGAAACACACATAACCCAGTAATAGATCTCCGATCAGTAACATCACTAGTCCAATGACGAAGTAACCAAAAAGAACGACATATTGTTGGTGCCCTGTAGATAGCAAATAATCCTCCACATCACAGCATAATGTGTAAAACGAGACAAAAATAAACTGGCTGACAATATGAACTGCATAAGAAATATCAGGGCGACTGATTGTGAGATAAATCAACATGCCAACTAACTACATGTACCGAGACGGATCCAGAAGGCTACCTCCATCATCGAAACACATCTTGATATTCAACTCAAGAGGCATAGGTGCATTGCGAGTATCAATAAGCTCTACTCTATCAAGTATCTCACCAATGAATTTTTTCTATGAAAGAAGGTATCCGCGGGGAGAATGATCAACCTCCAAACCAAGAAAGTAGTGGAGAACCAAAATCCTCCATCTCAAGTTGTATATGCAAGTACTGCTTGACTTGTCTCATCATAATCAACACCATACTGTTGAAGAAAACCATGGATAACTAGTGTAGCCTTATACCTATCAATGGTACCATCATGCAATATTGATCATATACACCCGTTTACAGCTAATAGGACTGGGACACGTGCCAGTGATAATGGTATAAGATCCCATGTATGTGTACGTTCCAAAGCTCGTAACTTCTCAGACGGGTGTTTGCCACTCACGAATGGTGGCAACCTTATGGTACGTTTAGGGCTCCTAATGACTAGAAGTAACAACAAGAAAAAATTGAAGTACAAAGATGGCAAAAGAGTCAAACGATCAATCGAATAGTGCGTACGAGCAATTTGGACGAGTGGAGGACGAGCAGTTTGGACGAGTGGAGGATGAGCAGTTTGGACGAGTGGAGCGATACAAAGGTGGTACAAGATCTACTAGGACAAGTGGTACAATAAACTCATCAGTAATAGTGGGGACGACCACAATGTTGGTAAACATGAATAGTTGGCTGACGTGCCGGCGGAGCGGGGGTGGTATGGTCTCAATATCAAGGAAAACAAGTTCCTTAGATGTGGACGGTGGTAAAGGAACTAAAGGACGTGGTAAAACATAGTAGAAATACTCTCCAGAAAATAAATGATAAGAGATACAAAGACGTCTAGCAACAAGATCATAACATCTATAACCCTTTTGTCTGAGAACTATACCCAAGAAATACGCAAGCAATGAATCTGGAGGACAACTTATCTTGCTTAGTTGAGTGTAACTGAACAAAACAAGTGCAACCAAAGACTCAAAGTATGGAATAATTAGGAGCAAAACCATATATATGCTAATAAGGAGACATCATCATCAAGAACAAGAGTCGAAATTAGGTTGATCAAATACACTAGTAAGCACAATTTTTGCCCAAACCCGAACAAGAACAAGATGACAAGAGAAGAGACATAGTGACATTAAGGATGTGAAGATGACAATGCTCTGTAACTCTATTATGCTAACTAGCATGAGGACAAGAAAACTGCACAAGTGTTCCCTAGGAAATAAGATAGTCACAAAATTGATGTGATGTGTACTCCTCCTGAATCTGAGTGAAGTACCTTCTCCTTGCAAGAGAAATAGGTCTGAACCATCTTTGCAAACTCAAAATATTTCGAGAAGGTCTCAGGCTTACGAGATCTCAAATAAAGTGAAGAATCAAGAATGATCATCAACAAATATGACATATTATATATTTTCTCCCTTTGATATATGAGGAGAGGTCCCCAAACATTAGCGTGAACTAGATTAAAAGGAGAAACATAAACAGACTAACTCGATGAAAAATGACTAACAACATAACCACCATGAATGCAACCAATATATGATTTTAGGGACTTCACAAAGAATTTTCCTAAAACGTCCGTAGAAGACAACAATTGAAGTCTAGAAAGTGATAAATGACACATGCCAGACATCACAAGTAGAAGGTGGTATGGCAAAGTCAAGACAAGTAGCAGCAATAGATAGCAGAAGTGTAAGATGGCCTATGTAATAAAGATCATCGTGCCTATGGCCTGCCCAACGATCATCCCTGTGTTTGGATCGAGGAAGAATTACTAACCATGGACAAGGCGTCAGAAGTGGTCACAACAACAATAACTGCTTGACAATGTCGTGGTCGTAAATAAGACCTGCCAGATGCACTAAAGGTGGAGCTAGCAGAAGCAAACGAGGGACTGGGCAGCTAAAACATACTCAGAAACTGTTGAAACTCTTGAAATGTAACCTGTGTTTGCTGAGGAGCTACTAGCTATATACGAGATGTTAGTAGTAGTCGTATCATCCATATCGGTATGATGATGTGAATATCGTACATAAGGCCTGCCATATGCAGCCTCGTGAGCCTTGCGCTGGACAGGTCTGACACTCAGGAGTAGAATTCTGTCCATATCTTTTGTGCCAAGCGCATGATTCCGACAAGAGCCAAAAGTTCGGTAGACAAATATCTACTGACCGGATAAGATTGACCCTGATGTGCAAACGAGCATCAAGCATTATAGCTAGAGGAACCAATAATATATGAACCGTCGATAACAACACGAGACGAACCTTGATGTGCAAACGAGGGTCTACCAGTAGGAAGTATACTATCATATCCTGTAAAAGCTGTTTGTGGATAATAGTGTCGTAGAGGGTGCATACCAAGTTCAGTATGTAAAGACGAATTGATCTCAAAATCTCAAACAATCAACCAAAACATGCTTTCATTGACAAACAGGCCAAGGTGGTCTAATGAATGTCAATGTGGGTGCGCCACACAACGGATGACCACACTACAGACCTGAACATCTGACAAGTGGGCCGGGGTGGCTGAGTGCAACAATGGGTGTAATACACAATTAACCAACAACCTGAATCAAGCCACGTGTGTGCTATACCAGATGTATGGCCCATATACAATCACCAAAAACATGGACTCAATCGGATGTTGCCACGTGTCCAGGATGTGTGGTCCATGTGGATCAAAGGATAGCACGTATGGACAAAACTGGATTGAGAGGAGGGAGAAAACTAATTTCTTGATGTATCCTCTTCTAAAAAAACAACTAGGGTTAGGGTTTACATGCGATCCAGTCCTTGAGCAACATGAAGTCAAAGACGATGCAGCAAAAGGAAGTTGATAAAGAATCAAATGACGAAGCATATCCATAGCTCGATCTACTCGGTCTATAATTGGAAGGAGTCGTCATGTTCAATTGAAGAGTGGAGGAGCTCCAACAAGCAATCATGACTCTAGGAAGATTAAGTACGGCTTCAAATTAGGGATTCTGTTGCGGATTTGGGTTTGCTATGGATTTTCGTGGAGACTACGGTTAGGGTTTGATTTCAGATCTCAGTGGCTACTGGCTACTCGTCGTCTTCATCTCTGACGACGACAAGGAGATCCAGTGAGTTCTGAAATCTAGGTTTAGGGTTTGTGAGAATTTGAGGACTGGGGAATTTGGGGAATTTTTGTGAAATTAGGAGAGGGGCTTTGATACCATGATAGAATCAGAGATGGAATAGAATGGAATGAAATAGATTGGGCACTCTACCATCAAGGGATACATAATTATGTATACTATGTCATCTGGAGGGAGGCATTCCTCCTAGGCTCCTAGCCGATATGAGTCTAAATCCCTAGTACTACTATTCTCTAACAAAGTTTTGCATCTTTTGATAGGAATCTTGAAGAGACTTTGAAGAATGGATCCGTATAAGGAATTGAGATACGGCCATTTAATAGCATTAAGAATATAATGGCACATGGAGAAAGATTTTCTCATCAATCCAGAGCTGCCTTTTTATTTTTTTCTCAAACAGTGCCGAATGTATCCATCCTTTTGAACTTGAAACATCGACAAAGCCAGCATACTTGGCTATATGCCATTAGATGTCCACCATTATATAATTAACTTGACCGTTCGATGGATCCTGTCTGTAGTAACTGTTGAGCATTGAAGTAAAAAAATGGAAGTTGATTAGATAGTTGCTTCTCACGTGTACATTTTCTTGTGGAATCTTCTACCATTCTTTCCTCTCATATTCCCTCTGTTGTCATGATTAGCACGAGAAACATCATATAGACCCTCAAGCTAAGGTTGTGGTTGCAAATTAATTGTTATTGCATGATTTGCCCGGTGTATAAAAGTTTAAAGCAGGCACAAAATGCTCCTTTCTCTCTGAGCAGGGCCTTTCATTCATCATCAGATAATAATGGTGCATTTGACAACTATTTTTAAATTATTTTGCTGCTAATCCCTCTGTCTGAGTTTTTCCATGCTGAGCTAAAATTTTCTCTGCAGGCAATTCGTGCCCAGAGTTTTAGTCATGTGGACAGACATTACTCAATTTATCTGGGATTTTTTTGGATTTGTAATTTCAGGCAGTCTTAGTTTCTGGAGCTAGCGATGGTTTGCTTATAATCTGGAGCGCAGATCACATTCATGATTCACGTGAACTTGTTCCGAAACTTAGCTTGAAGGTACTAGCACCATTTTATTATTCAAAAAAATTATGGCACCAACAAAGTCATTAGCTCAAATTTTATGCAAATGAGTAGCCTGTAGGTCCTTATTATGAAGATACTGATTAATGACCTTAATTCTATCAAGGCACATGATGGAGGTGTTGTGGCTGTTGAACTTTCAAGGGTAATGGGAGGTGCACCACAACTCATTACTATTGGTGCTGATAAAACCTTAGGAATTTGGGACACTGTCTCATTTAAGGTATCATACGTATATATCTTGTTTCAGTTGCGATTCTAAATTATTTTTCTGGTAGTGGCCATTTAATTTATTTCCATAGTTTTCTTATACAGGAATTAAGACGTATAAAACCTGTTCCAAAACTTGCTTGTCATAGTGTGACATCTTGGTGCCATCCTCGGGCTCCAAATCTTGATATTCTTACTTGTGTCAAGGACTCACATATATGGTATATTCATCATCTTGCAGTTCATTATTCAACACTAGATTGTGAACTCAACATTAGTATTTGAACTATCTAACAAATTGCTAAATTGGAGGCTTTGCTTTGTTGATTTTTTAACAGGGCTATCGAACATCCAACTTATTCAGCTTTGACGAGACCATTATGTGAATTATCATCGCTTGTTCCTCCCCAAGTACTTGCAGCTACGAAGAAACTCAAGGTATGTTTAGACTGTTGTAGTTGATTCATATTTATGTTTAGAGTAGTTTATGCGATCAATTTTGCTATTATTTCGTAGATAAGCGTGGAAACTTGTTGATCCATTAAAACGGCTCCTGGATATTATTTTGGAATGTGTGCATGTTTTAATTTGCTTCTATGGTCATATCTCGAGTGAAAACGAAGTTTTGTTATGCTATGCTAGTGTTGTCTGTTGAAGCATATGAATACTATGACATTACTTTTAAATTTTTAATTGCTGGCAATTGTCTCATTCCCAGCCACATCCTGACTGAACATGGCTGCCTTGGCTTCAGTGAACAATCTCCCCTGAAAGGCTATGTCCAGATCTTCTAAGGCAATAAGCTTTGGGGCTGACTGCATGATTTTTTCTTTTCCATTTAGCTCTAGTAGAAGTGATGCCCGTGATCAAGTTAACAACCACATATCGCTTTTGATAATCAATGGGCTTCTAACTGAGTGCTTGTTATATCACTTACAAAAAGAAAAAAAGAAAATAATAACCCTATCCATTTTACTACTTTAATTCTAGTTTGTCTACCCTGGTCCTACTACCCCCTTCAAGTGTCATCCTATTTTTCCTAACTGGTGGTGGTGCATTGATTCATTGCTGTCTCCTGGATTTTGTCCAACTTGTCTTCAGTGACTTCACTGCAGTTTGTCCAACTTCCCTCCAACGCACTCGGCAGTCATTCTTTTATCTTATATAGCTGCACTTCCACCGTAACATTTTATTTCAGCTGATAAATCTTTTGACACTTTTCTTAATTGCTAAACATTACGACACCTACAGCATGACTGATTTATTAGGCGCCCGATGAAATTTCCCCTTTATAATTTATGGGTGTAGTAGAGTCGAATCATACTCCAAAAACTCGTTCACGGTCATTTATTCTACTTATTTCCATAACTAACGTTGTAATCCTCAATCTCACCTTCCTTGATCCTGGATATGAGTCAAGGGTTGTTCCTCCTGCATCATTCTCTTATGAGTGTGATTGATCCTGATTGATGAAGTTGGCCTCTCTGACAAATTTGTTGACCATTAATCTGAATTATCCCACTTTGTTCTTGCACTACCCGAAGTTAAATTCATATGTTCTATTTTGATTCTACAAATTCTAAATTCTTTATACCTAACTTTTATGGTCCAAAAAACAGAGATTCCAGCTTGGGACCATTGCGTTTGGCTTGTTAAGATCTTATTAATATAATGACTGTTCCTTTTCTTTTAAAGCTGAGGATAAGTACTGTCAAGCAGCCAAAGGGTATTAATGACTTTCCCTTCTCTTTTAAAGTTAAATCTGACTACTTTGAAGCAGCCATAGTACATCTGCAATTTCAAAGGCAAGTCTGTTAGTCTTCTATTCTTAGCAGAATACAAGAAGTACACTCTATTGGAAGTGAGCGAGCCTTCACTAGTTTTCAGGCTTGTTGAACCTGCACTGTTCCTTAGGAGGCCTATGCTAGAAAATTCCTAGAAAATTACAGTGACTATGTGTCCAGCCAACTTCTACCATACTTTAAAGGCTAATTGGCAACTAATACCATGAACTTTCCCCGAATTCCAAATTTCTATGCTAAACTATTGAACTTAAGAACCCTGAAGTTCCTAGATTTACAGGTTGCTACATATGCATGTAAGGTAGGGTATCATTCAAAACTATGAAAATAGGAAGGCTATCATTGTTAATGGCCTAGGTGTAGCAAGTTGCAAACTAAGGAAAGTTCAGGGTATTTAGTTATTGATTTTAATAGTTTAGGATATCAACTTGCTAATTTTAATAGTTTAGCATAGCAACTTGGAAATTGCGGAAAGTTGAGGGTATTTAGTTGCAAATTAGCCTACTTTAAAAGGTCCTTCCGAGAAGATCTTGTTTAACTACTTAAAGTTGACATTCACTGTATTGCACTTCTGTCTAAACTTCTAATCAGGTATTATTGTATCTTTTGAAATTTCCTGTTTTGATTTAAAACAATGATAAAAGGGTATTAAATACTAAAACAAAGTATGCCACATAAACTTGAGGCAGGGATAATTTGGATAGAAATAATCCATCCTGAGACGTAGTTATGTGGGCATACGAGAGAGATGAATACACAATCTATATCCTTAAGAATATGTTGTTATGTGAGTTTTTTTTTTTTTTGTAGAACACTACATTTGAAATGATAGTATCCTATTCCACATCCATTTCTTTGGAGATCTTGCAATTTACACTGCTGGTACTTTACTTAAGGATCCACATTCAATGTAGGAGGCTTAACATGTCAATAGACCAAAGCTCAGACTATAAGCCTGACATAATGACATTGATTGATACCCAAGATGAAGACTGCCTATTGCTACTATACTTATGAAGATTTTGTATAGTTTCTCTGTCCTAATCCTGACAAATTCTTTTGTAAACTTTAGTTATCAAACTTGTTGCAGTTGCAAAATAAAATGGATCATGCAGTGTTACCCAACTCGAGTGGCTCTTGTGGTTACCGAGGAGAGGTATAAGACCCTGGCTGGGTGGCGGAAGATCAGTGGATTGAGCCACGAGGCCATATTATTCCTTCCATTTATAATAATGGTGAGAGTTGGGGGCAGTGGGCCCAAAAGGCATGCAATGCGGCAATGCACAAAGTCCCGTGCGTATCGCCGGACATCCCAATATATATATATATTTTTTTGGAATAAGGGTAAATTTTATTCCTCGCACATCGCGGTAAAGGTAGTACAATACACTATTCTCACAACTCCCTCCCCAGTTAAGGGGCCATTACAGTTACATCGAATTCTATATTATGTAGAATTTCTACTGGCGGAGTAACCAGTCCCTCAAAGATACGCCTGTTGCGCTCCCTCTAGACATGCCAGACAGAAGCTGCAAGTCTAACTCTAGCCATCTTGGCCCAACCAGGATCCATCCCTCGGCGGTCGCTGATCCAGCTGAGGATCATCCGGATATCTCTAGCACTACCAACTCCATCCATCGATCGTGTACACTGTTCTGCCCAGATGAGCCAAGACAACGGACACTCAAAGAAGAGGTGGCTCATAGATTCCGCTTCGCCCATACAAAGTACACACTTCGGGTCGGGAATCTGCATCCCAAACCTGATAAGTCTGTCCCGCGTCATCAACCTGCCCAGAAGGAGTCTGTATGAACAGAGTTGCATTTTGCGGGCAATCCCCTTCGCCCAGATGAAGTCATACTCCGCAATCCTGTCATGAGGAGGCCGAACCAGAGTATAGCAACTTTTAAAACTGAATGTCCCGGCCCCACCAACTGAACCAGGAGCAACCCAACTCCAGGAGTCCGCAGGCTGGCTAGTATCGATAGGTATCCGCCGGATCGCCTCTCCAAACTGAGCCGTGAAAGGGTACTCCTCGGGACTCCAGCTTCCATCCCTGATGATCCGACTGCATTTCACCCCCCGGCTCGCCTCTCTGTCCCACTGAGGACCCAAGATCTCCAGAAGGGAGCCATTATCCATCCACGGGTCCAGCCATAGATCAGTATTCGCTCCGTCCTTCATAATCCTGCAAATAGCGGACTGTAGCACCGGTCTGCACTTAAGGATAGCCTTAAATGAGACCGAGAAATTGTTATCAATCCTGCATTGCCAAAAATTCATCCGCCGCACATATATATATATATATATATATATATATATATATATATATATATATATATATAATGCAACTAGTTTTCTCTTTGGCTTAATGTGTCATGAAGATTAATGCAAATTCCTATATCAAATTGTGTCATTGTACTCCTTCATCTAGACTCTTTATAGTTTAGGGGAACTTGGAGGATGCTCCTTGGTTGCATGGACCTAAATTGCATAGCTAAAAGGTAATACTACATGCCAACTGGCTGTCTATGTTTTATGGCATGTTTCTCATGCTTATGCAACCATGGCTAGGAATTTGATACCAACATAGAGGTTGACGTTATTGAGCTTCCTTAGCTGACCCCATTTTGATGGGAGAAGGCTTGGATGATGATGGTGGTGGTCTTACTACAAACTAGGATCAACAGGAGTCATCAAGTTAAGCCATTCTTATGAATCAACTTTTTGAGAAGTCTAACTTCATCAACTATATCCACGTTTGAATCATCATTATCATCAACTGTTGAATACCAGTTAATATTGAGAAAGCTCTGTAAAAGATTGACAAAATCTTCGTGATTGGTTGTCAGTACTTGACGTCAACCCTCATCAGTGCAATATATCTGCTCCACTTAGCTTTCAGAAGGAGAGGGCTCATGCCTTTAGACACGGAAGAATGAAGACCAGTTGGCGGGTGGTTAGACCTACCTTATTTGGTCATATAATGAATCTATATGCAACCATTGAGTTACTTTCTAAGCTCCTGTACATATTATCAGTAATCCAATGAGGCTTATGCAACCAGGTATGGTCCTCTTTATTCCCTGGACTATGCATAATGTCTAGAATATGTAACATGGTCAGCTTGAGCCATTTATGCCACAGTAAGGTAAAGAACTAATGAAATCACATTAAACATATTGCAAAATGTGGTCGTTAGGTAGAGTACTATGCAAATCATTTGTTGATTTATAATTGTTCAATATGATGCCCAAAATGTAAAAATTTGCATGACATTGATAGTGGGGACAGTCAAATTTGGCATGTGTGTCCGGCTAATCATTGTTTTGAAAGGTGCTCACTGTGACAGGCGCCTTGATCCTTGTTAATTGGCTCGTGTGTATAACTAATTGCCTTAGCTGTTAGGTTTGGTGTCAGTGTCTTTGCAACCCTCGGCTGCCTATGCAACTTGTCCGCTGCCTTTTAAACAATAGGTGTATTTTAACAACACAATAACTTTGGTTGATTTTGAAAATTGCATTGTTAGTTTTCTGCATGCGTCGTATTTGATGAATCTTCTTATATGCTGATAATCATTAGGGGAGATACATGCCCGCATCATCAGTCTTTCTAGAGGTCAAGATCTGAAAAGAAAGTATTTACCTGTGTAGGTTTACTGCATGGTTGCTCATCCATTACAGCCACACCTTGTTGCCACTGGAACTAATATTGGCGTAATTTTAAGCGAGTTTGATCCAAGATCTCTTCCAGCTGTTGTTCCACTACCAACAGCACCAGGCGGCAAGGAACATTCTGCAGTATACATAGCTGGGAGGGAGCTTAAACTACTAAATTTTCAGCTGTCAAACACTTCCAATCCGTCTCTTGGAAGTAGCAGCTCTATATCTGACACAGGAAGATCCAAGTCAGAGTCAGCGGAACACTTGGTTGTTAAGCAGACAAAGAAGCATATTAGCACACCTGCTCCACACGATTCATATTCAGTTCTCTCTGTAAGCAGTTCTGGAAAGTGAGTAGCTATATCTTAGTGCTCAGGACAAATTTTCCTGTTTAATTTGGTAATTGTTACTAATTCTATTGTCCTTCTTAACTATGTAGTTGCATTTGTTGCCTGAACATTTTGTTATGAGCTGATAATCTTCTTTTCTGGAGCAGATATAATTTCCTACCGACTAATGTTTTGAGTCAACAAGACTTGTTACTAAGTTACTAATCCAAATTTGTTGATGACCAAGGATAATTTGTTAGGATCTGTTGATGGATGGGTCTGACCTTTTATCAATCACAAACTTGAGTTTTACCTAAATATTGTACTTATTCTGAAAGCTTAGGCCTGGATGTAATCTTTGGCAGCATTCAGCTAGTAAAAATCACTTGAAATGATGCTGGTGCTTTGGAGTGGCTCAATTTTCTAGTTTTCAAATTAGATAAGCTGAATTATGATACTGATTTGCCCAACTTCAAGCATATTGGGACTGTTGTTCCTTCTCACTCTTTGTATTAATATGTCAGAGAGATGAGTGCAATTCCGTGTAACAAATTGTATCATCTTCATCTAGACTCTTTTAAACTTGAGCTTGGAAAGGGCTTCTTGGTTGCATGGGCTCACAAAAACATGTAATGCCCCAGTCCCAAATACTTGAGACTAGATACGTATCATGCCAGCTGTATACATACGAAGTCTACTCCAATATACGAAGACTCGTATGAATACATAAGCTGTATAATGCAAGGTTCAAAGTATCGGTATCGGTATCGGATATTTTGTGCAAGTATCGGTATCGGCAATATCGGCAGTATCGGATTGGAGTATCGGATTTTTTGGTATCGGCAGTATCGGCTAAATTAAATAATTATTAGTTAATTAGTAAAATTTAGAAAAAAAATAGTTTACATATTTATGAATTATTTATTTTATTTTTTGTATTTTTTAGGAAAAAAATATAGGAGACTTTTGAATATATATATATATATATATATATATATATTTGTGAAAAAAAAAAATATATATATATATATATATATATATTTGTGTCTCGGAAGGATTCTTAGCAGGAAGGGAAAAAAAGATCATATTGCAAAGGGAGCAAGTATCATAGACACCCAAAATCCCACTCAGATTAATAGTTAAACTAGCAGCTTCTTTCCTCAAGGATCTATGTTGATGCTGACATGGCTGCCATCACCACCAAATGTCTCTAGGGACTATTGAAAATATATAATAAATATACCAACTAAAGTAGACATGTGACTTGATCTTAGAAGACAGCTAGCTCCCCCTAGCTAGCTGTCCTCCTCTCTCCTCTCATCAATTAATAAAAAAGATAATGGTGACAGTGATTTGACATGATGTACTGCCAGTTTATTATAGTTTATTGGCTTAATTGTACTTTGCTACCCTCAACTATTCCACTTTTTCAACTTGATACCCTAAACTTTTTTTTGTAACAAGTTGATACCCAAAAAAAAATTTGGGACGAAAATACCCCTGCTCAAACATTAAAATTACCCCCCTCCCCCCAACCCCCCCTCCGGCTACCCCCTCCCTTCCGCTCCGCCTCCCCTCCGGCCACCCCCCTCTCCCGCGTCCGGCCAACCCGCATACCCCCACCGCCGTCGGCCGCAGCCGCCGCCGCAGTAGCAGCAGCCGTCGCCGCAGTAGTAGCAGCCGTCGCAGCATCAGCAGCCGCAGCCGCCGCCGCCGCGGCGGTGGCGCCGGAAGCGGGAGGGGGGGGGGGTTGGCCGGACGTGGGAGAGGGGAGTGGCCGGAGGGGAGGCGGAGCGGGAGGGAGGGGGTGGCCGGAGTGGGGGAGGGGGAGGGAGGGGAGAAGGGAAGAGGGAAGGGATAAGGGCATTTTGGGGTTTTTTGAAAAATTAGGTATCAAGTTGAAAAAAAATAATAGTTGAGGTATCAACTTGTTACAAAAAAAAGTTTAGGGTATCAAGTTGAAAAAACGGAATAGTTGAGGGTAGCAAAGTGCAATTAAGCCTAGTTTATTACCTACTATCTACTGCTACAAGTGAGTTGTTGCCAGCCATTTGCCAACCCAACCGGTCTGCACAAAAAGTAGTATTCCAGCAGTTGGAAAGAGTCTCGGTTTGCCAAAAAAAAAGCAGTATGCCATTGGAAGAAGGCAGCTAGCACTTGTTAAATGGAGATGGAGAGAGGTGGAGACGAGAGAAGACAGAGAGAGAGGAAGATGTTGGTGCTACTACTGGTTTCTTCTTCCCCGGTTCCACTAGCGTACGACTGTGTGTATCTTGCAGCAATATTTCAACAAAAAAATTATCTAACAGAGGTAAATATTACATGAATTTTCATCTTATTTATCCAAATCTTCGATTTTGGTCAGATTTATGTACGTATCGGTTCGTAGCGGCCTGTATCGGTCTGTATCGGATACTTATCGGCCGATACGGACCGATACAATAAAAAAGTACTGTGTATCGGCCGATACCGATATTTTGTTCAAGTATCGGATCGGACACCTTCAAATCCGATCCGATACGGCCGATACGTATCGGTATCGGCCGATACTTTGAACCTTGGTATAATGTAGTATTCCAAGACAAACTAAATCTCATCCACAATGAAAAGAATAATAATAGAAAAATTCAACTTGAACATTTATGATACAATCGTTGGGCGGAGACAAAGTCCACTACCAACTATCTCAATGATATAAATGTACAAGAAAGCGATCGACAAAATGATAAAACCAACCAAGCACAATTGTCTTCGAAGGAATGGAGAAGACCACGGCCTTGGCTAGAACACCTGCAAAAAACATGAACACACACCTGGAAAAAACCAGGTCCTCAGAGGGACGTAACAAGACACATAATATCATACCATAACTGAATAATAAAGCTCAACAGAAAAGTATGCATGAGTAAAGGTTCCTATCCATTCTATGTGATATGCACTTTGAGGACAACGTTCTACGCAGGGGCTGTAACGGATTCACGCAAGCAAGTAATAAAGAGTGGCCGTCAAGTAGCGCTCATCCGAGACACTATCGGCCGGACAGCAAGTAGCGCTCCTCCGAGTCACTATCACCCAAAAATGTGTAAAAAGTAAATGTAGCCTCTACGCTAGTAGCTGTCCCCTCCCCCCCATGATACTATACATGCATCGTAACCACGACACACCAACACATGTCGCTTCCGCAACACTGTTAATAATAGATAACTGTCAAGTCTTCTAACATGCGTCTATTGACAGTTAATCCTACGCATGCGCACGGGTGATCAGCTAACACGCAAGTGACCACTACATGATACTCACAACTCTCACACACAACTCGTGTACAATCGTGACAAGCCAATGAGACATACTAAATTTGATGGTAGTCCCTTAACTCTAAGCCAATTGCATAAAATATAGTAATTTGCATCTATATAAAATTTTGAAAGAACAACATAAAGAAAAAAAAAAGCATGCATGACATTGAGCAAGAAATTAAACAGTAAAGACAAGGTGTCTTGCCTGATGTGGCGCAATGATCCAACAAGTCATGTTCTGTCCAATGGCCGGGGTCGATATATGAGGGTCCAGTATTTCATGAGAAGAGAAACGCGTGATCAGTCGTGATCAATGGTGAAAACGAGAAGAAATTGAGAAGAACATACTCCTACTATTTTTAGAAAAGTATTTCTAATACTTAAGACTAGATTTTTGTTAGTAAAATAATTTTGGTAAATACTTGAAATCCAAAATAACCGTTTTAGGCAAAATTCTCTGTTTGCATAAATAGAATAATCATATTTTTATTTTTCTGATAATAAAAATACTAGAATATTTTTTTTTTCTAATTTGGATGCTACATTTCTGAAATATTTTACTATGTATATTTTAGTCAACAAAACTTTGTATAAGAAATTGAATACTAAAAGATACCATGTTTATACATATTTATAAATATTTATGCATATTTATTTCTAAACATTTTTAATAAGGAAAATAATATCATTAATAATAATAATAACATTTAATAATAATAATACTAATAATGATAATACTAATAATAATAATTATAATAAATAATACATAATATATTAATAACAATAATAATGATAATAATAAATACCTACAGTAATAATAATATAATAATATCTACAGTACCTATAATAATAATAATAATAATAATAATAATAACAATAATAATAATAATAATAATAATAATAATAATAATGTACTTAAATTCTGCTGTTCTTTAGAAAAGTAAGAAGAAAATAATCAAAAGTGTGGGAGAGAGAGAGAGTGGTCGAGAGAGAGAGGGAAAAAGGGGGACTCTCACCAGGGGTTCGGCGGCGGCGATCGGAGGCCGGGGGCGGCGATCGGATCTGCGCAGACGGAGGCTGCGGTCAGCGGAGGGAGTGGCGTCGACGGTTGTGGCGCTGTACGGCGCGTCGACGCCGGCGCGATGGGGGAACGAGGCAGTGGAGGCGGGTCGTGCGAGGAGGCAGGGTCCTCAGGAGGAGGCGGCGGCCGGGGATGCGTTGCCCTGGAGAGGAGTGCCGGTGAAGAGGGTTTGGTGGAGGCGGAGAGCGCCGGCGGTGGCCGGAGTGCTCGGGGCGGCGGTCGGCTGCGGCGATCGCGGCGGAGGGAGGCGCCCGAGGCAACGGCGATCGAGCGGCGAAGCTCCGGCGGAGAGGGAGCTGCTCACGGGGTCGGGGAACGCGGCGGAGAGGAGAAGTCGATGCGACGAGCGGGCGGAAGGGCGCGCCTGGCGCGGTGGCGGCGTCCGACCACCTGGAGAGGAAACGACTGCGGAGGAGCTGCTCGCGGTCTTGGGTGTAGTGCCCCGCTCCTTGCGGTCCACTATGTAATACCTACGGCTTGTTGACTCAGTCATGAACTGAGTACTTGGTGAAACCTTTGCCGGTATCGATTGATCACGGATGAAATGCAATGAACCTTTCCAATTGATGGATTGGCTTCTATTGAAATGAATCCAAGAGTTTTACTGAATGTTTTCTCTTCGCTGCTTGGTTTTGATGAATGCGTTTTCGTGTTGGTTTTCGATGATTGGTTTTCATTGTTTGCTTTCATCGCATTTCGCATTCATTCCGAATCTTGAGAGAAAGAGACGAAGTATGCTAATCAACTGTTGGTGCCATTATAGGCCGCGTGAATTGTTCGTGAACGGCGCGTGAAGTCCCTCCTTCTCTCTACTAAGATTCATCTCGGTGAGTTGCTTCAACCGAACAGACATTGATCTGTACGCCTAAGAAAAATGATCTCTAGTCTACTCTGTTGCCTTGTCCCAATAATCAACGATACCACATCCACAAAAGATAATAGAAGATAATTGAATTGAATCAAATGCAAGAATATGTGTTGCCACTCTATCTGCTTGATAAGAATGATCATCTGCTTGTCATCAGTATGCTTGAAAATGTAGACATGTACAGACGAACTTGTACGTGTTGAGATAAACCTGAAGGCACGAATCAAACGTGTCGTATACCTGTGCATAAGTCCAAGTGTGTCTCATCTGATAGAACGGCTAGAGCATGCATTTGGTCTCGGACAACTTGTATACAAGGAATTATTTGTCTCTCGGGTGGTATCTGGGGGCACCTGGAACCGCTCGGCCTAGGAGAGATTATGAGCACACTGGGTGCAAGGACCCATGTTAAAAGTGTAGCCGATATCTGAGTCCTTAGCGACGAGCTGAACCAAAGAGTCACAGCGGCTAATCATGGGAAAAACCCATGGACCAACATGTAGAATAGTCCACCTGCATGACCCAACTGACAACTTCAATATCTGCAAGAATGAATCATGAATTACTCATTATGCAAATTGTGCTAACGTGGTTTTGTGCAGGGATGACTGTCGGCGAGGGTAAGTTGCTATGATATATTCTATCTGTCATGTTCTTATGAATTGTTAAAAAGAACCTAGACAAGTAGAAAGATCACTAGTAAATGTTAGCTCAACATATTGATTTAGTGCAGAGATTTGCGAGTTCGGCCAAAAGCCGCTCGCCAGTACATGATGTGTACTGACCCACGTTGTGGGCATCCTTTTCAGAAAGCAAAAGGAGACAGGGGGATTTCAAGTGAGGCACCGAAGCTCGTCTAGCCCAGTAGAGCTCGTGGATCGCCTCGAAGTTTAATTTCAGTCAATCGCAAGTTTCCAGTTTTCATTTCCTTTGAAGGTGTCTTTCAATTCCAGCTTGTAATAAAGGATATCATGTATGGGCATTGTGGCTAATTTCAAAAGAGCGTTTCAAAGAGAATCTTGTAGCCAAATTATAAGGCAAATCTGAGTTGCAAAGCTTTGTACTTGTATTCCAATCAAGCTATGAATAAAATGAGTATTTCCATTTCAAATCTCTGTGTCCAACATTTGGTTTTCTGCAATGGGTGCGTGCGTGTGTTTTGCTTGACTAATGGGTACGTGCGTGTGTTTTTGCTTGACTAGTTGTTTTTGTGCAGGTACATGGCCTTGTGCAAGCGCAACTTAGGCTTGCACGGCATCACGCCTTAGCGAGGACGATCGATCCCGCAGGGATCCAAGCAAGACGGACGACCCTAGCGGGATCGGGGCGTGACATTGGGGAACCCACTGGTCGGGGCTACCTGGCCAGATCGTCGGGCACAATGGCGGATGAAGGCCGTCGACGACCCGTCTGGCCTGCACGGTACGGTGGGACGGACGCGCGGCGGAGGTTTCGACGGCGACAAGGGAGGTAAGGGTTCGGGTTTCATCTTTTCCTTTTCTTTGTTGGGGTTTTCGGGATGGTGGCGGTGGTAGGCTGTGGTGACGACGGGGATGGTGGCGAGACAGAGACGGTGGTTTGGGGTCGCCGGTGATGTGCGCCGGTGACGGTGGTGGTTGCGTTCGGGAATTTGGTGATCCCGATATGGGGATTTTGGTCGGAGTGGCCTGGGTGGTGATCGGGATGATGACGAGATGGTGGAGACGGGGATGCTACCGGGGCAGCGGTGGACAGGGATCGAGGAGGATGGGGATGGCAGAACTGTCGTGTCCTGCGAGACACGAACGGGGTATCCGGGATTGTCGGATACGGGAAAAATATGTATATATAAAAATAACAGATAGTAGATGGAGAATGGCACCGACACGATGCACGGATTTGATGGAAATTGTGGATGGTTGTGGTAGAGAATTATGGAGGAGTACCTCTCCTTTTATAGGAGGTGGGAATTCCCATTAGGATATAGATTAGGATGATTTAAATTCCCCAAGAGATAAATTCAATCAATAAAAATTAAATCTAAATTTAAATTAAATTCCATTTTAAATCTAGATCATCTAACTCAAAGAATAATATAAATTCTACCTTTAAACTTTTTAAGTTAAATCCATAAAATTAAATCGAGATTTAAAATGGCCACGAAATTTTAAATATATTTTCCAAAAATACCATTAATAATAATTTCAAAAATAATAAATAAATTTTTAAATATCTTTTTGAATAATACAGTATTAATAACAATAAATTCGAAAATGGAATAAATATATATGTCTCGTATAAAATGATCATTTGCATAAAACCTCATTTTTAAATTACTATTTATATAACTTCTATGATGTAAAATAAGGTTTTGGAAATTCCAAATGCGACACATTTTACAACTTTAAGTAATCGAAAATAAATATTTATTATTTATTATTTGGAAATTCAAACTTCTAAAATAAAATATTTACAAAATATGTACCTCGCACATATTCGCACTCGACGAGGCATATGAAAATATTGAGTTCATACGTGACGTATAATACGACTATGCGACGTACAAATATCAAGTAAAAATTTTGAAATACTCAATTTATATAAAAAAATTTAAGTAGAAATTTAGGGGGTTTACATCCTACCCAACTTACATGAATTTCGTCCTCGAAATTAAGAATAAGTAAGGGGGTGAGAAGATACGAGGGTAAGGCAACACAGATCATTGGGCGAGGCAACGAAACGATAAATATGCTCTAGAAAATCGTGATTCCGATAACGACGAAATAATTCACGACTTTGGAATTGAACGAGGGTTGCTAGTCAAGGTAAAAAAAAATCATGATAGTACGATGGAAGTAGCTTAAGGTGGAGATAGTCATATTGGTTGGTCAGTGGTTAACTATTCCCAAGTATATACAATTATCATGGTCATAGGAGAATGGGTTGGTCTATCTATCAATCACAAGCTTTGTCTAGAATAGTTAAAAGACGAAAGCCAACAAGAGTCCAAAGGAGATGTTTTCGAATGCTAGTATGTGATTCAAAGGCGGTTGTACAATTCCAAGAGAATTGTCAAGGTAATCGTGGAGGAGACTCTAGGGGCAAGTTTAACTATGTCTCCATCCACGTAGTATGATATATAAAAAGCGAACCAAGTGCACTATGGTTGATCAGACCATAATACGTCGGTTCTGATTAGACCATGTATTAGTGGGCGCCCACATTAAACATATGTCATGATCAAGCTTGATAAAGAATAAGCTTGCAAAACTAAGCTATTTAGCCTCATAGGTAGATAAAATAATAAGTAAAGGGTAATGATGAAAGAAATCAATGAGTCCAAGATCTTATAAACTCTAAGTTCCGTCCGAAATTTGGGTCTATGCAGTTGGCTTGGTTGATTAGACAAGTTAGGGTCCTCTAAGTGTTATAGTCCAAATGAACTTATCAATATGGTTCACTAGGAAAAAGGGTTTGCTAGGTAGTGAGATATTCTACCCAACTTACAAGAATTTAGCTAATGGTGTCATGGGACGATAGGTCAAGCAATCAAGATAAAATGCAAGGTTAAGCATGTAAGGAATTAAGTAGGACAAAATCATATACCGGGTCGAAAGAATGGAGTCGAGGTCGAGTCTCATCTATAGTTTAAAGTATATTGGTTTCACGGTAGGGATTAGAGTCCAGTCTTTTTGACCCGAAAGTCGTAACATAAAATTAGAGTACAAGGAGACGTGTTTTAGTGGCACGTGATATACCTACATGAAGGTGAGCTCGTGTAGGTCTTGCATGTGAAATTTGTGGGAAGGAAAAGTCTAGTGTTGTGCTCCAAATATCAAAGTCACGATTGGGACACCAAAGAACTTAAAGTAGAAAGTGGGAGTTAATGAGATAATGATTAACGAACAAAATAAATGATCGAGCTAAAACATGAAATAAAGATAACTTAGATTCTAACAAATCAAGGTAAAATAAATTAGGAGTACAGTTTCTAGGGATATGATAGCCACTTAGATGGTGTATGATCAAGGAACAATCTAATCATTTCTCAAGTTTTAAATGGTTAGATAGTCACGATAAAATCTAGATTTGAGAAAATGTCGAGTGAGTCAAGATTGAGATATCTTCACATAGTTTGGCAGATGACTTAACTACACTCGAGTACATACAACTATCATGGCAATTAATGAGGAATACTTGTATCCCATTAGGGTGACTTGCTTGCTTCTTGGTTCTCTACCAATATATGATCTAATTTCAAATTTCAAGTTCCTCAACAGTTTCGAAATACTATCTCAAGATACTCCATCAAATATCTAACCATAACTTTAAAGTTAACCTTTCTTTAAATAAATTCCAAGTAACCTTCATCATATCCAATGCGGCACAACTAAACTTCCATGATAAGCTATCACTTTTAAAAAATTTCAATTCTCAAATGTACCTCGAGATAAACTCTTAGCCCGTTTCATCAATCGTAATCATGTAACTCAATTTAAATCCTTTTTAAATATCCATAATCAAGGCTCTAAACTTGAAATCTAATTAACTTTTTTTTTTTTTAATCATAGATCATATGACACAATTTAAAATTTGAATTTTTCCTTCAAAGTCGCTTTCATATTCTCCAAATATTTAAACAAAATTTTACCATCATTTCTTCAACTCAAAGTTAAATAAACTTATAAATCGTACGACTCAATTTTAAACCTCTAGCTCTCTCAAACTAAACTTTCGTCTTTTCTAGTTGTCTAAAAATCATAATTAAAACTCCTTAATTAATCTTGAGATAAACTTTATAATATTACAATCCAAACTTTTAAAGTTAACCGTAAATCATGCGTCACAATATAAAAACTTAAGTTATTTCTCTATCGATTTCATACCCATAATAAATCATAACTATTTCACCATTTCAAAAAAAATCGTAAATAAAAAAAAATTGTTTTCTCGATCTAGCTATCCTCTTGTGTATACCACCAAATTCTAACTATCCTTTGAAGGTGGTAATATGCTACTACCCAACTTGAAATTAACTAATCCTTAAGATCATATCTCTAGGAAAAATAAATGCCTTTATACTCAAATATAACCTCAATGGATATTATTTGTCAATATAATCCTTCTAGCCATAGGGTTGACCAATAAGTATATAGTAGTGTAGTCATCTTTCTAACCATGTTTAAGCACGAGATGATAGGGTGTTGGTTGAAAGAGTTCAAGCAAGATGCAAAAATCAAGGAGAGCTACGGGAGTCGGAATATGGAAATCAAGGAAGGTCAAGGAAGGTGATCAAGTATGTGGATGAGATTCCTAGATTCTAATCCTATATTGCAGGCCCGCTCGGTACAGTCATGTAACCGAAACGGCAAACTTGACCTGCATGGACTACCACAAAAACATGTAACGCCCCAGTCCCAAATACTTGAGACTAGATACGTATCATGCCAGCTGTATACATACGAAGTCTACTCCAATATACGAAGACTCGTATGAATATATAAGCTGTATAATGTAGTATTCCAAGACAAACTAAATCTCATCCACAATAAAAAGAATAATAATAGAAAAATTCAACTTGAACATTTATGATACAATCGTTGGGCGGAGACAAAGTCCACTACCAACTATCTCAATGATATAAATGTACAAGAAAGCGATCGACAAAATGATAAAACCAACCAAGCACAATTGTCTTCGAAGGAATGGAGAAGACCACGGCCTTGGCTAGAACACCTGCAGAAAACATGAACACACACCTGGGAAAAAACCAGGTCCTCAGAGGGACGTAACAAGACACATAATATCATGCCATAACTGAATAATAAAGCTCAACAGAAAAGTATGCATGAGTAAATGTTCCTATCCATTATTAGAAAGACAAACACTGCATAGCCAAAAGTTAGGTCAATGTACCTGTCAACTGGGTGTCTAGGTTTTTGCATGGACTTCTCATGCTCATAGCTGTCTTGTCTAAGTTTGGCACCACTAGTTATGGTTGCAAGCCAGTCATAAAACTGTCACTTCTTGACTGAGCTTTGTTATGCTCCACAACTGACAATTCTGTTAGGAGAAGGCTTCATTTCCAATTGACTGAAACACATCTTTCAGTTATGACAAGCTAGTTAATGTACCTGCTATTAGAAATATTCAACTGACCAACATTACATGTTTCAATGGTTGGGAAAACGAGATATTAGCCAATGATTCATATTGTAGAATGAGCCATTACCGTGTTGGACCAATAGGAGAAAAGTTTCAAAAATGGAAAATAACATTGCCATGTTGGACCAAGTTGAAACTTTTCTCCTATTGGTCCAACACGACAATGACTCATTTTATAATATGAACCATTAGCTCATATCTGTATATATATATACACACCAAAAAAAGCATTGGCTCTAGTGGTCTAGTCTTGGTGACATAAGTACCTGAGAACCCGGTAGGAGGTTCAAATCCTCCTGGACACGATATGCGCTTAAATACTAAAATTCAGCTAGCGGTTGATTGAGAGTCGGACATGTAGAAGCGTCTATCCGGATAGGGGATCGTTGCACCAATATTCAGCCCTAGTAGAGTGTGTAATGAAGATCGACCCGATCAGCGGATCGAGGAAGGATGCATCTTAAGCAAAAAATCGAGGATCGACGTGCATAGATTACCGTCCGACTAGGCCGAAGAGCTTATAATGTAATAAAATCGAGATTAGCTATGGGCTTAGCCCGGGTCATAGAATGTAATACTACCTTGCAGCAATATTTTTTTTTGAAAGAAGGTAATTGTGGCGAATGCTCCCACCGGGAATCGATCTCCTGACCATTCGGGCCGCATGCATCTCTCTTAACCACTAGGCTAGATACGGGTCTGGCCAGGAAGATGCAGTTGTGTGTTTACAAGCTTCTTCTGGGTCGCCTCTTGACGAGGGATAGACTGAGTTCTTTTGGAGTGCCAGTGCCGGATCCCATTTGTGTGCTTTGCTACTTGGAGCCTGAGTCTATTAAACATATATTTTTCGAGTGCACTCTGGCATGACAGATATGGTCGGAGCAGAGTCGGATTTTGGGAGTGTACGCCTCTGGTAAAAGCATTGGGGACATCATCCAGGTGATTCGAGATAGTAGGGGTCGAGGTCAGGACTGGTTCCGCACAGCCAGAGTTCGTCTGGCGGCTTCGGTTTGGCATGTTTGGCGGGAGCGAAACCGCCGGATCTTTGAGGGACTAGTCACACCTCCGGTTGGCATTCTCCATAATATTGAGTTTGATGTGAATGCTATGGAGAATGGATGAGTGTTGAGTGGGAGTCCCACTCAATTTGTATGTTGTATGATTATGGCTTTTCGTTTGGAATAAAATTTACCTTTTTCCATATATATATATATATATATATATATATATATATATATATATATGGGTCCTTCTACAATACATGGGATGTATCAATACATCCCAAACAATTGCATTGAAAATGCATTGGAAATTGTGAAAGGTGTTTACTTTGACTTTGACTTTACCTGTTACTTTGACTTCGGCTTTAATCTGAACCATTGGATCAACATCCAATGATTCAGATTTGGGATGTATCGATACAAATTTTTACATGGAATGTATTGAAGAATTTTCATATATATATATATATATATATATTTTTTTTTTGGAAAAAGGGTAAATTTTATTCCATCATCTCAATAAGGTTACAACATAGTGATACAAGCCCAACTCAGGGGGACATTACTAGTACATCCGACTCAATGTTATGAAGTATGCCCACCACTGGGGTGGATAGTCCCTCATAAATGCGCCGGTTCCTCTCCCTCCAGACATGCCAAACTGACGCAGCAAGTCTCAATCTAGCATGCCTAGCCCAGCTCTGCTCCTTGCCCCTGCAATCACCAATCCACTTAAGGATTTCTCTGAAGTCCCGCTCCCTGCCAACCCCTCCCAAGTGTCTCCGGCACTGCTCTGCCCAGATGCTCCATGCCACATGGCACTGAAAGAACAGGTGCCCAATAGATTCAGGCTCTGTCTCACACAAAACACACTCAGGCTCAGGAACAGAAACCCCGAACCGAAGCAATCTGTCCCGAGTAAGCAACCGGCCCATCACCAGTTTGTATGCAGACAATTGCATCTTCCTGGCGAGCCCCTTCCCCCAGACAAAGTCGTACTCCTCAATATCATCGAAGTGGGGGCGGACAAGGTCGTAGCAGCTGCTAAATCTGAACTCCCCAGCACCCTCCGAGCGGCCGGGAGGGGCCCACATCCAGACATCAGACAGTGCCGTAGGAGTGATCTGCACCTGTCTGATCTCCTCAACTAACGCAGCAGTGAATCGATACTCCTCAGGCCTCCAGATCCCACCACGTATGATGTGCCTACACGTCAGACCTCTGTATGCCACGCCGTCCCTCTGGGGCCCCAGAATCTCCAGGAGAGACTGACCTGAGATCCACGGATCGAGCCATAGATCCGTCTCCCCTCCCTCCCTCATCCTCCTCCGCAAAGCCGTCCGAAGAACAGGACGAGTCCTCAGGATATGCTTGAAAGACACAGAGAAGTTGTTGTCAATTTCACATACCCAGAAGTTTCTGCCCCGGAGATACCGACTAGTCATCCAGGCCGACCATAGAGAATCACCCTGAAGGAACCTCCATGCCAGCTTGATCCCCGCCGCCTCCCTGACAGAAACAAGTGATCGCAGACCCACACCTCCCTCTTTCCTAGGCCGACAGAGCTGCTCCCAGGAGATGGCGTGTATCCCCCCATGCCAAATGAACTTGGCACATATGCTCTCAATCTTTCTGATAGTAGCCAGAGGCACCATAATCGATTGGAGCCAGAACAGAGCAATAGCAGAAATGACTGAGCGAACCAGCTCAATACGCCCTCCAAACGAAAGGCCAGCCGCCTGCCAGCCCTCAACCCTCCTCTGTGCAAAATCCACCAGACTCTGACAGTCACGGTCCTTCGCGTAGTTGACGGAAAGGGGCACCCCCAGATATTTCACCGGGAGGTCCCCCATTTCCACCCCAAGCTCCAAGGCCCGCTCCTCCTTCAAAGTGCAAGAGTTGCTGAAGTAGACTTTGCTTTTGTCCCTGTTTAACCGAAGGCCCGATAGCTGTTCGAACTCCTCCATCACTGCCGCAAGCTCCCTCATCCCACGCATGGAAGGCCTCAACAGGACCAAAAGATCATCAGCATAGATGAGATGAGAGACCACCGGGGAGACCCTGCTGTATATCGGTACAATCCTCTCCCGATGCACCGCGATGTCCATCAAACATGTGAAATACTCCATCACAAGGGTGAATAGGTAGGGGGAGAGCGGGTCCCCCTGCCGAAGCCCCCTGCTGCTACCAAAGAACCCGTAAGGGATACCCTGGATGAGAACCGAGAAAGTAGGAGAGGTGATGCACTCTCTGACTCTATCCACCCAAGTCTCGGAGAAGCCCATCGCAGCCATCAAATGACAGAGGAAGTCCCTGTTGACAGTGTCGTATGCTTTCCTCAGGTCGAGCTTCACACATGCCTTCATCCCTCCAGGCTTGTGGAACTCCCGAATCAGCTCATGAGCCAGCAGGCTATGCTCCGCAATAGACCGCCCCTTAATGAAGGCCGCCTGATTCCGAGACACCAGGCCCTGCATAGCATCCTCCATCCTCCTGCACATAAGATGAGTAATTATTTTATACAAATAATTACAGCAAGCAATCGGTCGAAAGTCAGCAAGAGATGTCGCCCCCTCCTTCTTGGGCACAAGTGTCAGGAAGGTGTGGTTCAGCTCCTTCAGGAGCTTGCCCGTATCAAAGAACTCCTGAACAGCCTCAAGGACCGGGGCCTTGAGGGTATTCCAATGGCGTTTGTAGAAACCACTGGAGAACCCATCCGGCCCAGGAGCCTTGGAAGCATCAGCCTGCATCACAATCATCTCCACCTCCGCCATCCGGATAGGGGCCATAAGAAGACTATTGCCGTACTCCGTAATCAACGTCTTCGTAATCAGCTGCGGGAAAACCGAGGGATAGTCTGTCTGATGATATAGCTCAGAGTAGAACTGGACAGCCTCCTCCTGGATAGCAACCTGGTCAGTCACAAGGCGCCCGTCCCTGCCAATCAGTCTCTGGATACGGTTCCGGTGCTGACGCGCCCGGATGACATCGTAGAAGAATTTGGTGCAACGGTCCCCATCCTTGAGCCAGGAGCATTTGGCCCGTTGGGCCGCACTAATCTCCTGCTGAAGCCTCAAGGTGTTGACCTCTGCAGCCAAACTCTTCTCTCTAGCCGCCATCTCCCCACTCAACATGTCGTCCTGAAGCTCTGCCTGCAGGTCTCTCAACTCCGCCTCCTTCTCCTGAAGGGAGGTCCGGGGAAGAGCCATCACCCAGTCTCGGATGGCGCGTTTGGCGTTTTTCAGCCTGTGGACCATACAAAACTGGGCAGTGCCGACCGCCTCCTGGCCAAGTCCTCCCGCCACCGTCTCCTCATAGCCAGCCGATAGGAACCAACTGTTGTCATACCGGAAAGGACGGGCTCTCCATCTGGGACTCTCCACGAAGCGCACCAGGATCGGCGAGTGGTCACTGGTCCCCGCAGGGAGCCCCTCTGCCACAGAAGAGGGGAATAGGCGGAACCAATCACTATTCCCCAAAGCCCGATCCAGCTGGCATGCCACCCTGCTCACCTCCGCCTTGTTGTGCCAAGTCCATATGTGTCCGATCCTCTCCAGGTCCCTGAGCCCTGACTGGAGAAGGCAAGACTGAAAGTCTGAAAGAATCTGGTCCGGCACCGGCCTCCCCCCCAGCTTCTCTCCCCGGTATATATATATATATATATATATATATATATATATATTGTCTTCCTATGTTATTTTGATGAACTTTATAAGTAGTGCTAACATCTGCTCTATTGGTGTTCCTTTTTGCAGGTATGTAGCATTTGTCTGGCCTGATATTCCCTCCTTTTCAGTCTATAGGGTTAGTGATTGGTCAATTGTCGATTCTGGTACGGGAAGAGTGTTTGCTTGGGACACATGTCGCGACAGATTTGCTGTGGTGGAAACTGCATTGGCTCCAAGAATGCCTATCATTCTTAAAGGTGGTTCATCTAAGAAAGCAAAAGAAGCTGCCGCTGCAGCAGCTCAAGCAGCAGCTGCAGCTGCCAGTGCAGCTTCTTTAGCAACAGTGCAAGTGAGAATCTTGCTGGATGATGGGGGTTCACATGTTTTGACGAAGTCTATAGACGGTCGCAATGAGCCAGTAAGTGTTGTTTTGGCATCTATCATAGCTCTTTATTTTCATGCTTCAGCATTTTCTGGAGACCAGCATATCTGCTCTTATCTTCTTAGAACAAAAATAACCAAGCCTTATCCCATATATTTCGGTTTGACTACATATTTCCTTTTCCTCCATTAGATCTATTAGTACTTTTCATATTAGCAGCTGCCATTTACTTCTTAAAAGTTCAATCCAGGTCTATTTTTGACCTTTGCAGCTCCTTTAACTTCCATCCAATTGCTGCTCCTAACTTGAATCCAATGACATTGGTCTATGTTTGCACCTCATATTACTCTGTTTTTTTCCTATCACCAGGAGTCTTTAATTTTTGTTTATTAACTAGTGGATTTCTGCACAAAGGTTATTGGGCTGCATAGTGGTGCATTGCTTGGTGTTGCATACCGTACATCACGGGTAATTAGCCCTCTAGCTGCAACTTCTATTTCAAGTATTCAGTCGATGCCAATGTCGGGCTTTGGCAATGGTGGAGTTGCATCTTTTCCTGGCGCTGATGATAAGCATTCTGGTGCTGAAGCAGCACCTCAGAATTTTCAGCTATACAGGTAAAAGATGATTAGTCAGTGCAAAAAATTGTTCAAAATAGGATTTGGTTTTAGTATGTTCGGATAATGTACAAATTTAATATTTGTTGGAAATATTTGATGGTCTTGTTCAAGCTTAGTAAGTTCAACACTTAATTGAAACCTATAACTCAATTTTTATATCAAGACTTACAGGCATTGTCAATTACTACTTTATTCCCCCTACACGAGCCACGTGTGATATGTCTTTAATTTTTCTATATTTCATTATATTCACATTTTTTAGCCTGTGATCTGATTAACTTCCAAATATTTGCAGTTGGGAAACTTACCAACCTGTTAGCGGACTTCTCTCTCAGCCAGAGTGGACTGTGTGGGACCAAACTGTTGAGTATTGTGCTTTTGCATATCATCAGTATATTGTGATATCTTCTTTGCGCCCTCAATATAGGTATCTTGGAGATGTTGCAATTCCATCTGCCACTAGCGCTGTCTGGCATCGTAGGCAGCTGTTTGTGGTTACCCCAACTACCATAGAGTAAGTTATATATATATATATATACTGCTGACAAGTGAAAACACCAAGGTTCAAACACTTCATTTTGTATTTGTAATAGACTTCTCTAGCTATCAATGTAGCAAGAGGGGGCATACTGGTCGGTGGCAGGGCCATCAGGGAGGGTAGAAGAGACTAAATATGGTATTGGTAGCTAGGGTTTAAGGATGTGGAAAGAGGAGGAAGATGCGGTTATGGTGGTGTGCTAGTGTTCAGGGAGGAGGAAGAACATAAGATACTGATTGTGTCTTAGGATTTAGGGAGGACGAAGAAAAAGGTGGTGGTGGGTTAGAATTAGGGATGAAGAAGGAGGATGAAGATTTTGGTGGTTGCTTAGGGTTTAGGGAGGAGGGGAGGGGGACTTGGGGATTTTTCAGGTAGCGTGGTAGCAGAAGGGGAGGGGTTGGCTTTGTTAAGGAGGGTTATAGCTTGTGATTATTTTTTCCATCAATAATGGTTGACAAACTTCATGGTATTAAGTGAAAAAAAGTTTTAAGGTATCCATGTTAAGAACAAAGATCATGGTATCAATGTGAACATATTGCAAAGTTCAGGGTATTTTAGTGAACATTAACCTATAAGAAATACTAAAGTCCTAAAAATATACGGATGATATATTTCACTAAACCTCCATGAAGTTTCGTCGGCTATTCGTCTATTGATTAATTAACATAACAAAGAAGCCAAAGCCTATCATATCTTCTTTCTCGATTTATAGTTTTTGCATTGGAAGTGAGGAAATTGATACTTAAATTGTGATTTTGGTCCCGAGGAATATGAAAGTACATTAGCACAGGTTTTTTCATGCGAGCTATATTTGACTGCTATTACTGTCTTTCTTCATAGATAGAGGGGTGATTTGGCTTTCCTGGCCGATTTCTTGCTAGGATTTTCCCTTGCTTAGTAATGGACCTCGTGTTTGAACTGCAATGAATCAACATGCTGTTGTGAGCAGTATTTTTGTTGATTTGGTCATCCCGTCGGCCTCTGGCTTGGTTGTGCCCATGTACTGCCATCTCCCATGCTTTCATTCATAAGAAGAAAGCATTCAACGTCCAAAACGCCTAGCTGGCCTTAAGCTTTCTTCCTGACTAGGGTTCTTATAGAGCTTGCATAAGAATTTGATTTTACATGCTGGCAATCAATCCAATTCAGTCTTGTTCTCAAATGGCTCCAATTGGCCGTTTAAATTTAGCTGAATATAAGCCATTTATGGACAGATCATGCTACAATAGGGATGTTTTGGGGTCAGCTATGGGGCAAACAAAAGCTCACAAAAGAATTGGCAAAGTTTTTGTGACCAATCTTCCCAACCTGATCTTAAGCGCCACTGTCTTGGTGCCAATGTCCTAGTCAAGGTAGCTAATGAGCAAGAAAGAGGCTTTCGTTCTTGACATCAAACATAGAAGGCTAGTTGGCTGGTATTTGGTACATAGAGCTAACATTTTTGGTACTGCTGTTTTCACTAATGGAACCAAGGATCAGCCAGCCTAAGTTCCCCTTGACTGTAAACAAGAAACTGGCTGAGGTGGATATGCTTATAGCTTGTCCTACCAGAGTTGAGCATGGCAAAGATATTAAGTTAGGGGCTTGTTGGTTAGTTGATGATCAAATCTTATATTTGAATTTTCAAAGATTCGCCAAGTGATCCTCTGCCTTCAAGCTGATATTATTAAAACTTAAGTGACAAGTCTGTCGTGTCCCTGATTTGGCAAATTCTGCATGTTGATATGTGAACCTTCATCTCACTGTTTGGCTTCAAATCGAAATTTGGTTATGATAGTTGGAAGATGATTCAAAGATTAGTCATATACTAAAAATGTTCCCTAATTTAATCTCTTTACATGAAGGATCAAATAGATCAGGATCAATAACAATATTTATGCTAGTAAATTGGTCATCAATCGTGTTTTTGTCTCTTTCTTGCTGGATATTAGCAAGTTCATGCTTAATCTTTAAGGTCCTACATCAGAATCTATTTGCTAAGCACAGTAGCCGTTTTTTAGGTGTGTATTTGTTGATGCTGGAGTTGCACCTATTGATCTTGAAACCAAGAAGCGAAAAGAAGAAATGAAAGCCAGAGAAGCACAAAGTAGAGCATTTGCTGAACATGGGGAGTTGGCACTTATAGCAGTTGATAACCCACAAGTTTCAACAAATGAAAGAATCTCGTTGAGACCTCCACTGTTGCAGGTATATTAAAAGCAAAAAGTAATGAAACTGAACAATTAAAATTAAAACTATACAATATTGGATGTTGGTTTTCATTCCATTATTCTCGAGATGAACGCAGCTGTTGTAGTTAAAGAAATCTCTCAGCTAGGGGAAACTCCTTGTCTTATATTGGAGTTGTTTACGAGGAGTTAAGGAGGCTTGCTAGCAGGTTCATGGCTTTTAAAGTTCAATATGTTCCTAGGAGTTGCAGATCTGTAGCTCATAGTCTTGCCAATATACTCTTGACATCTCTGATGTTTGTATCTGGTTAGAGGATGCTCCTTCGTTCATTGGGGCACTTCTTGCTAATTGCTATTAATGTTTTATTATCCAATAAATTTCTCCTTATATAAAAAAAATCGAAACTATGCCATAACATTTTCTTTTCTACCCTTCTCTCGATCTCTTTCTCACTTTCACCACTCCCACACATCTTCTTTCTACTATTTCATCTGGAATGCACAGTTTTATTGTAGTTGAACCACATTTCTTTACAAGCGCAACTTTGACTCCTCTAAAGTAGTTGCATAAAAATTATAATGTTGTAATATGCATAAATTTCAAATCAAGGGACTAAGTAAAGTTTATGTTTAGGTTAATTTTCGTTAGAAATCAATATGTTGCAAGAATTATGTTATTTACTTACCGTTAGGTTTAATTTTTAAATCATATTTTGAAAATTTTGTGTTGCCGCTCTTTCTTCAATTTTGGTATATTGGGGAATGGCCACCCAAACTTTTGGGGTATGCTTTCTTGCTGTTGTTATTACTTTCTCTGGCCAATTGGAGTGATGGTTAGCTTGTCAGAGAAAGATTTTATGTTTGGTTTTAATATGTACAGCTTGGTCTTAGCTTCAAACTGTGGGTTTGGTTTTAATTTTTAAAACTGAAAACATAGTTATTTCAATCATATATAAGCATTTTGCACGTGTATGGTGTTGTGTTCATAACGTATTACCAATATAATGATACAAACAACTAGGATAAAACCAATACAAACAACCAAATATATCATTTTTAGCTAAAACTTGAATCGATGTTTATATATTAGAGGCCCCATACGAAGAAGAGGATGGCATAACATGAAAGCCCATACGGAGAAGAGGATGTCATAAAATGAAAGCCTAAAGCCTATAGAAAGATAAGTATTGACCTCTTTTTCTCATCTTGTTGAAACTTGGTGACTTTCTTTTGGGGCTAGGTTTGGTTCCCATTTGAAATGGCAGACGCTCAATTTCAAATGACAAACGTCAAATGGTTTTCTCACGAGGGTTTGGCTTTTTCTCTTTCGGGCATTTTTGTACGGTAAAGACAACAGTGGGAACCAAACAGACTTTGTTTGATGTTTTGGCCAATATGCTCACAGAAACGAAAAATGCTCCATTTCAAATGGAAATCAAACTAGTCCTTGCTTTCTGTTAAAATCATGGAATCAATGATCTAGGCACAATGGCCAGGGATATACATATACAAGTACAATTGGAGAATGTTCCTCTCACAACCAAGGTGTGACTATCTACAATTGCTCTAACACCACCCTCAAACTCACAATAGGTCGTCCAAAGAGAATTTGAGAAGGAAAAAACAATCCAGAATGCATAAAGAAGCAACAATCAACAAAACATAACAATGCCCCTCTCAAACTCTCTAACTCAAGGTGGATCGACCAGTGAGAACGGAGAATGGAAGTCTCTTAACAATATGAGCCTCGTGAAAAACTCAATGTGTTTCATCTTCTCATGAAACACAGGGTTGATGCTGAGGATTAGGAGCAAATCCAGTGAGACCTATGTCAGCAACAAGATGAAGCAACTAGGGGTGAGTATTCGGTTAATTCGGTTCAAACCGAACCGAATAACCGAAAACCGAATTGGACCGAAAACCGAATAAGTAAAACCGAAACCGAACCGAACTAGCCCATAACCGAATCAAACCGAACCGAATTAAATCGGTTTTCGGTTAATTCGGTTTTTTACACTTTTTTTTTGTTAATATATATAGTAACTAAATATACCTAAATTTATTTAGTATATATATATATATATATATATATATATATATATATATTAGAAGATGACGGAAGCGAACCCTAGCTCTGCTAGGGCATCACCAAATCGAAGCGAGGAGGCGGCCAATCGACCTCCGGACCGGGGGAAGGGCAAGGGGGTGGCGGCGGAGGCCGGCGGCGACCGGCCGCCAGAAAACCTGGAAACTGCTGCTGCACGCGCGCGGGCGTTCGCTGGCGGCCGGGGGGGTCCGGCGAACCCTCCCCGGGGGCGGACGGATGCCGGCGACCCACCCCAGGTGGGGGGGGGGGGGTGGCCGGGGAGGGCTGCGGACGGCGGCGACGTCACCGGGCACGGGTTCGACCGGTGGTTCGACGGCGGTTGCTCCGGGGGGCTCCCCTATGGTGTTCACCGCCCAGAGTGAGGAGGGGACTTGGACTACGGTCCAAAATCGGAGGGTAAGGCGAGGAGGTGGGCAACGATCGCACATCTCTGAGACTAGGAGGGGCTTCGCTTCTACGCAGGGATCGGACAGGAGGTCAGGGATAGCCAGGAGAACATGACCAACGGTGGGCCAGGTGCACACAGGGGAACGGGAGGGACAAGCCAGGACTACGTGGAGGCCTCGTGCGAAGGGGTCAGCCGGGGCGGCTGGCCCAGTTATCGGGGTGAGCGGGACTGCTGCGAACTTGAGGGACCGGCCGGCCCCGACGATCCTGCCTCGAAGTTCGGGCCCACGGCCTGTGTCTTGGGCAGATGCGTGCAAGGTGGGGGTTGCAAAGACTCCGGCATCGATGGAGTATGTTGCGCCTATGGCGGTTGGGGGTGAGCTATGCGCCGACTTTCCGGCTGAGGAAGTGGCGAAGGTGACGGCATTTTGGGAGAATACTTTAGTGTTATATGTGTTGGGGAGCAAGCCCTTCTACGGGCAGATCCGAGGTTATGCGGATAGAGTCTGGCGGCCGAAGGGTAGCATGGAGTTCTTCTCCAAGGAGAACGGCTTCTACTTCGTTAAATTTGGGATGGCAGAAGATGTGGCTCGGATACTCCAGGGAGGGCCATGGACGTTTGATGGTCGCCTCATCATACTGAAGCAATGGACTCCTGACTTGCGATGTGAGAAGGAGGTGCTGAATGCGGTGCCTGTGTGGGTCCGGTTTCCTGAATTTCCGGTTCGCTTCTGGAGTGTCCCCCTTCTTATGAGACTTGCCAGCCTCATTGGCAAGCCGATTAAGGCGGATGATGCCACCGCCTTCAGGACTAGATTGATGTATGCTCGGGTATTTGTGGAGATTGACGCCAGGTTGGACCTGCCAGAGCAGTTGAAGTACCGGACCCCTACTGGTCAGATCCTGATGCAGAAGGTGGAGTATGAGTGGGTTCCCCCCAGATGCCCGGCGTGTGTCTGCTTTGGGCATCTCCCAAATGCTTGTAGGCGAGGAGGAGTTTCTGAGGTGGTGACGGAGGAGGCAGTACAGGAGACATGTGGTGTAGTTGGTACCCCTGTAGTTGAAAAGGCGGGCTTGATGGAGGATGAGATGGAGGCAGACCCTTCCCACATCTCTGGGGAAAACGAGGAGTCTCCGACGGAGATTTCTGCCGGGGTGATGGTTGAGTATACGGGGACGAGGACTATGACCACCAGGAGTATGGGACAGGAGGACAGGCGAAAAGGAGAGGATAACACTTTAGCTCTTCAGGTATACAGTCGGAAGCGCCAGGTAACGGAGTCGCATAGTGAGTACAGCGGACAAGGTGGGCCGGAGAGAGTGTGGAAGGTCAACCCTAAATGGGTAGCGGTCCTAGCTCAGCCTTCCCAACAGGGGGACCCGCAATGGGTAGCGGCCCTTGATCAGCCTCTACTTCAGGGGGATAGAAATGAGGAGTCCAGAGATATGGAGGTTGCACTCTCCCCGGGTGCACCTTCAGAGGATGTTCAGGGGACCCCACCCGCGGTTTAGATGTCGGCCCTTGCCTGGAATGTCCGGGGGGGGTGTTCTCTGGGGAGATGGAGGGAGATTAGTGAGGTGCTGAGGAAGGAGACGTGTGAAATCTCGATCTTACTAGAGACTAAGATCAGGGGGGCGAAAACCCTGGCTCGTAGAACTCCTACGAACTGGGTCCAGCTCCACAACCTTGGTCTCTGTGATATGGCGAGAATCTGGGTTAGATGGAACGGAGCTAGTTGGGAGGGGGAGGAGGTTTTCATGACGGACCAGCTGGTGGCTATCTCCTTCGCCAACAAGGGTGGGTTCCGATTCCTGCTTGGTGCTGTCTATGGGCACAATAACAGGAGGCTGCGGGAGGCCTTGTGGCAGGACATCATTAGGCTGAGTATATTGGCGGGACATCGTCATCTCCCCCTGCTTATTATGGGAGACTTCAATGCCACGCTATACAGGGGGGAGAAGCTGGGGGGGGGCGGCCGGTCCCGGACCAGATTCTATCAGACTTTCAGTCATGTCTTCTCCAGTCCGGGCTCAGGGATCTGGAGAGGGTGGGGCACATATGGACGTGGCACATCAAGGCGGTGGTTAGCAGGGTGGCATGCCAGCTTGATCGTGCTTTAGGGAACAGTGATTGGTTCCGCCTATTCCCCTCTGCTGTGGCTGAGGGGCTTCCTGCGGGGACCAGTGACCATTCGCCGATCCTGGTGCGCTTCGTGGAGAGTCCCAGATGGAGAGCCCGTCCGTTCAGGTATGACAACAGTTGGTTCCTATCGTCTGGCTATGAGGAGACTGTGGCGGGGGGTCTTTGTCAGGATGTGGTCGGCACAGCTCAGTTCCGTATGGTTCACAGGCTAAAGAAGACCAAACGCGCCATCAGAGACTGGGTGAGGGCTCTCCCCCGGACCTCCTTACAGGAGAAGGAGGCGGAGCTGAGAGACCTGCAGTCTGACCTTCAGGGGGACATGATGAGCGGAGAGATGGCGGCTAGAGAGAAGAAGATGGCTGCAGAGGTCAACACCTTACGTCTCCAGCAGGAGATTAGTGCGGCCCAACGGGCCAAATGCTCCTGGCTCAAGGATGGGGACCGATGCACCAAATTCTTCTATGATGTCATTCGGGCTCGCCAGCACCGGAACTGCATCCAGAGACTTCTAGACAGGGATGGGCGTCTTGTGACCGACCAGGTTGCTATCCAGGAGGAGGCTGTCCGGTTCTACTCTGAGCTTTATCATCAGACGGACTATCCCGCTGTATTCCTGCAGCTGACTACGAAGACGTTGATTACTGAGTATGGCAACAGTCTTCTTATGGCTCCTATCCGGATGGCGGAGGTGGAGGCGATTGTGATGCAGGCTGATGCTTCCAAGTCCCCTGGGCCGGACGGTTTCTCTAGCGGCTTCTACAAGCGACATTGGGGTGCCCTCAAGGCCCAGGTCCTAGAGGCTGTACAGGAGTTCTTTGAGACGGGCAAGCTTCTGAAGGAGCTGAACCACACCTTCCTGATGCTGGTGTCCAAGAAGGAGGGGGCGACTTCCCTTACTGACTTCCAACCGATTGCTTGCTGTAATTATTTGTATAAAATAATTACTCACCTTATGTGCAGGAGGATGGAGGACGCTATGCAGGGTCTGGTTTCTTGGAATCAGGCGGCATTCATCAAGGGGCGGTCTATAGCTGAGCATAGCCTGCTGGCTCATGAGATGATTCGGGAGTTCCACAAGCCAGGAGGGATGAAGGCGTGTGTGAAGCTCGACCTGAGGAAAGCCTACGACACCGTCAACAGGGACTTCCTCTGTCATTTGATGGGTGCGATGGACTTCTCCGAGACATGGGTGGACAGAGTCAGGGAGTGCATCACCTCTCCTACATTCTCGGTTCTCATTCAGGGTATACCATACGGGTTCTTCGGCAGCAGCAGGGGGCTTCGTCAGGGGGACCCGCTTTTCCCCTATCTATTCACCCTTGTGATGGAGTATTTTACCTGTTTGATGGACATCACGGTGCATCGGGAGAGGATTGTACCGATATACAACAGGGTCTCACCAGTGGTATCACATCTCATATATGCGGATGATCTATTGGTATTGATGAGGCCTTCCATGCGAGGGATGAGGGAGCTTGCGGTGGTGATGGAGGAGTTCGGTCGGTTATCGGGTCTTCGGTTGAACAGGGACAAGAGCAAAGTTTACTTCAACAACTCTTGCACTTTGAAGGAGGAACGGGCCCTGGAGCTTGGGATGGAAAAGGGTGACCTCCCGGTGAAATATCTGGGGGTGTCCCTATCTGTCAACTACGCGAAGGACTGAGAATGCCAGAGTCTGGTGGACTTTGCGCAGAGGAGGGTAGAGGGCTGGCAGGCGGCTGACCTATCTTTTGGAGGGCGTATTGAGCTGGTTCGATCGGTTATATCTGCTATTGCTTTGTTTTGGCTCCAATCTATCATGGTACCTTTGGCTACTATCAGAAAGATTGAGGGCATATGTGCCAAGTTCATATGGCATGGGGGGATTCATGTCATCTCTTGGGAGCAGCTCTGTCGACCTAGGAAAGAGGGAGGTGTGGGTCTGCGTTCCCTAGTATCTGTCAGGGAGGCGGCGGGGATCAAGCTGGCGTGGAGGTTCCTTCAGGGCGGTTCTCTTTGGTCGGCTTGGATGTCTAGTCGGTATCTCCGGGGTAGGAACTTCTGGGTATGTGAAATTGACAACAACTTCTCCGTGTCTTTCAAGCATATCCTGAGGAACCGACCAGTACTTCGGAAGGCTATTCGGAGGATGATGAGGGAGGGAGGGGAGACGGACCTATGGCTTGACCCGTGGATTGCAGGTCAGTCCCTTCTGGAGATGCTGGGTCCCCAGACGGATGGTGTGGCGTACAGAGGTCTGACTTGTAGGCACATCATCAGAGGTGGGATCTGGAGGCCAGAGGAGTATCGTTTCACTGCTCAGTTAGGAGGGGAGATCAGGCAGGTACAGATCTCTCCTGCTGCACTGTCTGACGCCTGGGTTTGGGCTCCTTCCGGCTCCACGGAGGGTGCTGGGGAGTTCAGTTTTAGCAACTGCTACGATCTTGTTAGTCCCCACTTCGATAAGATCGAGGAGTACGACTTTATCTGGGAGAAGGGCCTTGCCAGGAAGATGCAACTGTCTGCATATAAACTGGTGCTGGGTCGGATGCTTACTAGGGACAGACTGCTTCGGTTCGGGGTCCCAGTCCCTGACCCTAAGTGTGTTCTGTGTGAGACAGAGAATGAATCCATAGGGCACCTGTTCTTTCAGTGCCATGTGGCGTGGAGCATCTGGACAGAGCAGAGCCGGAGACACTTGGGAGGGGTTGGCAGGGAGCGTGACTTCAAAGAAATCCTTAAGTGGATTGGAGATTGCAGGGGCCAGGAGCAGAGTTGGGCCAGACGTGCAAGATTGAGGCTTGCTGCATCAGTTCGGCATGTCTGGAGGGAGAGGAACCGGCGCATTTATGAGGGACTGTCCACACCACCGGCGGGCATCCTCCATAACATTGAGTCGGATGTACTAGTAATGTCCCCCTGAGTTGGGACTGTATCTCTATGCTGTAACCTTATTGCGCTGAGTGCTGATAGTGGAATAAAATTTACCCTTTTTCCAAAATATATATATATATATATATATATATATATATATATATTCTTATTCGGTTTTCGGTTTTGGACCGAAACCGAAACCAAATAAGAAAATTTAGTATTTTCAAAACCGAAACCGATTTTTTTTAAAAACCGAACCGAATCTCTTATTCGGTTCGGTTCGGTCGGTTTTCGGTCCAAAACCGAATAATGCTCACCCCTAGAAGCAACCATGTGATTTCAACAGAAGTAATAGCCGTAGCATGATACTCATCTTCGACACTAGATCGTGAAATAACATACATTTCTAAAAATCAAAGAATCATCAAGGCAACATTGTTTAGTAATAAATCGTCGATCAATAACATCCCCTTCCCAATCTACACTTGAATTGGCACGAAGCTCCAATATCCCGAAAAAATAATGATCTTGTGCTGGTATGCCTCAAATAGCAAAGAACCCATAAAAGAGAAGCATAGTGTGTAGTACGAGAGCCGAGGCAAACTAACTAACAACATGTACAACATCAGATATTTCAGACGACTGATAGTAAGATTAACCATATTACCATCCAGCTGTCGAAACCCAGAGAAATCATAAACGCTCTACCATCATTTGGACACAACTTGAGATTTAACTCGAGGCGAGGTGAAGTACGAGTATCACTAAGAGCAGCTATGTCCACTATCAGTGCAATTCTGTTTGGAGAGAAGGTAGCCCTGTGCAGAATGGTCAACCTCTACACCAAGAATATAGCGCAAAGGACCAAGGTCTTTTATCTCAAAGCGAGTACGCAAGTGCTGCTTAACTTGCAGAATGTGCTCATAATCACCACTAGTGATGGTCATATGCATATCATCAACATACAACAAAAGTAATGTCCCAAAAGGATGAATAAACAAGACATGGTCATATGTACTCGTAGAAATCCAGTGGCGTGAATAACAACTACAACATCAAAGCTTTGATCCTAAATTTTTGTGGTCGGTTGTATCCGGCAGCGTGAATGACAATAATAAATCTAGAAAACCATGCTTAGAGTGACAAACTTGACCATGAGAATGAGACCAGCGTGAATGACAATAATAAATCTAGAAAACCATGCGCACCCTGCCTCCTTAAGGATATACGAGGCCTTGTGGAGAGGACAAACCTGACTAAGGGAATGAGACAAACCAAGAGGTTAGTCTATATAGACATCCTCAACCAAATTGTCATGAAGAAAAGCATTCTTCATATCCATATGAGATATTGGGCAGCATGTCCTCCTATTGTTCACTTCCACTTCCTACTTAGATACCTTGTTAGATCATGGAATCAATGATCCATTAGGCACAATAGCCATGGGTATATATGCAAGTACAATCGGATATAGTCCCTCTCAAACCTGATGTGGGACTATGTACAGTAGCTCTAACAGTTTCTACTTCTCAAGCTTCTGGCTATCTGCTATCTTTCTGCCTTAATTTTGTGGTAGTTTTCCATGGACTTTTATTATTGAACTTGAAATCATCTCCATAGTAACTATAAGGATACTCTTGGTGGCATTTGTATGCCTTAAGATGAACTGTAACTTTCTCCCTTCTTTTTTTGGTTTTTTGACAATATCTCCTTCCTTTATCCTTCTTGATATATGAAGTATGAATCTGTTGACCACATTAGTCATTTGTCTTTTAGTGTGTCTAGTATAACCTTCAGGTTTTATATCTTTGGTGTTCCCTAAGTATTCTAGAACTTTTTTTCTGGACTAGCGAAATTACTGAATTGACATTTAGCAAACATGAAATTTATATGATCAAACCTAATATAAAGTATGCCAAAGTTATGGCGATCAAAGTTCTCTTCTAGCAATCTAATTCTTGTTATGTGTTACTCTCTTCATGACATAAATTTGTTGATGAATTTTACAGGCTTAATATTTATTAAAATCATTTATTCTTAAGCTTTACAAGCATTTGTTTCAAGTTGATATCGTATTTTAAGCATCTTAGTTATGGTGACTTTGTAGTTAGTGCTGAACCATAAACCGTGTCATTAACTGTTCAAATTTATTTTGTCAATATTATGGTGAATGCCAATACCCAACACATACTGCAGTTACTTCTCTTTTGTTGAACTCAATATTTGTGTAAATTGAAAGTCCACATAATTAAACTTGGCTGAAGTTTGTCCTGGACCCTTGGGCCATATTTGTAGCATTGGGACTTATGTGTAGATTATGGTATTGTTATAAAATAGATACTATTATCTATCAGATCTGACATGCTAAAACTTTTACAGACAATATTTGAAAAATAAGATACAAGTTAAGGTTCTGCTGCATAAGCTTCTGGCCATTTTAGTTTTATGATGCTTCCAGAATGCTGTATATAAACCCTCTTTAACATTTCTTATATCAGGTAGTTCGACTAGCCTCTTTTCAGCATACTCCTTCCATACCACCGTTCATAGCATTGGAAAAGCATTCCAAAGTCGACGGGGAGGATACAATTACTCAGAAAGATGCTGGGGAAAGGAAAATTGGTGAGGTTGCTGTTGCAGGCGGAGGTGTGTCTGTGGCAGTCACTCGTTTTCCTCCTGAACAGAAACGCCCTGTAGGACCGCTTGTTGTTGCAGGTGTCAGAGATGGGGTCCTTTGGCTCATTGATAGGTATTATTCCTATTGATATAATTCTCTTATCCTGCACACTTGTCATTGGATTTTAGATTTACTGGGAGATACTTTACAAGATCGAACTCTGGTAGGGCTACATAAGTGGAAATTATTTCAATTATCCTTTTTGTATTTCATTGCATAAAGTGTGATACATGCAAATGTTAATCGAACTTGCATCATAAAATACCAACGTAGCCTATTTTATCAGCGAGTTAATGGCCTAGGCATCAGGTCGCTGCATGTAAGCTTAGTATTTGATGTTAGAAGGAAAGGACCTTGGGGTCACTGGATGAATGAAATTTGACTTCATAAGTTCCTTTTACTCTATACCCCTAACTGACTACCACACGATTGCATACACATACTCCCCTGACACACACAAATACACAAGAAAGACAAATGTGTCTGTATATGTTTGAAACATTTAAGCTCTTATGCTATGATGAGATTCATTACTTCCAAAACATTAAACCCATTGGTCTCTTTCAAATTTCAGCAATGTTTAACTCGCATTCTCCGTTCAATCATGATTTTTCGTCATTTAGAATGCTTTAGTAAGGGCATTCTGCTGCTGAAAGGCTCCAACAACTTCAGCGTCTGGGGACAGTCATGATGAGTGCTTCCTACTGCTACTCAGAGTGCTTAAAATAAAAAAAAAAGGAATACTATGGCCTTTTGCCTAGCATTTAGCAACTTTTATGCTGTAAGACTCATCGCTTCCATTTTTTTCGACAAATTTCCTTCTATGCATTTTAAAAGCTAGGTAGTGCCAACAGTGTATATTAGCAATTTATAATTAGTCATCACTGTTGCATGCTTGTAAATGTGTGTATTTAGAATACAGTTACGGTTCAAAAAAATTCAATATGAAGCTGCTTTCACTTATGACTGGGTCAATTTTGTCACTTGGAACTTTAGATCCAACTGGTGATTGCAGCCCCTACTAGAAGTTCAGAAACAATTGTTGGACAATAATATTCATATCAGAAGGAAAAAAAGGTATCCTTGTAAGGGATGCAAGGTCTTCAATGATGATGATCTGTCAAGCCATTGCTAAAATTGTTACTCCATCATCATGTATTAATGATCTTTAAAACTATTGTCCTTTTGCTTCTTTTTATTTGTGCCATTGAGTGGTAGGCTCTTATCGCGCATCAGTTTACTTACACTAATAAATATGAAAGCTTTAGCTGTCCAGATATCTTTTTATAATTTTTGTATTTCTTATTAACTTCTAAAGCAAATCTTCATTGTCAAAAGGGCAGTGGACCTAGTGGTCAGTGCCTAGAGACAAATGTGTAAGAGGTGATGGTTTAAGATCCTCCTGGGTGCAGGGGGGAGTATCAGAAGAATTTTTTTTTTTCATTAGTTGATTTAACCATTGTGAGTATCTACTTTCAGTTATTATGGGGAAACATTTCCAATGCTTGAATTATGTATATTGCAGGTATATGTGTGCGCATGCCCTGGCCCTTAGCCATCCTGGTATCCGTTGCCGATGTCTGGCTGCCTATGGAGATGCAGTTAGTGCCGTGAAATGGTATCAGTAGAGAATTTTTTTCTTCTTGTTTTCAACTTCTTCACGGTTGGCCATGAGTTGACATGGACTGTATCTGTAGGGCTAGTCGGCTTGGTCGTGAGCATCATGATGACTTGGCTCAGTTCATGCTTGGGATGGGATATGCAACTCAGGCACTTCATTTACCTGGGATATCTAAGAGGTTCCAATTGCTTTCTTTGGTTTTCTCATGTCATGCACTAAAATAGCCTTAATGCATTGATTTTCTCATGTCATGCCATATGATAGTCTCTATCTATCTACCTAGGTATATGGAGATATGTATGCATTTCATCCTACACACTCATCCTTTAAGCAATGACAATGATAAAGTTTAGATGAGGTGAGTCCTGACATTGAGTTTTCATTAATATTCCGCAGGTTGGAGTTTGACTTAGCTATGCAGAGCAATGACTTGAAAAGAGCACTTCAGTGTTTGTTGACAATGAGCAATAGCAGGGATGTTGCACAACAAAATGCCAGCACAGATATAAGTGAGATTCTAAGTATGACAGCTGTTAAGCAAGAAAACCTAGTGGATGTTGTTCAAGGAATCGTGAAGTTTGCAAAGGAGTTTATGGACCTTATAGACGCCGCAGATGCCACTGGACAAGCTGATATTGCCCGTGAAGCTCTGAAGAGATTAGCTGCTGCAGGTTCTGTGAAGGGTGCATTACATGGTCATGTTTTGAAAGGAGTGGCATTGCGGCTTGCAAACCATGGGGAGCTAACAAGACTTTCAGTATGTATCATCATTTGTGTTGTATTTTGTAATTGCAGTATGAAACCTTATTGTAGTGTTCTATTTCTACTCGTGAGCATTTATGTTATATAATTTTATAAAAATGATCTACATGGTGGACCCAGTATCCTCAAACCAACAAAATTGTTGACAGGAGTGAAAACCAGTGATCTAAAAAGAAAGGAATAGCATATATCTTCTTACCATTTAGAAAATAGTATCCATATGTAACCTGGTTCATCACCTTTTTATTTTATCTTGTCAGTTGTAGATGTCATCTCACTTTATAGAGGCTGTACGGACGTGTTGTCTATGTATATAGAAGGTTCACAGTATCGGTATCGGACCATTCCTATGAGTATTAGTATCGGCGATATCGGTAGTATCGGCGGTTTCGGATCGGAGTATCGGATTTTTTGGTATCGGAAAACAAATAATTATTAATATTTAAAAAATATATTTTATACATTTATGTATAATTTTAAGTATTTTCAGTGTTATTTCTTAGTAGTTTTGAAATTAAATGAAATAGTAGTCACCCTTACCGATTGGTTTACATTCAATAGATAAATTCTTCTTTTACATGCTTTTACAACCTTATTATGCTTTAAAACCCTTGCTGATTTGTCTTTTTCGTTCAATTTTTTTTGCCAAATTGACCAGAAAAGAGTCCCCCAATGTCAGTATCGGGTATCGGTCGGTATCGGATCGGGACATGCCAAAGCATATCGGTATCGGCCGTATCGGCCGATACTGTAAACTATACTATATACCCATGAAGCATGGATACTTAAATCCTTGCCTATTGCATGTTTTTGTCAGATGCCTATATGCACCCTTTGGATACATCAGATACGTCCGAGAAGTATCCTCAACCACATACACGTGTGCACTTTACGTGATTAGAAGTGTATCCTGGTTGGTCCACAAACAAGGCATAGTTTTGTTGACCCTTTAGATCTTTATGTGGTTAACCAATTGCCTGGAGTTCAATTGATGGCTAGGTTGCAATTTAAAAAAGTATGAATTAGGCAGTCTGCATAGTGTTTTTGGTAGTAGAAATTTTGTTAACTACAGGTGGTATGTGAATCATTCGTAGCTTATAATCTTCAGTTTCATGTGAGCGGAGGCCTTTCTGGTAAACTTGATAAGTAATATGATTTGTCACTTTTCTTTTTGTTTATGAACATATGTTTTTATACTTTATTCAGATTTTATTATTTGAATTTAAACCTTTTTCTTTCATCCTACTGATGCATCACTTTTTTCTTGTAAAAAGCAAGTCATTTTTTGCACCTTTAAATATTCCCTACTGTTTATTAGACATTTTTCTTTGCAGATGCTATATCAAAGGAGTGTTCAAAATTAAGCATCTCTAATGGTACCATTATATATTTTGCAGGATTTGGTGAATAATCTAATTACAGTAGGCCATGGACGTGAAGCGGCATTTGCAGCTGCAATTTTGGGAGATAATGCACTAATGGAGAAGGCATGGCAGGACACTGGGATGCTTGCAGAGGCTGTACTCCATGCGCATGTAAGTACCTACCTATATTTCCCACACATTTCACTGATAGCAACCAGCAAGTCACTTGTATTGTTGTAGTCATGTGTCCTAGTTTCAAATCGTAAGTTATACTTGCAACTAGAAACAAGATTGTTACTAGAAAATGCTTGCCATCCATCGTCTATTTGTCTGCGATACTGACTTGGTTCACCGAGGACAAACATGTTTTACCAAAACTAGCTGGTACCCAAAAGACTAGTTCCATTATTTTCTCCATGCAGAAGTGTAATAGAAAATGTCTCGTTTGATTCTCTATAATATGCACATTTAGCAGAATCTAACAGGCCACTTCAATTTATGCATTAATAGCAAAACAGAAATACATTTAGTTGACATTGTCTTGAGGATCCAAAGATGACCAATGGAAACAGTGTATTGGGTCCTAGAAAGAACCCAATAAGAAGTTATAAATGAATCCTCTTGATCCAAATATGAGCAATCAAAACAGCTCAGAGCAATCAAACACCACCTGCAGGAAGATGGACAAAAAAATACCCCTTGTTTTATCAAGTGACTCAAATTCCTCTATACTTTACTGCAAAACCTAATTATATCAATTTTCAGGCTCACGGTCGCCCATCGCTGAGGAGCCTTGCCCAAGCATGGAACAAGACGCTACAAAAGGAGCTTGAGCCAAGGGCATCTGTCAAAACTGATGCTGCATCATCCTTCTTGGCTTCCTTGGAGGAGCCCAAGCTCACAAGTCTTGCAGAGGCTGGAAAGAAGCCGCCTATAGAAATTCTTCCTCCGGGTATGGCTTCCCTGACGGCTCCTCCCATTACAATCAAGAAAACGACTTCTGCCCCTTCTGCACAATGCCTTACCCAGCCTCAGCCGGGAAGCCATTGATGTTAGAAGCAGCTCCCCTCCGGCTGCCGATCAACCACCTACCACTCCTACTGAGCACCACCTGCTGCTGCTCCTGCTTCTGAAACAGTGCGTAGTCTGAATGCTGATCCTGAAAGCAGTCCAACTGCTGCTTCAACGAGCACTCCTGATAACCAAATGAGTCAAAGTGCTGGCCAGAGAGAGGCCGTAGCACTGAGACGGTAATCAGTCCCAATGCAGCTGCAGAAGGTACCGAGGCGCTGCCCCACACTCCACACCTACAGATTCTATTTTCTAGATCCTTATTTTTGTAATTGTCGATGAGGCTGACTTACATCTTCACTGTAGTGTTCCTTGTTCCCTGTATGTTGTCGATTGATAGGTTAGGTGTGTTGATGATTTTTCCTTATAAATTTCCCAGATAGTTCCAGCCATGATTGCAGAGAGTTCTTTACTCAAGAGAAGAGTTCATTATGAGCTTTTTTTGAGATTTCCGGCGATACACACGGACTTTGCGCACGTTGCATTGCATGACTGTTGGGCACACTGTCTTCCAACTTCCATCAAATAAATGGAAGGAAATACGCCTCCGTGGCTCGATATACTGATCTTCCACCACCCCCGGGTCTTATACCTCTCCTCGCAAGTAGATTATTGTCAGCAATGGTTCTCCCCTTAATGAATGTCGCTTGGTATGGGGAAACCAGGCTCGTCATGATGCTCTCCATCCGTCGGCACATAAGGTGGGTAATGATTTTGTAGAGGAAATTACAGCACGCAATCGGCCTAAAGTCCGCCAAAGGTAGCTGCTTCCTTCTTGGGAACAAAAGTGAGGTAAGTATGATTATGTTCCCGCAGGAGTCTCCCATTTGCGAAAAAATCTCTCACCATGTCCAGCACTTGATACTTGATGTCTTTCCAGTAGCTTATAGAACTTGCTGTTGAATCCATCCGGTCCAGGAAATTTGTTAGGGTCCGCCGTTTTGAGATAGACTTTAGTTCCTCCATCTCCACCGGACGTCGTAGAATGCAGTTGCCATGGGGAGTAACAATTCGTTTGCATATGATATCTGAAAAGTTAGTTATATAATCTGATTGATTAATAACTCTGTATAGTACCTGATAGCTTCGGTCCGTAGCTCATTCACATTATTGTCTCCGTCCCATCTGGCGAATTAATTTGCCGATATGGTTCCGGTGTTTCCTCATTCGCACTACATCATGGAAGAACTTTGAGCACTTATCCCCATCTTGTAGCCAAAATATTTTGCACGTTGTGCTGCTTCAATTTCCTCTTGCAGCCGAAGTCGGTGGACCTCTTTGATGAGGTCTTTCTCTGCTTGAATTAGTTGGGCGTTGGTGAGATCCAACTGAAGCTGATGTGGGTCATTCTCAGCTTGCTTTCTTCTTCTTCCAATGTCCGCACCGACCTATTTTTATTCCATGTTTGAGAGCTCCTTTCACATGCTTCAAACGTTGCACTAGTTTGAACTGGATATTTCCGCATTCGTTCATGCACAAGCCGCTATTTACCGCCTCCCTATATCCTTTATTTAAATGCCATTTGTTGTTATATCTAAATGGCCTTGCTACTTGCTGCTCCGGTGGAGATAAGCGGACACAGAGTAGTGGTCACTCTTCCAGCTGTCAGCCCCTTGACAGAAATCAGGAAATTTGTGAAACCATTCTTGTTACCAAGACTCTGTCTAGCTGACATGCTACCCGTTTATTCACTGCCTTGTTGTTCAACGTCCATATGTGACCCCTCCTTTCTAGCTGATGTAAGCCTGATTGAAGAAGACGTGATCTGAACTCCTGCAAGATAACATCTGGCACTGGTCGGCCACCCACTTCTCTCATGTTGATAGAGGAGCCCATTAGGTACTGTTTGGGAAGGGAAAATGGGGAGGAAAAAGTTGAGGGAAAAGTGAGAGAAAAATTTTAAATGATGGTATTTGGAAAGGGGGAGAACATGGAGGAGGAAATTGAGAGGAAAAAGTAGGTGGGTCCCACCAAAAATTTTTCTCCCAAATGTGGGAGGAAAATGGAGAGAGATGAGAGGTTTGAGTGAATTTACCCCACTACCCCCAAAAAGTTAATATTAAATCATCATTTAAATACAAGGAGGAAATATAATTATACCTATATCCATAAACAAATAAAAAATTGTTTTTAAACTTTTCCTTCCCCTACTTTTTGTTCATCCAAACAAGAAGAGTAAAGTTAATTTTTCTCTCCCTCTATTTTCCTTCCTCTCAAATTTTCCTCTCCCTCCCCTCCTATGTTCCCAAACATAGTGTTAAAGTCCCTCATGATGGAAGAGGTAGCTTGACTGATCCTTGCCATCTATGAGACATGAATAAGTAGCTGCCATAACTCCTTCCTTCTATTACGGTCATTATGACTATAACGGCCCGATAATAGTTGAAGTCCTCCTTTATTTTTGAGGTGAACCACGATCAATTGCTCGGAAGTATGAACGATAGTCCCATCCCAGCTTCGGCTATCCCACTGGACCCATATACGGGCCATTTGGCATAGCTGCAGATTATGTGCGTCCTTTTCGACAACATTTTTTTCCGATTTGATTTTCGACTCGAGCAATGCACATGTACTATGTTGTCCTTTCCTTATTGTCTGAGCAATCTCCCCCATCGTCCCAGAACACGCTCCCCTTACGTTCCAGGCGATGAACGACATTTATAGGTTGTTTGTGGCCCAACTCCTCCTGAGCGTAGCCCCCTGGGATAAGGGCCAGCTCGTCTTCCTCGATACCCCTTGATTGTTCTGGTTGCTCTGACCCTGACTTTGGTACTTCTCGCACCATCGTGGGTTATCCATACATACCTCTCCAAAATCACCCTGCTGTGTATGATCGGGTCGGCGTGCATCCTCTTTTGTGGCTCCTACTCTTCTCTTCCTGCTACCACTACTTTCCTCCTCTTCTCTTCCTGTGTATGATCGGGTCGGCGTGCATCCTCTTTGTGGCTCCTACTCTCTCTTCCTGCTACCACTTTCCTCCTCATAACCAATTTTTTAACTACAACCCCCCCCCCCCCCCCCCCCCCCCCCCCCCCACACCCAATTCCTTCTTTGGACATTTTAACTTGCCTTAGGCTTATTTCCTTTAGCAGACGGCTTGGGTCTTGTGGTACCATCTGTTTGGCTTGAAATGTAATGCCTTGTCCAGCTTGCTGAGCCCCGACATTAAATTTCATATGCATATTGTTTCCTGTGAAAATGTTAGCAGGAGGATGTCTAACATTACTCTCTTTGGGGACTATGGCTAGTTCGTTGCCATTCTCGAACTCCATTCCGTCATGCGGCTCCGGTTGGCTTGCAACATCCGCTGCCCTTCATTCGCATCCACCTCTGCGTCTGATTGTCGAGTACTCCCTCCAGACTCCTTTCCCGAGACAAGCTCCGTCTGGTTCTGCGAGAGTCCAGTTTTACACTCCTTCGGTGGTGGCCAAAACAGCGACATAATTTGCACATAGGCGGGACCTACTCATATTCCATGTCCTGCGCAAATACTTCTCCCGTAGGTACTTCATACTCTAGTTTAGATGGAAGTTCAGTCCCTGCTTCAATCTCTACGAATACTCTGGCGTATCCCATCATAGACCTCTCATTGCGCAGCATCCGCCTTTATTGGTCTACCAATCAAGCTTGCTAGCTTCATCATCATCTCCTTACTCCAGTAGAGTAGCGGCAGTTCCGGAATCGTATCCACACAGGTACGGACTTCCGTGCTTCATGCTCACATCTCGTTTCAGGAGTCCACTCCTTCATGATAATTAGTCTACCGTCAAAGGTCCAAGGCCCGCCCTGTAGGATTCTCTCCATGTCTTCCTGCATGCCAAAGCGCACGAAGTAAAATCCGTTACTTCGAGAGAAAAACTCCATGCTACCTTTGGGTCTCCACACGATTGGCGTAGGTACGAATATGCCCATAGAACGGTCGATTACCTAGCACGTATAGGATGATGGTGTTTTTCCAGTATTCCCTCGTAATAGCCAGATCCGCCATCGTGAATGCCGCTCTGAAGCCATTCCCAACCTTCTTTGGCGTGACATAGTGCTTTTGTGCGCCTTCATCTATGCTTCCTGCTCACACAAAATATGCCCAAGACTTGCCATTAGCACCAGCTGCAATTGGAGCTTTTCCTTTGTCATTGGTAATCAGATGCTTAAGAGCCTCCGTTCCCAACCCTTACTGCTCCCTTCCCTGCTGTAAGCCCTCTGGATTTTTAGAGTTATTTTAAATTTTTAAATGATTTATTTTTGATAAATATTTTTATTATATTGGTTTTGATAATTAAATATACTATTCGTGACTCTGATTTTGGAGCGCCAGAGATGCCAACATCTCGAAACGCTCTTATGATTTTGATCTAGACAAATTTATCTTCGTGATATATTACGTCCTACCCAAACTTGTTCCCTTGTGCTCTATTTGCATCGCAGAACTTTCGGGTCAAATTAGGCTATTTGAATCATTTTAAGTTATTATTACATTCTCACTTTTATTTTTGATCATTATGAGCACCTTACCGTGACTTTTAATTTAGGAGCATAAGACTAGTTGTTTTTCTCAAAACTACTTGTCATACATGACTCGAGACACTCTCCGCCCATGACCTTCGTTTCCTACTCAGACACACCATCTTGTGCTTCATTTTTATCGCACAACTTTTCAGAAATTTGACCTTCGTGTCCCATACAATATGCATCGAGAAGGATAGTCCGAAGCGATAGCCCGAGCCTCATCCTCAGGAGCCAAAAATCAGAAGAGATGCCAAGAGATGACATCTGTTGCAAGAGTTGATTTTGTATATAAAGATATGTAATGTATGGAACGAAATCATTGTAATATGTAAAGTTCTGAGATAATGTAATTATATCAGGGAGAATCGAGAGCTTGTAATCTATTTAAATGAAATCAATAAAGAGAATTGTTCTTGTTACCATTGTGTTCAATGCATGCATTCTGAAATATGTCCACTGCTGCTTCAATTATCTGCAATATATTCGCTGCGTATTGTCAACCTTGTCTATCTTGTCTTGCTTCAGGTCTTGGCCTTGTGCAAGCGCAACTTAGGCCTGCACAGCATCACGCCTTAGCGAGGATGAACGGTCTCACAGAGTACGAAGCGAGGACGAAAAGGACTTTGCGGGATCGGGGCGTAACAAAGTGGTATCAGAGCAACACGATCCCTGGCCAAATGTTGATTCAAAGATGTTCTCCTGATCGAAATTTCTTTGCCTACTCAATATCAATAATGAATGAACGTTCCATACAATAAGTCCGTAAATATTTTTATTGCCGGTAAATGTTTTATCGATTTGATTGATTGAGATTGAAATGCTTAATTGAACAAGAGTTTTGATATAATCTGAATTGTGATTTCATGGATTGATGATGGCTAAGGATGAGGACTATCGCTGCTATGGATATCGTAAGTTTCTCCATAAGTTTCGAGGACGAAACTTCTTCTCGGTGGGTAATTATGTAGTGCCCCGCTCCGCGAAGGCAGTAGATAGAAAGATCGGATTGTTGGCTTTAACAGAAGACGATTGATCTGGGTGAGTGGACGAAGTATCATTTGCTGATTCGCTTACGCCTAATAAGAATTTGAGTTTTTGATTGAATGCTATTGTTAATAACAAGATAGTAAATCATTGAGTATGCTTTAAGAGAATTTACATGTTGCCTTGATAAGAAATGAATGTTGCCTTGATCAAAAGAACCTTGTCATGCTAAATAAGACGGTAATCAGTATGTATGCTATAGAGAATCCATATGTTGCTATGCTACGAACAAGAAAAGAGATAACCTGCATGCTAAATTGTTGCCTGCTAATAAGAAGATGATGCTGTCATGCTTGATAAGATAAGAGAAGACAAATGAATTGAATTGAATGCTTAATCATATGCTTGTTGCTAAGTATGCTTGAGAATTGTAGACATGCATAGACAGACTTGTACATGTTGACATGAATAAAGAAAAGGCACAAAATGAATGTGTCGTACATCTACAAAGGCATGAATGAACATGTCGTATATCTGAAAAGGCATAAAAAGAACATGTCGTACATCTGATCACAAATCTGTCTCATCTGATAGAACTGCTAGAGCATGCATATGGTCTCGGACAACTCGTGCACGAGTAAATTTGTCTCTCGGGTGAATCTGGGGGCGCCTGGACCACTCGGCCTAGGAAAGATTAACAGCACCCTGGGGTAAAGAGACCCCATGTTAAAAGGGTAGCCGATATATGAGTCCTTAGCGACGAGCTGAACCGGAGAGTCACAGCGGCTAATCATGGGATTTCCCATGGACCATTATATAGATGGGTTGGTTGGTGCAGAGCTGAACCGGAGAGTCACACTTGACAATCGAGTTGCATGTGTCAAAAATGTTTTGCTAAGATCTAACAATGCAGAGACGAACGAATGTTGGTATTATCATGTTTATGCTAATCCTTGTCCTGTGCAGGGATAGACCATCGGCTATGGTAAGAATCACTTAAAAGTGATACATATGTTGTTTAAATTTGCTATATGAATTACTTGCAGAGATTAATCCGTTACAACGAAGTACTATGCCCCCTTTAAAGAAAGAGATGATATCGTGCTTATAATTGTCCCTAAGATATTGCTTGAACAAAGAAATGATTATGCTGATGAAACACGCTGCGCACTGAATATGAAATGAATAGTCATCATGCTTGGAAATGAATAGTCCCGTATGCTGTACATGAAAAGAAATGAAATAAATTGTGGCTTTTCATAGATGTTTTCAAAAGAGATGTAAACTGACTCTGTATGCATGAAATGTACATAGGTAAAAGTAGCAAGATCACATCACAAGAAAATGCTTTCTCACTAAATGACAGTGATCGTTTCAGACAAATGTAGCTCTTTGTTCACAATCACCAGTATGCTGATATACTGACCCACCATCAGTCTGCATGCAGGTACAATATGCATCGAAAAAGATAGTCCGAAGTGATAGCCCGAGCCTCATCCTCAGAGCCAGAAATCAGAAGAGATGCCAAGAGATGACATCTGTTGCAAGAGTTGATTTTGTATATAAAGGGATGTAATGTATGGGAACGGGATCATTGTAATCTGTAAAGTTCTGAGATAATGTAACATTGTATCAGAGAGAATCGAGAGCTTATAATCTGTTCAAATAAAATCAATAAAGAGAATTGTTTCTTGTTACCATTATGTTCAATGCTTGTATTCTGAAATATGTCCGCTGCTGCTTCAATTATCTGTAATATGTTTCGCTGCGTATTGCCAACCTTGTCTATCGTCTTGCTTCAGGTCTTGGCCTTGTGCAAGCGCAACTTAAGCTTGCACGACATCACGTCTTAGAGAGGACGAACGGTCTCACAGAGTCCGAAGCGAAGACGAAAAGGACTTTGCGGGATCGGGTCGTGACAGTGACCCCTCCTCGGCAGTAAGGCACTCATTCCCGAGCTCCTTCCCGCGTTTCAAAGCCGTACGCACGCGTCCTCGCCGTGCGATGTTCCCGACGTCTCCGTGTCGACGAGATGAGCACGTCGCGTCATAGCCGCTTCCCCCGCGCCTTCGTTGTCGACACATGCGTGCGACAGAGGTGACTCTCCCCTTCTCTACGTCCTCGTATATACAGGGTTGCTATGTTAAATGGTTACATGGAAGGATTTGTTAAGTGTTCTTCATTTTGTATGTGATGGAATGTAGAGTTATGTTTTCCTATACTTTTGTTAAATATGGATCCATGTATGTTCATTCACATTTCGTATACATATACTAAGTATATATATATACATACGAAAACAATATATATATATAATATTATATATATATATATAGATATATATATATATATATATATATATAATGATGGCTAGAAGGAAGCCGGCGTCCGCTCCGCTCCTCGCCTCTCCTCTCGTCCCCCTCCCCGCTTGGGGTCTGGTGGCTGGGCTGGCCGCTCGGGCTGCTCGGCCCGGCGGCGCCCATCGGAGTCTTTGTCCCTTTCGGCGGCTCCCCCAACACCCAGGGATGGTCGGCTCGGCATGGTCGCCCCCCCCCCCCCCCGTGGATGGCCGGTTTCCGCCTGTCTCATCATCCTCGACACGTCGCCATCGTCCTCGGCGACGTCGGGCACGGCGCCGGGCCTGTCCTGCCCCTCCAAGCCGACCCTCCGGGTTCCCCCCAGGCCATCCTTCCGCCGGGGTTGGGCCTAGCGCCAGGCTTTCCTCTGCCCGCTCCAGCCAAGGCCGCCCGCCTTCAGTGGCCCCCTCTTCGTCTCCCCCCGGTGGCCGACCCCTCCCCTCATCGTCTTCCTCCTGGGTCGGTCGTTCATCTGCTTCCACTCCCGGCGGCCAGGGAGAGGCCCCCCTCGCCCTCTCTGCTGCCTTCGCCCCTCCAGGCGTGCCCCCTCCGTCGGAGCCCACCTGGCTCTGGGCATCGTGCTAGGGTTCCCTCCCCCCCACCACGCCCCTCCAGTCGCTCCTCCATCTCCGCGTGGCCCAACTCCGCCCACTCCCAGCTGAGCCAGCCACCCCTGGCCGCTCCCTCCCCGGGACCCTCAGCCCCTCCGGCGCGGAGGCACCGCCTCCTCCTCTCCACCCTCCGTCTCCGATTTTATGGGTGCTCCCTCGCCCTCCTGCTGCACCCCCATGGCGCACCCCCCCCCCCCCCGCCCTGGTTCCCTCGTCGGCGGCGCCCCATCCTGCGAACCCCTCTCATGGGCACGTGGCTGCTCAGCGGCCCTCGCCGCTGATCCGGCGATGTTCGACTTTCCTTCGGCGTTGCCTCACTCGGGCGCTCCCCCGCCCCATCCTCCCCCCCTTCGGTCCCTCCTTGGCGACGCAGCTCGATGACCCCTCGTCGACCCCCTTTGTCGGTTCCCCTGCTCTCCGACGATCACTTCGCCGCCCGTCGGCTCCTCGACGGTGAGGTCGAGCCCCCGCTCCCCTACCGTCGGGCTCGCCCCCCCCCCTCCCCCCGCTCCGTCCCCGACGGTCCACCCCCGTCCCGTGCTCCTTTCCTCGCTGGAGCGCGCCTCAGCTTGCGCGCTGCACTGGGGGCCTCGAGCCGTGCGCCCCTTTTCCCGCTCTCGGGCAGTGCTCCCGCTCGGGCTGTGTGCCCTCGAGCAGCGCGCCCTCGGTTAGCGTGCGTTCCCCCCTTGGTTCTCGTGCGCTGGGGGGACGCGTCAGCATCCCGTTTGAAAAAAAAACCGTTTAGATATATATATATATATATAATATATATATATATTTAATATATATATATATATCCCTTCCATTGGGAGGCGTGCCACCTCTTGGGGTTGCGTTCCCACACCCCCCTAGGGCCTCCAGTTTGCTGCGGGCAACGGACCCATAACTTTTGCCTATTGGGTTTCGAAATCTCGAAAATCTTCGAAATTTTGTTGCATTGCGAAATTTTGAGGTTTCAAAATTTCGTAATTCGAATTTCACTTTTAGGCGTTTATTACCTTGTTTTTTCAGGGCCCTTTTGTTTTCTGGCCTCGCACCTGTCTGTAATGCTCTTTTTGAGCCCCCTTTCTATTTTCAATAAAATATTGTTTGGGTAAATATGTGTGTGTATATATATATAATAATATATATATAATATATATATCTATATATATATATATATATATATATATATATATATATATCTGTGTGTTGGTGTGTGTGTGTTGTGTGTGTGTGTGTGTGTGTTTCTTATATATGTAAAGGCTTTCGTATGTATATATAAATGTTTCTGTATATAACTTTTCACATATAACATGTATGTTGGTTCCTATGCAGAGACTCTATATATATTTGACATGCACAAACTTGTATGTATATTCCCTGCGTATATGTAGCTTAGTCTATATATATGTGCTTTCATGAACGTAATATACGTAAGTACGTATATATGTATGCACAACTTTGTGTTTGAATGGAAATATAAATCTTGAATGTTTTTTAGCGTATCGTAAGCTCTGATTGTGTATTTGCAGGTGCTGGACGATACAATCTTGATTGAGGAGCCAGGATCTTCGCTGGTGCATCCCGGAGTTGCAGGCAAGTATACCTTGCATTGTACTGGTTTATTTATTCATATTTATATATTGTGCACTTGGTAGAGTGGACATAGTTGTATGTCCGAGTGATGTCTCGGATACAGTCGATGACGACATTGTCATCGAGTTGCATATATTGACTTATTCCTAGGTGACATCCCTAAGTTATGGAATCATAGTCATGATTCCCATGACTTTGACACGTGTCATGATATGGTACTGAGTGAGTTCATACCATGGCACAGGCTTGCGCATCTGGCTAGCACCAGTACAAAAGGGTTCGTGCTCTGGTACATAGAATGATTAGGTTGTCTAGTTATTGTGACCTTGTATTGAGAGTCAAAATGTTCAAGTGGCGGATAAGACTTGTACATTTTGTGGGGTAGGAGAAGACAATAGTAGGCATATGGGACAGACAATTACATTCAGTAAGGGTCATTGAGCTCGGTGTTACCCGGTGGGGCCTCGGCTCGTGATCCGACGTCGGCCCGTGCTTCGACGCCAATCCTTATTTACCTACCCATATATTATTCAGTATTTACTTTATGGCATGTTTTTCTGTATCTTGCTATGTCCCCTGAGGACCTGGTTGCTTTCCAGATTTAGGCGAGCACTTGCAGTTGACTGGGTGCGAACAGGGACTTGAGACAGGACTTGCTGCAGAAGACGACGAGGTATTTCCTGAGGAGTTCCCTTGACTCAGGGTATGGTGTTGTTTAGGTTATGAGCATCATTATCTAGTTAGTCAATGCTCATAACTAGTTATCCTTCTTCTTTCAGTATTTTCATTCAGTATTGTACTCCGTGGGCTTGTACCCACTAACTATTCAGTTGTATTATTTCAGACTCCATGTTATTTCCAGTTTTATATTGCAGCATTACTTTCTTTGTTCATGTGGATGAGATCTAGATGTTACCACTTGCTTGTGGTATAGTAACATTTACAGCATAGTACACCTAAGTGAGTCCATTAAATTGGGCAGCTCACTCTAGGTTGTATCAGCTGGCCAGGTTATGCCCAAATCCATATGTTTTAGGAGTGGGGCGTGACATGGTTTTAGTGGTGGCCCATGATGGTCTCGTTTATCGTTTCGGTTACATTACTGTACCGATTTGAGCCTACGATTAGGATCAGCACTCATCCAGTTGTGATTATCGCCTTTGAACCTCAACTCCTATTCTATTGATGATTTTCTTGTATCCTGCTTCATTTGTCCCTTTTGTAATAGAATTTTGTCTCTTTCAGAGAGATAAATTTGCACAGTGGACGTGCGACTTATGACGTTGCCTCAGCATCCGACACCGAGCCCAGTAACGACAGGACTCCAGCTCCATCAGCGGACCAGATTTTGGGACAGTCACAACCTTCCCATCGACTACACCGATTCACATGGAACCTGTACCACAGACTGCACCAACTCGCCAGGAGGGACAGACTTCACCGACACCGATCCAGCAGGAGATGCCCTTGCCTCCTCCGTCTTCTTTTCTACCTCAGATGCTGTTCGTGCCACTTGCTCCCCAGATGGCTCAGCAGGAGACGTTCCAGTTCTTTCAGATGATGATGCAAGCACAGTGGCAGCAGACCAAGCTTGAGGCAGAGCATGATGACGATCCTAGAGAGGAAACTTGCAACCGCATCCTGCACTAACGCACCAAGGGAACGTGACTGTAGACGAGTATGATGCGGAGTTCAGTCGCACTCAGGCAAGGAACTTGTATGCAGAGATGTTAGAAGAAGCCGAGTCCAGGAGGCCATTAACCAGGATCCATTGATTCAGAGGTACCCCGCTACCAATGACGCACTAGCTGGAGGACAACAAGGAGGACTGATCAACACTCAGGAGAACGCATTCAGCAGAGAGCCGTTCCGTACCAGGCGAAGGAGTTCAAGACTTGTCACTTTTGTGGCAAGATGGGGCACATTCAGAAGGAGTGCAGAAGTGGTTACGGTTGTGCTTGAAGTGTGGATCGAAGAAATATCTTGTTATGAGATGTCCATGGCGTCGGGGCATGAATCAGCAGTTAGTCTCGACACCAGTTCTGCCGAAAAGGGATATGTTTCCATTGACTATTTAATTATTATATTCCTGTGTTTTATATGATGTGCCTAATTTCGAGGACGAAATTCTATAAGGTGGATAGATTGTAAGCCCTTTGAATTTTAGAGTTATTTTAAATTTTTAAATGATTTATTTTTATAATATTTATTATAATTAGTTTTGATAATTAAATATACTATTCGTGACTCTGATTTTTGGAGCGCCAGAGATGTCAACCTCTCGAAACACTCTTTATGATTTTGATCTAGACAAATTTATCTTGTTGATATATCACGTCCCACCCAAACTTGTTCTCTTGTGCTCTATTTGCATCGCAGAACTTTCGGGTCAAATTAGGCCATTTGAATCATTTTTAGTTATTATTAAATTTCCACTTTTATTTTTGATCATCATGAGCACCTTACCGAGACTTTTAATTTAGGAGCACAAGACTAGTTTTTTTTTTCTCAAAACCAACTGTCATACATGATCTACTCGAGACACTCTCCGTCCATGACCTTCGTGTCCCACTCAGACACACCATCTTGTGCTTTATTTTTATCGCACAACTTTTTGGACATTTGACCCAATCTCGATTTACCCACCGAGTCTCATTAAATTCCAACTTGAATTGGGGACACCATTTTGACCCAACTGGTCGACCCAAGATGTGGACACGGGCCATTTTAGGCCTACTACATACATGCCACTTGTGTCCCATCCAATTGAGTTCCCATGTACTATTTATTTATCAATGATTATAGATGACTAATTTAAGTTATTTTAATCACTAAGACTCAATAGACCAACTTTTGACCCAACTGACTCATTTGGACTCAATCCAAGCACCATGCAATTCCTTCACCTATACCCACACACCACAACACAATAAATTATATCACAAATACCCTGTCACGACCCGCATCCACTGTGAGGGAACGAGAACGTAACAACGCCCGCCTACGCCGCAGTGTCGGAGGTAGAACGCTGTCCTAGGTCACAATATCTAACAATATAAGCTAAGCAGTTTATACTCCCCGAATGGGGACATAGCAGAAAATAAACTCAATCACAACTAAGGAAAAAGAAGCACGTATGATAAAGAACTCAAGGAAAATACAGATGATCAAATAGTCTAAGGTAACATCTCAGCAGATATCCAGAGTACAATGTCTCAGCTACTGAATATAAAAGAATATACAACCCAGATCTCAAAGACAGAAATAAAGTCTATCTACTAGTCTCAAGACAACATAAGTAAGATAAGGCCTAACTAACTAGTCTAGGCAGTAGGGTAAAGTCGTCAGCTAGAGCTGTCATGCAGAAGGTATCCACACAGGCCTCCTCCTCCCTGTATATTTTCAACAGGTCCAGTCAGGACATGAGCGAGCATAATACATCTCAACAGTTCATAGCAGGTTTATAAATTGCAATATAAGTATATAGATATTGAAGAAATACAGTATGTAAACAGAGAGAGAATGTAATAGAAAATTTACTATAAGTAAAGAACTAACAGTGGCTAGTGAGTCAGGGTACAACATAACATGTGAATGGCATAGTAGATTCTGGAAATTATATATAGAGTGATCTGGGAATTACACTACTTGGATATTATTCACATGTTTACTTCTACTCTCCCGTACCCCCTCAACACACAAGGATCCAACCAGGTTATGTTATGATTTAATGTAATGGCCCACAGGGGTGATACATGGAGGTCCCATAAATGGAGATTCTGGGAAACCCAATTGTCACGACCCGCACCCATTTTTTTTAAACGGATACGAGTGTCCAAGCCAGCCTACGCCGCAGTGTCGGCGGTAGAACGCTGTCACGGCCCTGAAGATCAAAATCACAAACAATGCTCATTCACAACATTAATTTAATTTACAAAGATCACAAGTTTACATTTGTAGAAAAATATAAACTTGTACAAATATGGAAAGACTACAATTCTCTAGCTAGTTTCTAGGCCTTTGTCTGCAAGTATTTCTGTCACTCTCCAAGCTAAGTGAATCCCGGCTAACCTGAAAATGTTGGTTTCCAGTCAGGAATGGAACGAGCACAATTCACTGAATGCAATTTCAAATAAAGAAGATGACTATAGAACAAAGGTTAGACATCAATTATGAGTTTTAAATAAACAAAAAATACAGAAAACCAATAGTAAATAATAGACACAACAGACTTCTCCAACTGCTAGAAGTACCTTTGATATGTGATCGGTCTCGGGACAATTATGCGACGGTCTACACGGTCTAAAGTTACACGGTCTACAGTTACACGGTCTACAATTACACGGTCTACAGTTACACGGTCTACAATTACACGGTCTACAGTTACACGTCCGTCTACATAATAATAATACAATAAAGAAATTGTCTACAGAATAATAATCACTACACAGATTAAATATAATAAAAATCACTGTCTACACGGTCTACTTTGCAATAAATAAATCACTGTCTACACTGTCTACAGAAATAAAAATACTGTCTACACGGTCTACAAGAAATAAATGCAACACGGTCTACACGGCTAAGGTCATCACACATCCTTGGTACTTCTCATTCCCGACTCAACGATTTATAATAGAACATAATCACATACCAATGACTAATCAATGAAATATAGTAAAGATCAATATCGAATGCAGACAATAAACTGTACTCGCCTGTGGTCCTGTGCTGGTGAAACCGATATCCAAACCACTCAATATGCCACAATAATCAAACCCTACAACAGTCCCCGGAAGCTGAAATAAACAATACCAATGATCTCATAATCCCAATTAGCTAGGATTGCCTGTCCTAAGTCCAATCTGGACACAGGGGCAAAACGTAATTTCGGGCAAAATGATGTCCGCCGTTGGACCCACTTTGTACCGAAAAGCGTGCCAGAGTCAACGGTCTCTAAAGTCGTCAAACTACATGTTTACGGATCCAATTTTCTGATACGAACCCAACCGTATGTCCAGAGTTGGGTTCCGGCGCGCCGCACAAAATCACCCGTTGAGTGGGACCGTGGGGCCCGCAAAACGACGTCGGATTCGACTGTCTCAGAATTGGGCCAAACTTGGCATACAGGACCAGAAAAATGATACGATCCTGTTGGCGCAAGTTTTCGTCTCGATCTGACGAGCGTGCACAAAGTTATTAGAGAATTTACAACGTGCACGATACGGGGAGTTTCGACGGATACGCATCAAATTCGTCGCGCACCACGCGACCATTTGAATTCCGTCAAAGCCATAACCACGAAGCTGTTACGCAGCTTTCGATCCTTTCGGTTCGCGACCACGTTTCCAGATTGGCGTGACGCACGCGTGTGGAGCGATTTTGTGATTATGAAACAGATTTTCGTCAAGTTCGGGATTCGATTTCTCGATGCGTGGTCGATGATTTTCGAATCCACAAAGGGTTGTGAAATTCTATATGTTGTCTAAATTTGTTCAAGTGGAATTTCTAGATGGTTACTGGTCGGGATCGACCTCCCAATTTGTGCCTATGGACTGTTATAGCGTCCTGCTTTTGGACAGATTTTTTCGGGTTTTTGGGTTCGATTTTTCTGGCAACATAGATCACCTAAATCAAACTAATTTATCGAAACGAAGGTGGATATATGGGGTTCATACCTGAAGAAGTGGCTCGGAAATGGTCGACTGTGCGCGGAGATATCACGCGATGAAGTTGCACCTCCGTGCAACTGTCGCTGCTACGCGACTCGATCCCCCCGCGGCGCGCTGTATCCGCGCGGCCTCGCCGCGCGTGGCGGCGCCCAGGCTGGACGCACGGCGGCGCCAGGGTCCAGGGGTGTTCGCCCAGAGGTTGGCGAGCGCGCGGCGCGAGCGAGTTAGGGTTTTCGTTTCGAAGAGCCTCTCGTTCTCTTCCGCTCTATATACAGAGATTTCTCTGTATACCATGTTGGGGGGGGGGGGGACTCGGCCTGGCAGTTTGTGCTGCTGGGCCGGCTCTCTATGGTTGGGCTGATGGTTGCTCTCACGTGGGCTTGGGTGAGCTGTTCGTTTAAGGGTGGGTTTATTAGTTCTTTCCTTTTTTTTTATTTTATATACTACTTAATACATATGTATATATATTCTCTTGTTTCCTCTTTATCATATGTATAAATATCTATATATACACCCACATATATAAATATAATGTATATTTATATACATACACGCTATACGCCCATATACATATATATATATATATTATATATATATATATATATATATATAATAATATATATAATATATATATATTAAATATATATATATACACTTATACATATATACAATATATTTTTATACATATATATATAATATATATATATATATATATATATATATATATTTATATATATATCTATATATATATCTATATATATATATATATATATAATAATATATACTATTTATATATATATATTTTTTATATATATATATATATATATATATAATATTTTTATCTATATATAATATTTTTTTATATATATATATATATAATATATAATTCTATCTATATATCTATAAGATATATATATAATCATTTATAGTTACTTATACCTATTGTAGTATTTAAAGAAAACATATTAATATATACATATCAATATATATATATATACATATGTCCATATATATTATACATATATACGTAATATTCACCAATTAATATTTATACATACAATATAAATATCCACACAAATTATATATCCCTATATTTTCCTATATATATATCATCAATAAAATATTATATTCTTCTTCACATATTAGATATATATATATATACACTAAGCGTATATGTCCCTACATCTGCATATATATATAATCCAATATTATATATATATATATAATATATATAATATATATCTCAATAAAATATTATATCTTCTTCACATAGATCTATATTATATATACACTAAGCGTATATGTCCCTACATCTGCATATATATAAATCCAATATATATATCTATATATATATCTATAATATATATATATATATATATATATATATATAACGAAATATAAACCTATAAACATTTCTATCTGTAACTTCTCAATGAACTTATAAATCATAATTTCCAAAGTAGGTCTTTCACGTAGCATTGTGTACACGAAACATATTTATTTACAGAAATCTAAAAATTACCATTCGAATAAAATAATTAAAAATAAACTATTTCTAAATTTTCGGGAATGGGAGCTACAATCTACCCACCTTAAATAATTTTGTCCTCGAAATTCTAATTCATAACTATTCCTTAAATTTAAGTCTACCATTTCCCTAATCTCTTGAATTTAATTCCTCAAAAATTTATACCATCTTTAGCCATTTTGTAACGATGAATCTCCGAGGACTTCTACCCACCTTTGGACACACTACTCCCTCATAGCTATGTCACTAAAAAAAACTTATAATCTTCCAACTAATTGCTAAAAACAAATTCTACCCATAGATATCTACTGTTTATGGTCTCTATAATCCTTCTCTATCTATCAACCAATCCAAACCTAACAAGCACATTTACACAAGTAGCTAAGAAATATTGGTAAATTCTAATAGGCATGACCATACGTTGCTCTAAAATAGGAAGGACAGGGAGAAAAGTATGGATAATCGAAGGCAATTATGAGTTTCAAGAATGGTAGAAGGTATCCAATGATGCAGATAGGATGGGAGTCTACGAACCATTGGCTTATTTCTAGAGTGGGCTACTCTAGCCCAGTCACTTGCTAGATCAAAGAACCTTCGTTCTTAGAGGAGCTTGCACCCGTGCAATACAGGAGTTCCGTTCTCAAAATTCTAAATTAAATTCCATAATAGAACGAAAATAGGAGAAATCAAGATTGTGATCTTTTCCGTGGTTATTTAACCACGCGAGCAAGGAATAAAGTGCAATACAAGTTCGTATCGCAACTTCCAGGTAGATGGAATAAGGGTTACGAATGACATCGCATTCTAAGAGGTGGAGACTACATAGTAGGTATAGGGACCTATTTCAAATAATTCGGTTTACAGTCCAAAAATGGTGGTACGCATGGATGGTTTTACTGAGTCTTAATGGGCTTCCTGTTTGGACATCCCTCGTTGGTTGGGTAAACCTTGGATTGCAATCTATATGGACTGGATAAGATTTCAATGATAAGCTACTCTTACTAGATTAGGGTATCCTAGAATAGGTTTCCACCGCACTGGTCGAGCTAGTTGCCAGTCTGGTTGGTTAACTAGGTCTCTCAAGCTAAAAGGCGCCCTCTGTGACTTTTGTGTTTAAGTAGCACATGAGGCCTCAATTGGGTGGCACACTAGTGGCATCTGCGTAGTGGGCTTCGAGTAGATCATATCCATATATGGGTCGAAGGAATTGAGTCAAGGTTGAGTCTCTAATTGTAGTCGAGAAGTTTACCGGTACTATGGTAAGGGTTATAGCTAGTCCTTTTTGTCCTGAAAGTCGTACCATAAAATAGAGTACAATGGAACGGGTTTGAGTGGGACATGATATACCTAGATGAAGGTGGACTCGTCTAGATCTTACATGTGAAATTTGTTGGAAGGTAACAACTGGTCTCGTGTTCCGAATATTAATGACACGGCCGGAACACAAAATGATTTAAAGAAAAAGTGGGAGTCTAAGGGCACTAATAATTATCCTAATGGAAATTATTCTAATCACTCGGTAATCCTGGCATATCTTAATTTAGAAGGCTTACAATCTACCCACCTTAGAAGCTAAAATATGGTTTTTGAATAATGAGGTTAGAAGGATTTCCAAATCCATGTATTGTACCTCGACTCTGTTAATAAAGAATCAAGCACGACGGAACGGGGTACGATGGTTATAAGTCAAGTCAATGATCGTTCCTTAATAAATGGAACATGGGTATGTACAATTACACACGGTCGATAAAATAGAATGACCTACTCTTCCACGTATACAAGAGTTATCGATGGGGTAACCAACTCTAGGGCACATCATATGAAAGAAATTTCTAACAACCAAGTCATGTATTTCTATTTGTGTCGAGTCTGTCGGACTATTGTCACACGGGTTCTAGTTAAAGTAAGCTTCAAAGGATGGTTAGAGGTTCACAACATTTGGTCTCTTGAGAATAGGTAGTCTCCTAGGTTGGCATTGCGACTAAGGGTAAAACCCTAATCATTCTTAAATTCAGATGGCTTGAAAGTCCCGATAACAGTTTGGGGTCGAGAGGAGAACGAGTAACTCAATCACAGGACTGGCCGTTGGTAGCTACACTTGTGCCTACCATTATCATAGCCATGGGAATACTCTGTATCTCTCTACCATCACGAGCTTTCGTTTTTCCAAATTGGTGAAAGCTAAAAACAATAAAGAATTCAAGGGAGATGTTACTGAATACCATTTCGTGATTCAAGGACGAACATATAATTCAAGAGAATTGTCAATGCAGTCGTGGATGAGACCCTAGAGACATCTATATCTCAATCCACGTAGGAATTAAATAAAGTGCGAACCAAATGCATCATGGTTGATCAGACCATAATACACTGACTCTGATCAGACAATAAGTTAGCAGGCGTCCCCACTAAACATATGCCTCGAATCAAGCTCGATAAAAGAATAAGCTTGCAAAAACTAGGCTGTAATAGCAGCGTTGGTCAAAATAGTCAAGATACAAGCACGCGAGATTTTTGAAAAGAGGCACAAGTAGTTCGAGTTTAGAGAGAATCAAAACTACCTGGTGTCCTTGCTTATACAATCTTTCTAAAATCTTCCTGTCCATAAGGTCTTGGTCAACTAATGGGTTATGGAACTCTGGATTCTATATTCTTGGTAACTTATTAGTGTCGGTCAACTTCTCGTCAATAGATCACAAGGACCACATAATGCTAGGTTGGGAGACATGCTACTCAACTTACAGAACTTCCACTAATATTGGCTTTGGATTTATGGGACATACCTGGTATTGTCCTATCCTCCATAGTATCCTAAACCCGTAATCACATTTGAAGTCATTTCACCGAGAGTTACGCCTGCCCGTATACTCGGGCTGTGGTAAACCCTTGGTTTCGTAACTCAAATATGATACGAAGTCAAACACTACTTAACCCTATCCAATATTGACTCAAGGGTAACGACGATCAAAGAAAGGACCACTAGCCATAGTTTTGGCAATATCCCATCACCTATATTTTCTTAACTAATTTACCTCTAGGGGTTGTGTCTCGCCAGTGCGCTGCTGGCTGCAGTGAGCCCATAATTCAAATAAATGGCGACAGTGCGCTGCTGTCCTGCCATTATGAGTCAACTAATTCTTTTAACTATATCCTCAAAATTCTGAGTTTCTAGAGATTCAAACATGTCGACTATGAAATAAAGCGTAAGCATTTATCCTATTAATCATAACCCTTCAAATAAATGTTGAACATGAAAGAAATATCTGAGGACATGGAAATGCAACATTCTAATATCTATTCTATGTGTATTTACACCCTTGAGGAAAACCTTGAATTGAAACTATCTTGGGGTTCATCTATAGATAACATAAAATAATAACTCTTAGGGCAAAAATAGGAACTTAAATAGACAATTTGACTAAGATAGGAGGATGATATCTAAGAGGTAAAGAGAAGGAATTAAACAATTTATCAAGGTTAGATCGTTAATTCTAGGAAGCCATGTCTCACCAAATGAATAATCTATTCACATTGGATCGTATCATCATATCAAGAAGAAATAGTATACCTATAGGCATCCGACAAACTATTGAAATTAATAACTCCGTATCTAAATTGCATGGCCTAGACTACCCATCGGTAAGTTTGTGTAAGGGACTCCTAGTCCTAGTCACTCTCTTAAATTAATTTCGTGAATGAGCATTTCCTAGTCGCAGGCTCGCAATAGTACAACTAACTTAGTACTATCACGAGTTCGTGATTTGCGAAGACTGACCTGCATGGGCCACCACAAAAACTTGTCACGACCCGCACCCTTTTTTTTTAAACGGATACGAGACGTGTCCAAGCCAGCCTACGCCACAGTGTCGGGTAGAACGCTGTCACGGCCCTGAAGATCAAATCACAAACAATGCTCATTCACAACATTAATTTAATTTACAAAGATCACAAGTTTTACATTTGTAGAAAAATATAAACTTGTACAAATATGGAAAGACTACAATTCATCTATCTAGCTAGTTTCTAGGCCTTTGTCTGCAAGTATTTCCGTCACTCCCCAAGCTAAGTGAATCCACGGCTAACCTGAAAATGTTGGTTTCCAGTCAGGAATGGAACGAGCACAATTCACTGAATGCAATTTCAAATAAAGAAGATGACTATAGAACAAAGGTTAGACATCAATTATGAGTTTTAAAAATAAACAGAAAATACAGAAAACCAATAGTAAATAAATAGACACAACAGACTTTCTCCAACTGCTAGAAGTACCTTTGATATGTGATCGGTCTCGGGACAATTATGCGACACGGTCTACACGGTCTAAAGTTACACGGTCTACAGTTACACGGTCTACAATTACACGGTCTACAGTTACACGGTCTACAATTACACGGTCTATAGTTACACGGTCTACATAATAATATTGCAATAAAGAAACATTGTCTACAGAATAATAATCACGAACTACACAGATTAAATACAATAAATAAATCACTGTCTACACGGTCTACTTTACAATAAATAAATTACTGTCTACACTATCTATAAGAAATAAATAAATCACTGTCTACATGGTCTACAAGAAATAAATGCAACACGGTCTACACGGTTACACGGTCTACACGGTCTAAGGTCAGATCACACATCCTTGGTACTTCTCATTCCCGACTCAACAATTTATAATAGAAGATAATCACATAACCAATGACTAATCAATGAATATAGTAAAGATCAATATCAAAATACAGACAATAAACTGTACTCGCCTGTGGTCCTGTGCTGGTGAAACCGATGATCCAACCACTCAATATGCCACAATAATCAAAACCCGTACAACAGTCCCCGGAAGCTGAAATAAATAATACCAATGATCTAAGAATAGTCCAATTAGCTAGGATTGCCTGTCCTTAAGTCCAATTCTGGACACAGGGGCAAAACGGTAATTTCGGGCAAAAACGATGTCCGCCGTTGGACCCACTTTGTACCGAAAAGCGTGCCAGAGTCAACGGTCTCTAAAGTCGTCAAACTACATGTTTACGGATCCAGTTTTCCGATACGAACCCAACCGTATGTCCAGAGTTGGGTTCCGGGGGCCGTGCACAAAATCACCCGTTGAGTGGGACCGTGGGGCCCGCAAAACGACGTCGGATTCGACTGTCTCAGAATTGGACCAAACTTGGCATACAGGACCAAAAAAATGATACGATCCTATTGGCGTAAGTTTCGTCTCGATCTGACGAGCGTGCACAAAGTTATTTGAGAATTTGCAACGTGCACGATACGGGGAATTTCGACGGATACGCATCAAATTCGTCGTGCACACGCGACCAATTTAAATTCTGTCAAAGCCCACGACCACGAAGCTGTTACGCAGCTTTCGATCCTTTCGGTTCGCGACCACGTCGTCCAGATTGGCGTGACGCACGTTGTGGAGCGATTTTGTGATTATGAAAACAGATTTTCGTCAAAGTTCGGGATTCGATTTCTCGATGCGTGGTCGATGATTTTCGAATCCACAAGAAGGTTGTGAAATCCTATATGTTGTCTAAATTTGTGTTCAAGTGGAATTTCTAGATGGTTACTGGATTGGTCGGGATTGACCTCCCAATTTGTGCCCATGGACTGTTATAGCGTCCTGCTTTTGGACAGATTTTTTGGGTTTTTGGGTTCGATTTTTCTGGCAACATAGATCACCTAAAATCAAACTAATTTATCGGAAACGAAGGTGGATATATGGGGTTCATACCTGAAGAAGTGGCTCGGGAAATGGTCGACTGTGCGCGGAGATATCACGCGATGAAGTTGCACCTCCGTGCAACTGTCGCTGCTACGCGACTCGATCCCCCGCGCGAGCGCGCTGTATCCGCGCGGCCTCGCCGTGCGTGGCGGCGCCCAGGCTGGACGCACGGCGGCACCAGGGTACAGGGGTGGTTCGCCCAGAGGTTGGCGGGCGCGCGGCGCGAGCTGAGTTAGGGTTTTCGTTTCGAAGAGCCTCTCGTTCTCTTCCGCTCTATATACAAAGATTTCTCTGTATACCATGTTGGGGGGGGGGACTCGGCATGGCTCAGTTTTGTGCTGCTGGGCCGGCTCTCCTATGGTTGGGCTGATGGGTTGCTCTCACGTGGGCTTGGGGTGAGCTGTTCGTTTAAGGGTGGGTTTATTAGTTCTTTCCTTTTCTTTTTATTTATATACTACTTAATACATATGTATATATATGCTCTTGTTTCCTCTTTATCATATGTATATAAATATCTATTATATACACCCACATATATAAAATATATATGTATATTTATATACATACACGCATATACGCCCATATACAATATATATATACACTTATACATATATACAATATATATTTTATACATATACATTTATATATATATATATATATATATATATTATATTCTATATATATAAATATATATATATATATATATATATATATATATATATATAATATATATATATATATATATCTATAATATATAATCATTATAGTTACTTATACCTATTTGTAGTATTTAAAGAAAACAATATTAAATATATATACATATCAATATATATTATATAGATATCTATATATAATAATTAGATATAATATATATTATAATATAATATATACATGTGTCCATATATATATATATACATATATACGTATATATTCACCAATTAATATTTATACATACACATATATAAATATCCACACAAATTATATCCCTATATTCCTATATAATATTCATCAATAAAATATTATATTCCTCTTCACATATTAGATATATATATACACACTAAGCGTATATGTCCCCACATCTGCATATATATAATCCAATATATATATATATATATATATATATATATATATATATATAATATATATATATATATATATATATATAATATATATATACGAATATATTAAACCTATAAACATTTCTATCTGTAACTTCTCCATGAACTTAATAAAATCATAATTTCCAAAGTAGGTCTTTCACGTAGCATTGTGTACACGAAACAATATTTATTTACAGAAATCTAAAAATTACCATTCGAATAAAATAATTAAAAATAAACTATTTCTAAATTTCGGGAAGGGGAGCTACACAATAAATGGGATAAGGATTCAAAGAAGACTCTGTGATCATAAGAGTATATGTCACAAGTGATCAAAGAACCAAAGAAGCATAGTGATACGTCATGTAAGTGAAACACACAGAACATGTAGTACCCGATGCTCCCTGAAGGGATAACATCTCAAGAAGGGATCCATATAGTACTAATCTGTGTGACCAACGTGACAGTATCAAGTAAAGTAATTTAATGCAGGAAAATAATTCTAAGCAGGATATGAAATGATCAGAGAATATACTCGCCTGTATCTGAGTGTCCGGATAAAATGTACTGTCCGAGGAGAGGTGTCTGGCTCCTAATCAGAACGCACAAGTCACAACAAGTCTAAAATGATAACAAGATGCAATACAATGCATTCTACATGAATCTAGGTCAATCTAGGCTAAAGTCAACTCTTGGTCAACTCTGGTCAACCCTAGAAGTCAAACTAGGTCAAACCTAAGTCAAACAAGTCTATACTAGTCTAACTAGTCTATTCTAGGTCTAACAAGACTACACAAGTCTATCTAGACTCTATACTGACACACAGATACACCCATAGGCTAAGAGACTAGGCCCTAGGCTATTAGGCAATACCATGCCTAAACCAACCTATAACACATATCTACATGACATAATATATCTAATATATATACACATATTGATATAGCTATAATATAATATAGAAACATACATTAGCTAATAGGTTACCTATAATATATATAAACCATACGTATATATATATATATATATATATAATATATATTATATATATATATTATTATATTTATATATATATAATATATATATATATTATATTATATAACTACATATATATATACATATGTAAAGAGAGAGGGGACACATGTGCTCAAGTGTGTGTGTGTGTGTGTCATGAGTGAGAGTGAGGCATGAGTGTGTGACACTTGTGTGTGTTATGGCATGTGTGAGTACAAGAGTGTGTAATATGAGAGAGTGAAGGGGGCTGTCATGAGGACAGTGTGATGTTAGTGAATGAAAACAAGAGTGTATGTGTGTGTGTTAGACAAAAAATCAGTGAATAGCATACATGTGTGTGTATGTGTGTGTTATAAGAGTGGGAGTGAGATACTTGAGTGTGTGTGAAGAGTGAAGTCATGAGAGGGTGGCAAGTGTGAGCGGACTGTGTGTTAGAGTGATAGGAAAATTGTTGTATGTGTCATAGGCCTGTGTGTGTTAGAGATGTGTATGTGTGAGAATGACATGAGGGTGTGAGGGTGTACATTGCAAAACAGTGCACTTGTGTTTAATTGAAATCAGGGAATGTTCATTAAGGAAAGAAACAATCTCAGGAAAACATGAATCAAACATTTTAGTTTCAAACTAGGATTAAACAGGAATTGACAGTTTAATCATGCATAAATATTCATTTCAGTGTAATGAAAAGGAACTAATTCTCAGTTTTAAAGGGAAATGAAATAACAGGTTTAGGATTGAATCCAGTGCAATGGGTATTCAGGAATCACACAACAAGTAAATCATTACAGTATTTAAAGGGTGAATTTATGTTAAGAGGGAAGGAAATCTCAGGTTAGGCTCAGTTAATTATAGTTAAGGGAAGAGCCAATCTCAGAAAAATAGGAAACAAAACAGTGAAAGTAAATTCTGGAAACAGTGAGTGTATATGTGAGCTAACAATTCAGTAGAAAAGGGAACCAATAATGTATTCTCAGTTCAAACAGTCAACCAAAAACTCAGTTTTCAGTCCTAAAACTAAACTCTCAGATTTAGAGCCCAAAACAATTCCAAATCAACCCAAATCGATATACAGATAAAACACATTTAAGTAAACTATAATAGGGGGTGTTTGCAGGAAAACAGGAAAATGAATTAGCGTAAGGCATGTGAACAAGTGTGTGTTTGTGTACTCAGAGAAAACAGTGGCATTATCAAATGGGAAAATCAGTAACATGGGTAATAACCTGGAACAGTGTCCAAAATCCTGAATTCCAGTGTGCTTATCAGGCAAACCCAGTGAGTACACTGGAAAACTCAGTGTCCAAAATCCTGAATTCCAGTGTGCTTACGACGTCTTTCTGACGCCCATTGGGCGTCGTACGACGGACCACGTGGTCGGCCGTTATTTATATCCGTGGTAGAATTGTGTCGGCCTTGACCGTCCGTGCGGCGCCCCTAGCCGTTGAGTTTTCATGCACGGGATGCCACATTCTGTCCCACGTCAGCTCATATCGTGGCCATTTTTCGTCAGTCTTCCAACGTTTTAGATGTCCCGCATCGCACAGGTATATATATATATATATAGCCGTTGAGTTTTCATGCACGGGATGCCACATTCTGTCCCACGCCAGCTCATATCGTGGCCATTTTTCGTCAGTCTTCCAACGTTTAGATGTCCCGCATCGCACAGGTATATATATATATATATATATATTGTAATGCCCTGTTCCGTACGGTACATTATGCTGAGTCGTTGACTCGAAGAGTTGCATTAACCCAATTTAAGTATCGATGTGAATCGATACAAGAGTTACTCTGACCCGAGAATGCATCAAGTCGGATCGATGCAAAGAGTTACGTTTGTCATGCCCCGATCCTGCAGAGTCCTTTCGTCCTCACTTCGGACTATGTGAGACCGTTCGTCCTCGCTTGGACGTGATGCCATGCAAGCCTAAGTTGCGCTTGCACAAGGCCAAGACCTGTAAGAAGACAAGATAGACAATACACAGCGGAACATATTGTAGATGTTTGAAGCAGCAGCAGACACTTTACAGATATATGAATTGAACACATGGTAATAAGAAACAATTCTCTTTATTGATTTCATTTGAACAAATTACAAGCTCTCAATTCTCTCGATACATTGCTTACATTCTCTCAGAAACTTTATAGATTACAATGATCATGTTCTCATACATTACATTCCTTTATATAAAACCAACTCTTGCAATAGATGTCCTTCTCTTGACATCTCTTCTGATTTTTGGCTCCTGAGGATGAGGCTCGGGCTATCGCTTCGGACTATCCTTTTCGATGCATATTGCACCTACATGCAGACTGATGGTGGGTTAGTATATCAGCATACTGGTGAATTGTGAACAAAGGGCCACATTTGTCTGAAACGATCACTGTTCATTTAGTGAGAAATATTTATTGTGATGTGATCTTGCTACTTTTACCTATGTTCATTTCATGCAGTACAGAGTTAGTTTACATCCCTTTTGAAAACATCTTTGAAAAGCCAGCATTTCATCTCAAGCATACAAGGGGACTATTCATTTCGAGCACGATGACTATTCATATCGAGTGCAATGCGCAGCGTGTTTCATAAGTTACATCATTTCTCTTGTTCAAGCTACTATTAGGGATAATTACAAGCACGATATCACATTTTCTTTTGTGGGACATAGTATTTCTTTGCAATAGATTAATCTTTTCAAGCAATTCATATAGAAAACTTAAGCAACATATATACGTCACTTTTCATTGATTCTTACCCATAGCCGATGGTCCATCCCTGCACAAGACAATGATTAGCATAAACATGCTAAAACCAACACTATTCTATGTTCATCTCTACATTGTTAGCTCTTAACAAAATCTTTCTTATGCATGCCATCGATTAGCAGCTGTGACTCAAAGCTCAGCTCTACACCAATACATGTGTAGACCAGCAGCTGTGACCCAAGTTTCAGCTATGCACTGATGACACATATGCTAACAGCTGTGGCTCAGGGTTCATCTCTTCATTAATCGACACCTATCTATATGATGGTCTATGGGTCATTCCCCATAGTTAGTCGTTGTGACTCTTGGGTTCATCTCGTCGCTAGTGGACACTCTCTCTATACACTATGAGGTCTCTTTTACCTCAGGGTGTTACTCTATCCTCCCTCGACCGAGCGGTTCGAGTGTCCAAGAACCGGTCGTGAGGATCTATACTTGTGCATAAGTTGTCCAGGACCAATGCAGGTATGCAACTCTATCAATTAAAACTCTACTATGCACAGATCATTGGACAACATTCATATTCTGTCTGTTCTCTTCTTTCATATGACCGAGCCAGTAGCTCTACTCTTTTATCTATACAGACAAGCCATATCATCTCTTTTGCACAATGTGCCATCTCTGTCTTTATAGAAAAAATTAAGGGACTGAATAATCTTTATTTGAACAAGCACGATATCAACAAGCATGAACTCTACTCTTGATATTCATACTCTATTCAGGGACATATAAACATTATCTTTTCTTTTCTTATTAAGCATGTCAACAGTTCATTCATTCGAGACACATCTCTAATTTAGCACGACATTATCTCATTTGATTTAACATGGTAATAGTTTATTGATCAAGCCAACATTCATTTCTTAACAAGGCATCATGTCGTTTCTTATTAGCATACAACAATTCTTCTTCTTAGCATACAGGTTAACTCTTTTCTTATTCTTAGCATAGCAACATGTGACTTCTCTTAACAGCATATTGATTCGTTGTATTAGCAATCTCAATGGTTACCATCTTGTTATTAACAATAACATTCAATCAAAAACTCATATTCTTATTAGGCGTAAGCGAATCATAAAATACGTCTTTGTCCACTCATCCAGATCAATCGTCTTCTGTTGCAGAGCCAGCAATCCGATCTCTCTGTTTATCTAGTGCCTTCACGGAGCGGGGCACTACAATATTGATCCAAGGAACGCATCAAGTAAGATCGATGCAAGTGTTAAGTTGGTCCGAGAAAAAGCATTAAATCGGTTCGAAGATTCTAAGAAATCGAATCGATGTAATGCACAAGTCCGGTTTGAACGAATATTGATTTTTAGTTGGTTTCGTATGCAGGCTATACGTTTACGCTGAAATATAAGAGGTCGACATTTTGTCTTATTTACAACGGGGTCCGCAAAACCAAATCACCGCCTTGTAACGGACTGAGGTATAGGCTCGGTAAGCCAAATCGGTCATATAATTCAATAAAGCACGAAGTGCTTGAATGGCTAAGTTAGAAGAGTTGGCCGTGCAACAAAGTTATAAAATCGAGCCGTATCGGCTCGGCAAAACGACAAGACATATCGGCTTAAGGTGGGAGGACTTTGACCATTCTTTGCTACCCCTTCATACCTAAGTAAAATGTACCGTTGTATGCTAAGTTAACCTATCGAGACCACGGACGTGGCTCGATCGAGAGATGAACATAGTGCGTGTCGAACACTAGGTAGAACAATTAAAATGAAACGTACATCAAATGTACGAGTCATTATTAAACATTGAATATCGCAAAGGCGAGCACCCAGGGATGCAAGCCATAAGAACATAGGATAACTATATCGACAAGTGCCTCAGCGCACGAGTCATTCGTGCCTTCGTGCATGAGTTAGAAGGCTAGCACATTGAAAGACTGTCATAACCTAAATTTTTATATTTATATTTATACATATCTTGTAAATTCAAGTTTTTGTTTTTATTTTCCCATATTAATTTTTTTTCAAAAAAATAAATCAAATCAGATTTTCCTTTTTGCTCCTCATGCAAATTCTATTTTTGCATTTCTACATAAAAGTTTATGTGGCTTGCATGCATGGAAGAGTGCCAAATGTCATTCTCTCCTCATGACAAGGCTCCATGGGTATTTTGGTCTTTTCTTCTCATTTCCATTCTTTTATTTGAAAGAGAAGAGAGGAAGAGAAACTCATTCTCTTCTCCTTCTTTTTCCAGGTGAGCTATCTCCTCCTCCTCACTATTCTTCCTTTCTTCTTCTCCTTCTCTTCACCCCACCCCCCTTCCCTATGTTGTGGCTGCTGCTGCCACATATGCTGCTGCTGCTGCCACCTGCGCCGCCGCCGCCGCCGGCCAGCCGTCCGGCCGACCCCTCTTTGTTTCTTCTTCTTCTTCTCCTTCTCCCCCTTGTTCTCCAATTCCTCTCTATTTTGATTTCAAACTCATTTTTAGGGTTCTAATTTTAATCCAATTTTATTTTGTGCCCTAGGATTTTGAATTGGGACTTGGGGAAGAACTCTTCTAATAGGAATCATACCCAAAAGCAAGGCAAGCCCTCTCTCCTTCCTCCTATAGAATGTGTCCCTTGTTAATTATTAATTGATCTTGCATATTGCATGATATTGTTAATTATCAATTGAGTTGTATATTGCATGATAAATATTTATATAAATATATATATATAAACATATTCTGAATTCTTTTTTATGAAATTATTGACAATTTCAACCGTAAGGCAATGTAATGTGCTTGCATTTTGTGTGATTGTGTATGCATATATATAGAGACAGATATTTCATCGGAATGATCTTTAAGCTTGAGACTTAAGTACATGTATAGGTCTATACACATAGATACTCTTGACACTTTATATATATATGAACATGTCACATTATTTTCAACCATCTTTACGACCAAATCATATATTAAATGATGAGAGGGGGCAAGAACATAAGCATTCCATCCCTGCATGTCTGAGTCCCTCTGGAGCTTAAGTATGGGTATTTGATAATGGGAGTAAATAATCAGAAAGCATCATATCCTATTATAGTCCAACGTCTCTCAGTCCCAACAATACTGTAACACAATCGGACATGAAATCATTATGGAGAGGCCTCACACCCTCCCTTGCCCCCTGAGTTACATATATTGCGTATTCGCAAAGGCAAACATTTGCAAATGAAGCCCATATTTAGTATTATATAAGTTGAGTACAAAATAGTCAAAGACACGATCTAGTTCAGTTATGTTTTGGGTCTCGAGGCATCTCGTCTCTAGCCACTATGTATACTTTAAAATTACTAGACATAATTAATAGATGAGGTGAAGTCTACCAACACTTTTTGATCTTCTCGACAATGTAGTCCAATTTATTTAGTTAATTACAAATCTCTAATTATGTTGAAGACAACTAAAGTTACTTTAATAAATAGTAGCCGACGGCTTCTCACTACTTGTGGTGGATATCTTCCGACGATGGGTTGAGGTGGCGAAGGATAACGGACTGTCGGTTGCGATCGTTGATCGTAAGCGAAGTTAAGTGCAATTCGGTAGAACAGCCACCGTGAATTATCTTTTTTATGGATATCCGGTTTTAATAGGAACTAGATTTCTATTTTGAGGTCCCTTAGGGAAGGAGGTCCTAAACGGCCGCCTAATCCGCCTCCATCTGGAGCCCGGCTTTGGATATATTTTATAATAAACAGTAATAACTAGGTTAAAAAGTTACTATTCACCAGAATATATATTACTTTCATATATCTTAAAAATAAATAAGTATAATTAATACGAACTAGGTCAAATCATTTTCAAATTTCAACCATCTTCATGACGAAATCATATACTAAATGATGAGAGCATTCCTTCCCTGCATGTCTGAGTCTCTCTGGAGTGTATAGAAAGCATCATATCCTATATATGTTGGAAATCCAACGTCTCTCAATCCAACATTTCACTAATTGCAAATGGAGCCCATATTTAGTATATAAGTTGAGCACAAAATACTCAGACACTATCTAATTTAGTTAAGTTTTGGGTCTCAAGGCATCTCGTCTCTAGCCACTATGTATATATACTTTAAATCGGGATTAGATAAGATTTAAAGTAGGCTAATGAATAATAAGTTGATTATTCGAGACTTCATCCTTATCTATATATAAGTTAGTAGACCTCACATATACATAGATATTAATAATTTGGGTCTCGAAAATGGCCAACGTTAGAATTTAGGTCTCGAAATTACTGTTCACGTAGGTTAATGAATAGTGATTTCGAGACCTAACATTAATCATTATCGAAACCAAAACTCTAATTTTTATATATGAGGTCATATGACTAAATATTCCTTAAAATTACTAGACATAATTAATCCAAAATGCTATTCGGCTCCCAAAAAATTTGGGTGATATCATCTTCCATTATATGGCAGATGACATGGTTGCTGATATGGCAAAATTTAATAATAAAATTGATATTAAAATAAAAATTAATAGTAAATTAATAATTTAACATTAAATTAACATGATAATTAATATTAAGATTAACCTTAACATTAACATTAATATTAACATTAATATTAATATTAATATTAACATTAACATTAAAAAAATTTGGGTAATTAATTTTTTGGGTTAAAATTTGCCATGTCTGCTGTTATGTCATCTGCCATGTCAGATGCCACATAATTGGAGATGGTATCACCCAAATATTTTGGGAGCCAAATAGCATAATTGATAATTAATAGATAAGGGTTGAAGTCTACCAACATTTTTTGATCTTCTAGACAATGTGGTCCAATTTATTTAGTTGATTACAAATCTCTAATTATTCAACTCTCCACCAGTCTCTTCATGTTGAAGACAACCAAATAAGAACCTTAGATATTATAGAAAATATAGTCCTAATTATATCGTGTGTATCAAGTAAAAATATTCATTGTCTCCTTTAAAAGAAAATTGGTGCAAATGACAGGCCTACTTGATATATTCTTCTTTCAATCTCTTCTCCTTTAATTTGGTGCTTGAGCGAAATAGTTTATTATCTCCGTCAACAATCCAAATAGAAGCCTAAACACTACGCTCTAGCTATGGTTATAGCCTCCTTACGATTAGGAATGATCTAAAATGTTATGGGAAGCGTGTGTATCAAGTAACCATATTTTGCTTCGGGGAAGAGCAAACCGCGTGACAATTATATATGTAATTAAGTCTCATCAAAAGCACTACTTTTTCGGCAATTTCCTGACCAAAGTTTTAAAAAGCGCACACATATGTGCGTTTTTTTTTTTTTTTTTTTGGGTAGACACATGTATGCTCCTACATCCCAAGTCCACCTCCGATGGGAACATCTAAAAATCATGGGTTTCTAGTCTAGTTGCCATTTTACTTTAAGAAAATTTCTATACTATTTGATAGAGTTTTTATTTAAAAATTACACACATAAAAAAAATAATCTTGTGCTCCATTACTATCATATCTAACAACAAATAAAATGATCAATTTAATAATGTGGAATCTATTATTAATTGGTATAAGAGTTTCTACATGTAGAAAGTTGAAACTATTATATATAAAAATCACTACAACATAGGATATAAATTGAAATATAAATCATGGCTGGGAGAAAAAATTTCTAAAATGGATTTCTACCATAGAAATAGGGAAGATAGAAACCCCTAATGGAGATGGTAACGCACAAGATTTTTTGTCTCATCGAGATGAGGTTGATCGACGACCAGACAACCCGCTCGAGCCTCTTTCTGTACCGAGAATGGTACAGATTATGATAAAAGTTGATGCGGGGAGCCAGTTTGCTTCCGATTTTATGGAAAAGATTCGCAAGTTCGAAAGGGCCGCACAAAAAACACAATGAAAGAACGACGTGCAACGACCATACCTACGAGAGTGGACGTCAGATCATGATAAATTTTGATGAGTCGAAACATATTTCAGAGAACTATGTGAATGTAGTTATGCATAAGAAATCTGATATTTTCAAAAATTAATGCTCTTAAGAAAGAAATTCAACAGTTCCGGGCACAATGGATCATAAGTTCATTCACGAAGGTGGGATTATAGTTTGCGAATACTTTACAGAGTAGGCCCCTCAATATCCAATAGAGAGCAAAGAATTCTTCTCTCATTTTTCTACTCTTCTAATCAAGGAGAAGCCGGCCAAATTAGTTTAACATGAAAGTATGTCTACATACAATGAGTAAGCTCCTATCTCCTTTTGGTTTTAGCCCCTATTTTCTAAAGGTTAGAGCAAAACCAACCCTAACCAAGTGTCATAATTGTGAGGCTACAACCCAATAAAACACGATCAAAGAGACATCATAATTGAGTGGTTACAAATCAATAAAGTAGACCATTAATTAACAATCATGAACAAATAAGATAATAAAACATATCAAATAAGTAAAAAATGTAGAACAATAGATAATCCCATTAAACCTTAGGGCCACGTTTGGTTTGCAAAAGTGGAGCTTGGGAAAGAAAAATGATTCTTTTCCTTTGTTTGGAAGCAAAGAAAATGTCAGGGGAAGGAAATTTGATTCCCAAGAGGAAGGAAAATGGTTTCTTCCACCAATCCAAGGATTCATTTTTCCTATCTAAGAATTTACTCTCTCAATATTTTTTGACTTTTCCAAACACATGAAAGAAAATGATTAAAATTATAATTTTCTAAGGGAAAAAAATATCAAAGAAACATCCTTTTCCGTGAACCAAACGAGGCCCAAGTGACTATAGAAATTCAAATAGGAACTCACATTAAGAACTTGCAACAGGTTACGACACATGTACAGATTTTTTTTTTTTATACTCTTTATCTTTTCTGTTTAGGCCCTTAAAAAAAATCAACATAAAAAAAATCACCAGATGAGACGCATGTAATCCAACAATTTGTGATTGGTGAATTTTAAAAACGAAGAACTCATGAGTTCCTCTAGGATTTTTGTCAAACCTCGATGGACGCCAATGTCCAAAAGCAGGAAAATAGTTTTCAAAGTCTCCGGAATTTGTACAAAAGGGTCAATTTTATGCAAGAAGTAACATACAAATCGAGACGGTATTTTCTAAATACGTACAACATATGAATAACGACGAATAGTTCAACTTGTTCGTTGCGCCCCCACAATAGGGGGGGACCAGATCCCTCACAACTTACAAACTCATCCTCTCGGAAGGGCAGACAACAACGAAATTTACAATAGACAGTACAGATAGGCCAAGACTGGGAAGCAAAAGTTGAGGACACAAGGCATCTATGGTTTTTTTCCCCACACACACCAATCAAAGAAACATCATAATTTGTTGCGGCCACACTACCAAATTGGGGAGAACCCAAACAAGACTTGAGAGCCCTTGGAAGAAAATGATATTTTGTCTGCGGTTTATAACCGCGGACGTGACAATCAAGCAACGTGACGGCCATCCATTGCCTCCCCCCCCCCCCACCCCCCCCCCCCCAAAATCTCCGGATCTCATCCAGACCAAGAGGCCAATGGCTGGCCGCCACGTCGGCCGACGATCATGTCCACGGTTACAAACCGCAGACGTTGTAGCTCCGAAGAAAATAACAAAACCATTAGGAGAGAACAAGAAAAGAAAAGGCATGGTCCATTCAAAGCAATGAATGCAACCAACACCACCCAGCCAAAGGACCTGTATCTACTAATGTGCAGTAGGTGCAGTGTGCTTGACAATTTATAACTCATCTCAAAATATAAACAGAAAAAAAAAAAAAAAAAAAAAAAAAGAGCAGCGTACAATGATCATATATGTACTTGGTTCGGATTAATGATAAAAAACTTCAACATGGTTCACAAAAAAATAAATAAGACCAAATGGAGGCACATCTCAAAGAATTTCAAGTTCTTATCCATAAGAATGATAGCATATATCCGCAGCAGTAGCATCCAACCTAACTAGCAGAGCGTCAAAAACATCAATGCACATCCTTCTCCCTCTCCCTCTCCCTCTCCCTCTCTCTACCACCACCATGACATAATCCAACCAATGGCTTCCAATGCTTTGTATATGGTATATATACATGTAATAAATCTCAACCAGCCATCTCCCCCTCCCTTCTCTCTCAATGTAACTACACTGCTCAACTAATAGTACACTTCAAATTTCTAAAAGAGGACAATGGTGGGTTTTGTGGCATACTATTGAAACAAGGGTACCCTACAAGGATGATAAGGGAATTGAGACCATGCAGAAGAATAAATAAGATGAGCAGAGGTGCAAACGACGGATTGGGGGAAAACTGGGGGATCCCTCTTATCTATACTTGTTCTTGCTTCTCTGCTCGATAAATGGATTATTGTGTAGGCTGGGTTTTACGCGATGAGCCGACAACTGTGTAATTCTGAGGAACAATTTGGTGGCAGGGTTGCGATAGGGCGCTGACTACTGACCATAATACCTCACCGATTGTTCCAGCAGTTGCCGGCTTGGATGGATCATCTCCTTTACCCTCGCACCGTTCCTGTAGACTTTAAAGGTCGGCAGAGTTATCACACTCTCCGCATTTGCGATGGCCGGGGTCTCGTTCACATCAACCTGTTGTCGAAAGCAGAGTGAGGCAAGTCGGAAGTATAAACCAAAATGAAGAGCTTGATGGAAATGCTGCAAGCACACGGTCTCACCTTGAGAAAATTGACAGACGGGAATCTGGTACAGAGCGAATCTACGAACGGGCTTATTTGAACACAGTCGCTATTTGATGCGGCCATGAAATGAACCACCGAAACTCCTGCAGAGGAAATTGTAAATTGATCATCAATCAGATTGAAGTTAAAAAAAAAAAAAAGTAGATGGGTAGATCCTTGTTAGCAATCACCCGAATAAAACTCGTATTATACGTGAATTTTTTCGTATCTTTCATAAACGTATAATACTTGCGTACTTTTGACAGATCCAAGTCAGTACGTAAATTTTAAGCATGTGCGGTTTTAAACATGTTACGTATAAATTATTGAAAATTTTGGCACAAAAAACGTGCTGAGAACCTGTTTAATTAACCAAATTCGACAACATATTTAAAAATGTGAAGTTTCTAACCTCAATTTTTTTTATTTTTCGGATATTTGACCGAATTTTTGAACGTATTTTATTTGTACTGAGCCGATTTATACTCGTACTTTTGTCGTCCCGAATTTTTTCCGTATGCCGAATTGCTAACAAGGGGGTAGATGAGCCTCTCATTCATCCAAGATGAAGTCTGAATGGAAAGATACATTGCCATTGGTCATGTGGGATTTAATTTAGGACAGTTGAATGGATAACTAATAACCCTTAGGCCTAGTTTGATTCGCGGAAGGGAAAGGAAAAGGAAAAGGAATTCAATTCTTTGTTCTTTCCTTTCCTTTGGAAAATTGCAATTCAAATCAATTTTCCTGTCCGAAAAAATGGGAGGGAAACTGAATAATTGGGTGTGGGAAAGTGAATAGTGGGGGAACCATCCCCCCTTCCTTTCCCTTGGGAATCAATTTTCTTTCGTACTCATTTCCTTTGGCATCCAAACACATGAAAGGAGAGCTCCTAAAATTTATCCCTGTATGGAAATGGAAACATAGTTGCACAAGGAGCTGTTAATACAGAGATGCACTCTCGTATCATGCCTTGTATAGTTGTATTGGGGTGTCTTTGCAAGGTATCGGACGCATTGGTTTCTTCGGCACGAGAAGGAACAATAAGAATTCAGTATTGATTATTAATTAAAGTAACAAAATTGAAGCTCGCCTGGTAGAGACATTGCTGCTTGGAATTGTTCCTTGCATGTAATTTTCTCAACCTCACCACCAAACTTCATATTAGAGACCTCCTCGCCTCGAGACGTTTTCAGTGCCACCTGAGCATGGAACAATGATTCCGCCACCTCAGTGTTATCTGGTAGCTTATTCCTCAGGTCCTCGTAGTCGCGCACCGCTTCAGCCCAACGCTCAAGCTAAGCAACACAAGAAGTATCAGGCGATTGACGAGAGCTATTCCTGTGATACAAATACAGTACCAAATAAGACAATGCACCTTAGCGTAGGACGCTGCCCGCGTCAGAAGGGCCTTCCGGTAATCGGGTTGAATCCCGAGGGTTTTATTGCAATCGTGAATCGACCTCTCCCACTGCCCAAGCTTCCACCGGCAAGCCGCTCTATTACAGTAGAGCACAGGATTCTCGGGGTCATGCCTGAGCCCTTCCCCATAAGCAGTTGAGGCTTCTGCGTAATTCCCAGTATTGAAGAACTTGTTTCCCTCGTCCCGGGCTGCAGCTACCAATCTCACATTGTCGAGCAATATTGTCACCTCTAGGTTACTTGAATCCGTCTGCCTGCTCTTCTCAGCTGCCTTTACCGCATCGTCAAACCTGTGAAAATTGAAATCATCAAGCATTCACCCGGTCTTCATTCACCTGATGGCATGAACTACTCTTTCTGTTGGACTCGGAAAAAAAAAATCTATGAGCACACTCACCTTCCCAGTGCCATATCAACTTTGGCACGGACAATGTACATGTAGGAACCCGAAACCATCCCAAAGAACTTCGTCTCGGCACAAGATGGACACGATTTCTCGAGCTCGACAGCGTTCGACAGGGCTGAGTCGGCTTCAACGAGCCGGTGGAGCCGGAGTAGGGCCTCTGCTCTAGAAGCCATTAGCTGCACGCTACAATCAATTAGAGTACAATATCAGGACAGAGATTTGAAAATTAAGGAGTTCTTACCAGAGGGCAAGAATCGGCGCCAGCCGCAATTGCGGCATCAGCTTCCCTCAGCATGCTCTTCCAATCCGAGGACCTCCTCGAGTCCGCGCATCTCGCAAGGTGCCGCTCCACCGACTGAAGCTTCTGCAGCTCGAGAAGGTCGGGCTGCTGCTGGCCGGCCAGAAGGAGGTGCTTCCGTGCATTCTCGATCTGCCCCAACCTGCAATGGTTGCAATTAGGGTCAGCACAAGAGCCAAATTTACTGATATTTAGAGTTGCGGAAAGGAACAAATCGGCTGTCGGCAATACAAATACGAGGAGATCTAGTCGAAGCAAGAATACAAATGGCAGCAGAACACAAGCATCCAAAATAGCAAAATAAACCCTAATCGAACGAGAGAGAGAAGCTCGCCTGAGGTGCAATGTGGCCAGGCGGTGGTGCGAGCGGGCGTAGCCCGGGTCGAGGCGCAGCGCCTCGCGGCACTCCTTCACCGCGTCGCCGAGACGGCCGAGGCCGGCCAGCGCCGCGGCGCGGTTGTTCCTGCACGCGGCGTTGCCGGGGCAGATCTCGACGGCGCGGTCGTAGCAGCGCAGGGCGTCCTCGAGCCGCCCCTTCTTGTAGTGCTCGTTCCCCAGTTTCGTCACCTCCTGGGGGTCGCTGACGCCGGTCCTCCTCCCCGACGACGAGCCGCCGCTCCCGGCGGGGGGCGGTCCGGACCGCATTACGCTGCCGTGGCCGTAGTTGCCCGTGCCGGAGCCGAGCACGTCGCTGCGCGCGGGGGCGCGGGAGGAGACCATGCCCGGCTTGGCGAGGCGGCCCGAGGGGCATATGTTGCCGGTGGGGAGGACGGCAGCGGGGCTCGGGGATGTGGCGGTGCTGGCGGAGGCGGTGTATATTAACGGGCCGGATCCGGACCGGCGGTGTCTGGGCTTGGGGCTGGAGTCGGCCGAGAGCTCGCCCGAGTGGCAGTTGCGGCTGCCGCCGGCGTCGGATCTTCGGGGAGGAGGCGGGTGGTGCTTGCCGAGGGAGCCGGAGGAGGAGGAGCTGGAGCTGGCGGCGGCTCGGGTGTGGAGCGGGGAGATGGGGGATCCGAGATCCGGCAGCATCTTGGAGTCGGGTTTGTTGTCCCCGTCGAGTGATATAGAGTGGAACCGGTCCAAGAGAGAGTTGTCACCGGAGCGCGACATTTCGAAGCGGGTTATCGGGTTCGGGTCGGATCTTTGTGAAATGGGGGATACAGTTAGCTGTAGTGGTGGGAGAATAGTGTAGAGAGAGAAGAAGAAGAAGAAGTCATGAAGAGAGAGAGAGAGAGAGAGAGATGATGGGGATCTCGTGAACGGGAGAAAGGAGGAAGCAAAGAATGAATGTGCGTAGAATTGCTGATTTGGTGACCGAGAAGAGGAAAAGAGGAGAAGAATGGTGAGAAGGAGACGGAGGAGAAGAAGAAGAAGAGAAAAAAAAAGAAAAAAGAAAGGGTTGAGGGAGAACAAAGCCAATAAATAGAGGTTTTGTTTACACACTCCCTCTAACTTCTTGCTATTCTAAATCCCCTTCCTAGTTTTTCAGCAATTACTGCCCGGTAAATCCCTAAAAAAAATTTTCTTAATAATTTGGTTTTCTTTCACAAAATTCTTCTAAGGATGTGCTTCAATAGTTGGGCAACACTTACAAGCTATTTTTGAATACCGATTATGAGAGTCCCTTTTTTTTGTTAGTTTTAAGTAAAAAATTTAGCTAGTCCAATTCATGTTTGATAATTTTATTAAGAAACGGTTCTTAATTTTTTGTACAATATGGATGTGTATCATACATTGTTCAACTTGACAATAATCAATTAGAATTTATAAGAATGATCAAATGGATGAAGATGGCCATTATAAGAATGATCGTCTTGAAGAACATATGAGAAAATATAGAAAATAAGAGTTTAGAAACTCATCTGATAAAATAGTCGTAGTTTGGAGGAACTAGAAAAAAAATAAAGATAAGAAAGAAGAAATATAGCAGAGTATTAGTAGTTTGGAGAAACAAAGATAACAAAGAGGAATCACGAGTGTGTTAGTAATTTGGAGAAGTATAAGAGAAACAAAGATGAGAAATAGAAAATATGGTAAGATATTAATAGTTATACTTAACTTTTTAAAGGGTATAAATGGAATAAAATAATAGAAACACTAAAAATCTATTGATTTGGAATGTTTATAAAAAGAAAAAAAATATATACTATACTGATTTTTGGAGGTTTTTAGTCGACCAAAATAATCTCAAATTTTTTACAAAACATGTTAAAATTATTTTGTAAACATTAGTTTAAAAATCTTTCAAAATCGATAAAAATATCGTTGCCAAGCAGATCGTAAATCTATTTCATTTATACGTCTAACGTGCTCCTAATAATGTAGCTACATGTAGTAGCAAGATATTCTCTTTAATATAAGGTACATTTCATTATAGAGATTAAATAGACGCGTAAAACATTGCCCAATGGATACTTGATAATTATGGTTTAGATTCTGAATTTTATATCAACTTAGGGTTTAAGTCCTAACATGTTCAAATAAAAAGTTTAGACTATAATTTATTATTTTATTTTTCCATTATATCCTTCATATTCTATATATAAAAGTTCCATTATCAATAATATAATGAAAAATAAAATAAATAATAAAAATTTAGGGTCTAAACTAGGGGTGCAACTTGGGCGGGCAAAACCCAAGCCCGATCGGGTAAACCCGTTAATGGGTTGGGTTAGGGTTGAAGATACTCGGGTTCGGGCTCGGGTATGGGTTAAAATATTTGAACCCGATCAAAAATTGGGTTGGACTTGGGTTCATGTGTCGGGTTACCCGAAGAACCCGAAACCCGACTTATATATATATATATATATATATATATATATATATATATATATATATATATATATATTGTTTCATATTTCTTAAGTAAAAAAGTTTAAATCCTAAATTTCTCTACTCAAACTCTTTAATTCATTATCATAAATCTTATTTCAGTTTGTATTTTTAATGATCAAGACTTGATTACTATTTGATTATGTGTTTAATATTACTTTTGTTTAAAATTATTTCAAATATTATATTAGAGTCCGATAAACTCGATGGACCCGACCCGACCCGAGTTCAATCCGAGCCAAACCCGATCCTCTGGGCTTGGTCTTGGGCTTCATACGTTTAACCCGAGGTCGGACGGGCTTGGGCTCGGGGTAGGCTTATGATTCATCGGGTTGGGCTCAGGTTGACCTCAAGTCCGACCCAACCCGCCCGAGTTGCACCCCTAGTCTAAACTCTAACTAGTCCTACTTAAAAAATGATTCGGCCTCAACCCACAATTTTTTTTTATGCAAGCAATAGACACAGAAGGGAGCAAGAAGAAGAAGTTTCTTAGGAAATAATGCCTATTTAACATATTATAGTCATTTTATGTTAACTATGAAAGTTCCTAATTAAATTGTTACTGATGTAAGTTCTTCTACTAAACAAGGATGAACTTAATCATTTTTTTCTTTTTCTTTTTTCCTTTTTCCTTTTAAGTACTGATTCTCTCTCCTCCTCTGTACACAAATTTAAGAGGGAGATTCCGTACTTTCCAGACTACTGACTGACCACGCAAGCCCGAAGCCAAGCAAAGATTTACGAATCCCCTTCAATTACCAATGCACCCCTGCAATACACACCGAATTTACCAAAAAGCCCATGACATGCGGAGGGCAGTCTTGTAGTTTCGTTTGTCGCTGGCGACAGCGGCAGCTGGCCATGTGCAGGCAGCCATGCCAGCTGGACCATTCAGGGAACCCTAAGCGCCCCATGGCTCTCCAGCTAAGTACGTGACGGCGACATCACGGCGTTATGGAGATTCCACGGAATATTCCTTTCTCGCGGTGACCCGTGACCGTACCGCCTCCGAGAGACGAGGAGTCTTGGCGGTTAGCCGCTAATTGATTTGCTAATTTTGTTGTTGAGTAAGAATTTAATCTTTGTCCATAAATGACAATAACGTTTAATAAGTAGTATTATTGATTGGATGAAGGGTTTTGTTAAGATTCATTGTACTTGTCATTTTTTTAATATACCAAATATAATTATAAATTAGTTTTTTTTAGGTGTTCTTTTCTCCCGCTTGACAAATGTCAAAGGAGAATTCGAACATGCGCCTTCAGTATCGGGCTCCCATTGCTACCACTAGGCCACAGCTCACGGACAATTATAAATTAGTTGATGATTGAAATTAAATAAAAATTGCTACTATTACTGATAATTTTTGAGTATTTATTCTATACTTTTCTTTTTGGGTAGATTTCAATGGTAACTGATAACTCTTATTCGTTTTTTTCGCTAACAATTCTAGTTTCAAAATAAATTAAAACCAGGTAAATTTTGTGTCTTTCAAATTCAACATGTGAAATTGAAAAATAAGATTTTGTATTTAGTCGTATAAAATTATATATAAAGAGAAAGGAGAGATCAAAATTTTCGTCCTTAAGCAACCATCGGTTTTTATTTTTTGACCACTCAGATTAATCTTTAAACTATTAATTTTTTTGCGAGATTTTGATTATTTTGAAGGGTCAAAAAAAAATATAATTCAACGATTGTTATCTCGAATAACATACGAAAATATTTAAGAACTAAAATTTCGACTATGCTTCGTGTACGTAGACACGCCTTGTAGTGTTGTATTTACACAAGCCCAATAACAGTTAACAAAAAATAATAATCTACCACCATAGACACTTGTATAAACCAAATGTGGCATATAATCCCTCTTCCAATTTTAAGCAAACAAGAAGTCAGAAATATCTGTCTGTAGAACCAAGCCAATTTCAAAACCAAGTATACTAAAAGAAAGGAAGAAAAAGTGATCCATAGACTGCATGATTCTTCTCTGAATAAAAGTAGATGTCAGTGGCGTCTCCAGAAATACATGTCTCATATGGGGGTCTATGATGAGTTTTGACATATTCTTCCTGTTTGTAAAGAAGGAAGGAAGACTGTTGAAGGGACACGCAACAACTATTTCCCAGACCTAACCTGAATTGGAACCAACTATCATGTCATCTTGGTTATGGGCTAGTTTGCAGGGCCGGTCCTAGGGCCGTGCCAATAGTGCGGCCGCACAGGACCTCCAATTTTTGGAGGTCTCAAAAAAATATTAGGGTTAGTTTTATAATTTTGTATTTCAAGTTATTCCATTTCTTCTTCAATTCCTACTCTACAATCCCTCCAAGACCTCCAATTCTTGGATCCCTATTTCAAGATTCATATTTATAATCATACAAAAAAAATTAGGATTTGTTAAAGATATTGCTCTGATCGGTGTGTTTATTGCTATTTTGTTTCTAAAGATCCCTCAATTGTTAGATGAATTTATTTTCTACAATAATGATCAGATTTTTTTTATATATATAATTTAAGAATTTGGATGTGCAGGCTTAGTATTTATTTAAGAAATAATGATCTCGAAGACCGGAGCTCTTGGTCTTGCATCAGGTGACTCAGGTCTATAGTCGGTCCTATGATTACGGGACCTATGACAAAATCTAAAATTTTGGCCATTTTTCTCACATAAATAAATTTTTGTTAGCATTTTTCCAAGCAAAATCATCAATTAAGCTATCAAAATTATCAATCAAGCTATCATATTTTTTTCGATTGGAGCGCTGGCTTTTTTGTTGCTTCCAAATTGGATCTTTATTTTTTTTTCTTTTTTGATATACCTAGTCTATTGTAAAATTACGGGACTTCCAAAATTGGGGGCCAATGACGGTCGTCCACTTCGTCCGTGCCCTGGGCTGGCCGTGCTCAGGACTTGGAGGCTCTAAATTGTGTGATTACATATTACACTTCTCATTTGGGTATTGATCGTTATTCATTTTATTATATGTTTTCATCAACAGAAAAATTTGAGGCCAGATTTAGACAATTTAACGGCCAGTACGTCTTCTATCTAAAACATCTTTATTATACTACGTAATGTGCTTGAATATAGATAATTTGAGCTTTAGTTATTTTGTTTAGTAACTACCTATAGATTCAGTTATAATATACAAGCAAGAGCATCTCCAGAGATTTTGATAAAGACATATAACAATATATTTAAAAAAATATGAATAAATAAATTTAGGGCCACATTTTAAAATTCGCACAGGGCCTTCAATTATTAAGGACCGGCTCTGCTAGTTTGTTTCGGTGTTTTTTTCCATTTGTCTCGGCATAAAAAATTTCTTCTTCTTAGTATTTGGGTGGCTTTTGTAGTTGAGCGCTACTAAGTTGTTCGTTCTTTGGAGGGCCAGTGGCTGACTGTCACTAGAGCTGTCAAGCGGGCCGGGCCGGGCCGGCCCGGCACAAATTTGAGTGGGCCGGGCCGGGCTCGGACCGGACCTCTTGAGCCCATAAACTGTAGCGGGCCGGGCCGGACCGGGCTATGGATGAAAATATTAAGTCCAGCTCGGCACATGACCCACGGCACGGTGGGCTTCGGGTCGGGCCGGGCTAGATTGGGTCAGGCCGGATGCGACCCAATATAAGGGACTGGCCGGTCGCACTGAAGGCCATCATTTTGATTCAATTCAGTCAGTATATACATACATAATTCATGGATGCATGCATGTATGTTGTTGTTGCAGCAACTTGCAACTAATATATATTTAAATGAATTGAATTGAATTCAGTTCAAATATTCATTTCATTTCAGTTCAGTTCACTACTTCACTGTATAATCATAATAATAACAGAGTCCACTTGCACTTGTTGCTTTATTTAGGCAGTGGTACAAGTCATATTTGGAGGGAGTGTTTGTTGTGTACATATTTTTCTTTTCTTTTCCTTATTTAAGTGACAACACTGCTGTTAGCTGCTAGGATTTGGGACAAATCAAAGAGATCGTACAAGAATGTTGCAACCGGGTCAAGCTTCGGGCCAGGCCTCGTGCCGGGTCGGGCTTGGGCTTTCGGGCCGGGCCGGGCCTAAATTATGGGTCAATATACGTGGCCCGGCACAACCCAATATACGGGGCCGGGCCGGCCCGGACCCACGATTAATCGGACCGGGCCGGCACATGGGCCAATTTTTCGGGCCGGGCTCGTGCTGGGCTGGGCCGGCCCGGCCCAATTGACAGGTCTAACTGTCACGTCAGTATGGACCGCTGCGATCGCTCGGGACGTGCCAAAAATGTTTTCCCCCCTGTAGTTTGTTGGTGGACGTGTGTAAAATGGATTGGTATTTCTATGAATTTACCTTCCATTGTTTTTCATAGAAAATTAAATATTTTTATATCTATATTTAATAAGGTTAGAGATATACGGTTAGATTTTTTTTTTTTTCATGTTTAGTTGATAAAAAGACTAGAGAATCTTAATATATTCAATTTTCTTCAATATAGTTTTGTTAATTTTATGATGCTATTGTTATTTAAATATGTCTTTGAGGGTATTATCGTACAAAAATTTATAATTAATCCATCCAACCAAAATTTATAGGAAAACAAAAATATTCATGACATTGGATTTGACTTTCCCACAAGGTCACATATGGTTCGAGGAATGAAGATCTTGGGAAGAAAAGCCATTTATATTTCTGTGTATAATGTCAAAGAAAAATGAGCAGAAAAATAAAAATAAAAAAGGGTTTCCACACTCATTGATTCACTTTTCCATCCCCAATTATTTATTACACTTCCAAATTTTTGGACTTTTTCAAACATCAAAAAGAAAAGAAAAAATAGAATTTCCTTACGAACAAATAATTGATCTCCTTTACTTTCTTTCCCTCAAACCAAAAGATGCGTAAAAGAGAGGAGTTGAAAGAAACTATGCATCACTTACAGTAATTTTAAGTGAAAATTGCTGAAACACCCACCTTCGCGGTGGGTGTTTATGAAAAACCCACCCGCATGGTAGATTTCATGAAATACCCAAAATTATATATTTTTACATAAATTTTCCAAGATTTCTTTAGGTGCTCTATATTTACAAAATTACCATTTTGATAATACCATAACTACCCCTTCACGCAAATTTGGTCATATGTATGTATTTGAATTCACAAACTCATATTTGGATTGTGATTTTTCGTCTTCTTCTTCTTCTTCTTCACGAGAGATCTGAATTTCATTGCTCTCATCTTCAACAGAGATCGCAAAGATCGTTCGTAGTTCACTGTGCTTTTCTTCAGTCGAACTTCGATCATCGCTCATCATCATCATCATCTTCGTGGAGAGATTTGAAGTTTTTCGACGATTAGGTCACTGTGCTCGGTTGTTTGCACTGATATAAAACAAACAACAATAAAAAGTATGATATCAATCAATATATACTTTTTTTAAAAAGAAAAAAATTATTCTCCGTAATCTTAACATGTGGAATGACCATTCTCCGTGATTTTAATATGAAAAATGACCATTCTCCTGCATTCTAACACGGGGAATGGTCATTCTACGTGATTCTCCGTGATTTTAACACAGAGAATGACTATTCTCCTGCATGTTAACACGAAAATGACCATTCTCCGTGATTTTAACATGGAAAAGGCCATTCTCCGTGATTTTAACACGGAGAATGGCCATTCTCCGTGATTATACAACGGGGGATGGTCATTTCCCGTGATTTTAACACGAAGAATGGTCATTCTTCTGCATTCTAACACGGTAGAATAACCATTCTACATGATTTTACAACGAAGAATGACCATTCTCCGTGATTTTAACACGGAGAATGACTATTCTTCGTGATTTTATAATGGAGAATGGCCATTATTCGTGATTTTACAACGGAGAATGACCATTCTCCTGTATTTTAACACGGAAAATGACCATTCTTCGTGATATTAATAACGGAGAATGGCAGTTCTCCGTAATTTTTACACAGAGAATGACATGTATTTTAACACGGGGAATGACCATCCTCCGTAATTTTAACACGGAGAATGACAATTCTCCGTAATTTTAACATGGAGAGTGATCATTCTCCTGCATTTTAACACGGGAAATGGCCATTATCCGTCATTTTAACACGAAGAATGACTATTCTTCGTCAATTTAACAAGGAGAATGACAATTTTTCGTGATTTTAATACGGAGAATGACTATTCTTCTGCATTTTAACACGGGAAATGGTCACGGAGAATGACTATTCTCCGTCATTTAACACGGAGAATGACTATTATCCGCGATTTTAACACGAAGAACGGTCATTTTCCGTCATTTTAACACGGAGAATGGCAATTCTCCGTGGTTTTACAACGGGTGTGAAAATTGCGAATGGAGAGTCACTGACGAGTTTTTGAAGTAAGGTTTGAAGATTTTGGAGGAGAAAACCTAGATTCGAAAGTGAGCAGCGTATGGAAGAAGAGGAAGAATCGAAACGTTTTTTTTAAGAGTAGGTTTTGTGGGTGTTTTCAATAAATTAGAATGACAAAAAGGTCATTACGCACCATTTTATATATTTTTTGCTAATTCTGGACACGCGATAAAATGTTATTTTGCAGTGAGTTTTTAATAAAGCTTTTACAATTTTTAGACATTTGATAAATTTTGGTGGATATTTTTGCATAATTCTCTCTCACGTTGGAGAGGGTCCAACTTTCTAGAGGGATTCAAACCCTTGCCACCAACACCTAACTCTGTGTATTTTGTATTGTCTATATTTTATATGAACAATTTAACACAATAGCTTAGAGGAAAGTTCCTATCATATAACATATATAACGATAGTGTTTGGTCCCCTCTACAATATGGTAAAAAATGAATCCCACATTGGAATAATATTTTTAAACATGAAAGTCACAGTCTTAGTCTAATCATATAAGAGATAGACAGAGATACATGAATTTTGGCTGAATCGTTCAAATTTTTTTTTTTTTATAGACTTCTATTTAGTAGTACGATGGCTTAACAACTAAATACAATAATTTTTACTATAATAATAAGCGATGAGTTTGTGAGGATGTAGTCCATTAGGTGCTTGTCGGTCTGAAAAAAATTGACGTTTTAAAAAAAAGGCGATGAATATATCTATATTATTAGCTGACACAATCATCTTTGTATTTATTTACAACTAAATACAGCATTCACTAAAATCTAATATAGTTTTAAATAAGACCTATGAATCTTAGTATTTGCTCGGAAATCATCTTATGGGGCTCTTTGGCAAATGAAAAGTAAAGGAAAAAAAAAGGTTGGAAAGTAGAGAGAGTTTAAATTTAATTGTTGTTTTTTAATTAAAAAATAGGTTATTGAAGTTATAGGACCCACAGTCAAAGATGAAAGTAGTAATGATTCTAATTTTCATACAAATCGATGAATAATAATGAAAAGTCATGAGAAACAGTAACTACTTATATTTTATTAGTATTAATTTTTTTAAAGTAAAGATTCATTTTTTAACCCATTATATTAATTAACTTTTATTCATACCATGTTATTATTAAATATAAGTTTTCCTCTGATAGTTTCTACCAAACAAATAACAACAATTTAAATTGGAAAAAAAATATTTTTCTAATCTAGCAACCAATGAGTAAACGGACCCCACTTATATCGTGTGGGTCCTTTATGCGAGTCATTTTCTTTTTATGTGGGCCTAATTGCAAATAGTATGCCAACTACGAGACGATCCAAACTGGCCCCAACCAACAACATTTGGCCCATTAGCCATTGTGGACAGCCTGAATCATTCGTTTGCCAACCAATTTTCACTATGCTAATCTTTTTTATTTATTATTATTATTATTTTACACGATGTCTGGCATAACACACGAGACTTTTTGCATACTATTTCATACTATTTGAGTCCATTGCTCCCAATTTTCAAACATGCACCCACACGCTTCTCCCGCGGTTCGATTCCGAGACCGTCTACCTACCTCTGCTCACCGACCATAAGAGCCAGATGAGTTCGATACGGTAGTATGCTAATCTAATCAGTATTCTGGGTACATGACCGTTTCTGAGAATGTACAAACAGAACGATCGCACAACTCCTCAAAAATTAAAAAATCCTAAAATTTTAACCTCCGTATAGATTACTAATATAAAATCTCTATTTTTAAATTTAGACTTCTCAAATTTAAAAAAAATGTAGTAACATAATCCTTAGAATGTTAAAAATAAATAAATAGTATTATATAAGCCTTTAGCATGTGAGAAACGGCCCTCCTCACACACACACGCACACTTGGTCACTCATTGCACACACATTGTTAGTTAGGTTCTTGAACCCTAGTGTGGTCCTTCATTCATGCTGGAATTAGTGTTTCATGACAGCTTCTCGGTTTGTGGTGATCAATTTGGCAGTCAGTTCTGTTGGAGTGCTGACTCGCCTAACTATTTATCACCGAGTCCACTGCTTGTTAAATCTCAAGCACATCTAGCTAGCTTTGACACTACTGATAACAACGTAGTAGCGACGTGGATAACTCAACCGGAAGAGCAGAGTTACATGACTGGTTCCGTATATATTTGTATTCGGATTAATTAGTTGTACTCCCATATGGTTTGTACGTATTTTGGTAACTGTTCCTGTTGTTTTAAAAATAAAGAACACCCCTCTGGTTTATAAAGTTAATTAGTTGTACCCCCCTGGTGTATAGAAGAAAATGAGTAGAAAATTAAGCAGCCCGGGGGGTGTTCTTTATTTTTGAAACAACGGAAACAGTTACCAAAATATGTACAAATCATGGAGGTACAACTAATTAACCCTATTTTTTTTTTCCTTGACCTGTACTTTAATTGATGATCATGTGGTCATGAAAACAAGACTTTAGTAGCTGAGGAGCACCATTTAAGGCTTTTTCTTTTTTGGAAGCACAATCTTTTAAGTATTTGAACTATAGCTTTTTTTTTTCTAAATTGTTCTAATGACACTCTAAATATAAAGTTCAGACATTTTTTGTACCTTAATTTTTTTATTGTTCGATTTTGGTACTCCACTTTTATAAATTATTTTATAAAATATATTTCGTCGATTTGGAAGCATATTGAGACCGACTTCAAAAGTATATCTTGTAGTATAAAAGTACAATTTAAATACTTCTATTGACAGATATAATTTTGAAGTGGTCCTGATTAGATGTTTCAAAAGATCAATTTATAAAATTTAGATGCCAAAATGGAAAGTTAAAGTTTTTTTTAAAAAATATATTTCGTCAATTTTGAAGCACATTGAGACCGACTTCAAAAGTATATTTTGCAATATAAAGTACAATTTAAATACTTCTATTGGCAAATATAATTTTGAAGTGGTCCTGAGTAGACGTTTCAAAAGATCAATTTATAAAATTTAGATGCCAAAATCGAGTAGTGAAAAGTTAAAGTACAAAAAATATCTGACGCTATAGTTAGGATGCTATTAAAAAAATTTAACCTTGTTCTTGCTAGCAAAGGTTTTTTTGGTTCTTAAGAAACCGGTAGCTAGAAGAAGCTATATTATACTTAGATTTAATTTTATATTAATAAAATTTGGTTGGGATTTTCTGTAATGCCCCGTCCCGCTCAGCTCAATTGGAGGAATCGAAACGCCAACGGCGTTCGGACTTAGCCATGCAACGGCTGCTCGAAGACCCGCTCGGTCGAGGCGACCCCTCACTCAAGTGGGTGGCTTCGGTGAACTTGCCTCAGCTTGGCCTTCACATTAATAAAACGAAAGTTTTCAAATGCACAAGTAGGCTTGATAATAAAAGAGGCGAATCCACATAGCTAAGGGAATAATTCCAAGTCAGGTCGGATTGAGTTAGAATATGAAAAGGTCCCACGGTCGGCTTAGAAGTATCGCACGTCGTGCTTTCAAAATGACACTCGGTCCTTCGTCCCGTGGCTTGGGAGAAGGAAAGTTGGTCTAAGTTGCCACAAAGCTATGAACTTAGCCTAAGTCGTAGACGTAAATCAAGCACAGTCCCATCGTCCAAGGCTTGGCATAGCCTTTGCTCGTCCCACGGGTTAAGTTGTGTCGTACGGCTTGTGGCCTGAGTCTAGGCACCCAAAGAACTTGGTTGTTCAAGTCGAACGCGTGCACGGCACGTTCCCACGATGCGATGCTTGGCATAGCCTTTGCTCGTCAAGTTGTAGCACGATTAAGTTAGGCAAAGTTATGCTGGGTTATCAAAGTCATAGCAAGCACTATACCATGTTATCTGCGGTTGTCAAGTCACTTAGTCCTACAATCTCAAGGCTCGTCATATAAAGTATGACTTGTCACGCCCCACTTCCGCAGGAGCGATCGTCCTCGCTAAGGCGTGATGTCGCACGGGCCTAGGTTGCGCCCGTGCAAGACTATGTCCAGAAACGACCGATTTGAGCTAGGCCACAGAGTTGTACAGAGTGTCCCCATTTGCAGCTGAAGGTAAATGAACACAAATTGAAGCGAATTCAACTCTTTATTGATATTCAAGAAGTTTACAAGCGACGCTAGGCCGATATTACAAATCGCTCAAGCTCTCTCTCTCTGAAACATAAAAGGCATGCCAAGTGGCTTATAACATGGAATAATTCATGGCGATGTTCTGATACATTATGTCCTGTATATGGTGCTTCATCTCCTTGCAACGCTCCAAGGCTCCATAGATAGCTCTGCGCCTTGGCACGTTCGAGGAAAGCTCCGCACCCGACAACGTCTCCTGCGTCCTGCAAGCAAACTGTGGGGTTATCAGTACATTGTTATGCACTGGTGGGGAGGCTAGCTCGCCCACAATGCTATCATTACCAAATACGATCTATTTACTTTTGTGCATCGTCTATCATTCATTGTCTTTCTAATCTTGCCTTAGGATCAATTTTGTGGCATATATCATAACATATCTCGTGTTACCGATTTCATGTGTTTGTATGGAAATACATGCACGACTTAACCATACTTATCGTCCGGCCTTTCCTGTCCAAAGTAAACCAAGTTAGTCAACAATTCATAGGAAATAACTTAACGTGAATCATGTGAACTTTTCAATGTCAAGGGCGTGTCCCTGTCTCGGGTCCTAGCGCGTCGTAGGCGTATTTTCTAACTCCTTTGCCGAAGTACTCTCGATTACTTGGTGTGTTATATTCAAGCTTGTTCAGAAGGCACTTCATTTAGTTAATTTAGACTACTTTGATTTCAATGCAAGGACTTGCACGTGGATTGCCACCAGCAAAGCCCACTTAAATCTATATGCACCGGTCGCTGGCATCAAAAGCCATTTTGGACATAACCAAGCCGTGGTATTTCTCAACTAGTATAGGGTACGGGCTGGCACACACCCCGTTAGTCTCTTGAAATACGCCTGCACTTACGTCCCCTGGGTGGTGTCACGCCCCAGAACCAGAATACTGGAGAGCGGGGGCAGACATAGCCAGCTACGTATAGTGAAATGGGATCCACTCCACTATACGGTCACGGCTGTCTAGATATATGAGGGTTTATCTACAAGCCATCAGTCTCTTAAGGTCAATAACAAGCCTAGTGTCTCAATCACAAGCAAGTAAACAGAGTTACAAGATGTAAGATCACCAAATATACAATAGTAAGGCGTCCCAAACATTACATATTCAGCTGATCATGAAGTTAGTCGTTACAAAATGTGAAGACTAGCAAGAGTTTTAGTCATACATGATCAACCCTAGGTTGCCAATCATGTTACAGCCCGTAGGCAGACAGTAATTAAAATGTACACGAGCTAACACTTGCTCGGCGGCTAAACGCCTCAAAAGAATAATTTTACAATAGAGTGGGAGAGCAAAAATAAACCCACTCGTTGCCCTGGTTACGCCTGGTGTTCACCATCGGGCTGGAAAACCGGTAGATCCTCTGGAGCTGCTCTGGTATCTGGCCATACAAAACCAGCTGGGTCAGATCCCAGAAAGAGCAAGTGCCACAAAGGAGGCTTCACTTAGGAACTAAAACCAGCAATCAGCACAAGAGTAATAATATATATAATAAAAGATAACAATTAAAGAAATCAGGACAGGTGATATACGATGGGATAACCATGGGACTATTCAGATAGCCAGGTTACAACCCGTAAACCAAACAAGGACCGGGGTTGTAACCCTTCGTCTGAACAGAACTTGGATTCTCCCACCATTTATCGGCATGATAAATGTAAGAAATCAGGACATGTAATAATCTTGTACATGATCAAGACAAGAATAGACTGGTAAACTTCATCCAATATTACACGGCCAAGCAATAAGTACGGCTTGATACTTTAACTAACTAGGGTTATCACAGGCCTAATTACTAACAAGATGCAATGAGATTATTCCATAGCCACAAGCCCTGCAGACCATCCAGGCTATCCGGACGCAATTAGAGTTGAATTCAAGTGGGTACATCGTCCAGGAAACGCATGTACCCTTAGGTGACTTAGAGGGTGCAACACATGACAGTGTGCTGGAAATGTGCCCTACTCGACGGCAGGCTACAGATCCCAAGTGGGGCGCCCAGATGACGGGATTGCCTGTAGCTGGAGAAATCTCTTCATGACTACTGGATTATTCTAGTGATTAGCCTTAGTCGATTTCAGTGGGTGCCCCCTGACCGTGGTACTTAGGGATCACCGTCCTAGACATGATGCAAGACAAGACGGGTTCATTTGCACAAGCACAATCGTCCACGGTGTCCAGGTCATTCAATCTTGTCAAGTCGTGTTAGCCGTCGCAACAGCATTTCGAGAAGTATCATGTCAGGTTCATCATGTCAAGAGTGCGCCATGGCGGGCCACTATCAAGAATTATCATGCCAAGTTATCATGTCAAATTGTCAGGTCAAGTTATCATGTCAGGAGTGCACCACGGCGGATCACCATCAAGTCATGTCATTATTAAGGAGGGAAGAAACTTGAGCAATTAAAATAATAATATAATATAAAGTATATATTCTTGAAGCCAAGGAGAAACTCTACAACTTTCATGTTGGAAGTGGGAAGAAATTCTGACCACAATTCACGCAAATAAGACATTTAAACAATCAAAGTGGGACCCATACGGTCCAAAAGTGGAAGAACAAACATGCGATCAAAGAGAGTAGGAGGCCACCCATGCGGCCAACCAAGGCATATGCGGCCAGAAAATAGCTGAAGGGGCCATACGGCCAGCAAGAAATTCTCATGCAACCAGAAAAGACAAAGAGAGTGGGACCCGCAATTAATGCAAGCTCCCACTTAAGCAAAAGGAAAGAACACGTGGCCACTCAATAATTAATGCAGCAAGGAAGGAAATTCACGTGAACCATTTAATTGATGATCCACGTGAGGCAATGATTACATGTAATATAATAAGCTAATGCAATTATTTAATGAAAAAGGCCATGCGGCTCAACCACAAATTTTCATGCGGCTCACTTAAGCCATGCAAATGCTAGGCCAATTTTAGTGCATGCTGGACATGCTTTCCTAATGTATTCAAAGCATTTAATATGCAAATCTATATGCGGCCATGTAATTGAAGCAAGCAAGCAAGGCTTGCTAGGAGAACCCATGCGGCTAGGCATTGATTACTACTCATGCGGCTACATTCAAATAATAGGTCCAGCAATCACTTTAAGGTGAATGCAATATTAAATGCTATTTAGTATGAGCCTGGAATTGCTTTTAAGCCTAATAGCTTTTTAATGTTATTATAAGGCATGGAATGCTTTTCCAGGAAAGCATAATGACTTGAAATGCTTTTAATTAAATCCAAAAAGGCATTAATGCTTATTTAAATAAGCATGGAATTGATTATTATAACAAAGCATTCAATGCTTTTCCAGGAAGCATTAATGCTTGGTATGAAATCTTTATTCTTGCTAAAGGAAAAGCATGCATCAGACTTCAATTCCCATGCGGCTACTAAGATTCACGTTATAATAGAAGCCATGCGGCTCATATAATGCATTGAATGCCACATGGGTGCCTTCATGCGGCTGATAGCTGGAGTGGCCTATGCGGCTCTCTGGTGCATTAGGAAAATGCATTGGAACAATGCATTAAATACATGCATTTAGAATAGACAATAAAATATTGTATGTATGAGATGCACGTAGGAATATTGCATACAAAATATTGCATGCATATGCGGCTCACATGGGTGCTGATGCATTCCATTCTTAGTGCATTAAATAATGATGCCTAGGCGGCTCACTGATAGTATTGTATTAAATAATGCATGCAAAAGTAAGTGCTGGCTATTGCATTAATATGCCATGCGGCCGAGTGCAAAAATATTCATGCGGCTCAGAAATTTCTCGTAGGTCAAAATTGGACCAAACAATATTCTCTGCAACATGGGATCATCAACTTAGCAAAATATGCAAGTTGGATGGATCCAAATCCTGGGAACCAAAAATACCACAAAGCTAGATCTACAAAAATTTAACCATGGAAATGAAAAATGACAAGTACTAAAGTGGGTTAGAAACACATGAGGAAGACAATGGAACAATAAAAATGGGGTTCCTCCATGAAGCAAGATGCACTTGCCTAAGCTCTCCACTCTCTCCTGGTAGGTGGAGAAGTAAAGATAGAGAAGAAGAAATGAGTAATGAGTAATAATGGAAGAGAGAGAGTGGGATAGATATTTATGGTGGGAGTGGTGGTAGGTGGGAGTGGTTCTCCACATAAAACCAAACCAAGCCAAACCCACTAAACCGAACCAAACCAAGCCAATGCAATGCCATGATGAACCATGCTAATGCAATATACAAAATAAAAATCCAAGGCTAACTAATTATGACAAACCAAAAATACGTACACGTATTTCCAATACGTGATACGAACCACGGGCATTACAACTCTACCCACCTTAAAAGAATTCCGTCCTCGGAATTTAATCAAGTGGCTAGAGATGCAAGGACAAGCTATACTAAGCAATCAATCATGCAATCATGTATGTAAGCAAGGAAATCGAAGGCACGAGAAAGAGGAAAGATATCCTGCTAGGAACCTCTCTGCCGGTTCTGGATCTGAGCTTGGACCTGGGCATACTGCTGGGGTCTCTGTAGCTGGAAGGCTAGGGCCTGAGGCGGCAATGGCCTCGGAGGCTGGTACTGCTGCTGAAACACTTGGGCCTGAGGCGGCAATGGCCTCGGCAATGGATACTGCTGCTGCTGCTGGACTGGGGCTGGTCCCCTTACCGAGGGACTAGTCTGGGCCGATGACGAACTGGCCCTATTCGGACAGGACCCTATCTTATGGTCCGGTGCTCCACAAGCCAAGCACAATCCCTGGGCTCTGCGACACTCTGAAACAACGTGTCCTGGCTTCCCACAATGAGTGCAGCCCATTGCGGAAGACTGCTTCGATTTCTGTTGCTGAGGGGACGTGACCGACGTCACTGAGGCCGCCTGCCTCGGAGTTCCAATTGTCAAAGCCTTGACTGCCGGGGCTGGTGCTGTCGACTGGTTCATCTGACCGTGAGATCGCTTCCGACCTCCGGTCCTGTCCACGATCCTATGGGAGGTATACTCATGCCTCCTGGCTGCTCTCAATACTGCATCAAAAGTCTGATGCTCAAACTGTTCCACTGCCAACAAAATCTCGAGGTGGAGCCCTTGCTGGAACCGCTGGGCTCTGTCGAACTCGGTTGCCACCAAAGTGGGAGCAAACCGACTAAGCCAAGAGAACTCGACCGCATATCCATCGACCGTCCTGCCTCCTTGCTTCAGGTTGGTGAACTTGGTCTGTAGATCATACCGAGCCACCGCATCGAAGTACTTAGTCTGGAATCTTTCTCTGAATAGTGCCCATGGAATAGGGGCCACTAATCCCACGGCCTGTGCCGCCCACCAGCTGCGGGCAAGATCCAATAACTGTAGGCACACCACGGCCACCTTCTCGTCTTCCGGGGTCTTGGCTGCCTCTAGAACTACTTCTGTATCCTGGAGCCATGCATCAGCAGCAATAGCATCTTCGCTGCCGTTAAAGAAGGGAGGGTTCAGACGCTTGAAACTGTTCGCTGCACGGTTCCCATGATCTCCACCTCTGTTCAGAGCATCTGCCACTGCCTGTTGCAAGGCATCTCCTCGGCGATCTTGGGAAGCTAACAATGATCTGATGAGACCCACCAAAGTGCCATCATCAGGCTCTGCAGGCTGGACTGGCTGAACTGGCGGCTCTGGATCCCCGGTAGGCATGACTCGAGAAGCTGCTCCTGAGTGCTGGACCTGATCTTCTGGTTGCTGCTGGTCTACGGGAGATGCTCCGCCTTGCTGATCGGTAGGACCAGGAACAATGCCACTGAAGAAGACGACATGGGAACAATAAGGAAGGACCAGGAAAGATCAACGATTACAAGCACGTGATCAGGACAAGAATTTCAGGAATCAAGAGGATACGAGCAGAGATCAAGGGCGAGTACTGATTGAGACATCTATTCGGTAAACCCTCACATATCTTGATTTACAAGACCTGTATGGGCCACCACTTAAACTATGTCACGCTCCAGAACCAGAATACTGGAGAGCGGGGACAGACATAGCCAGCTACGTATAGTGAAATGGGATCCACTCCACTATACGGTCACGGCTGTCTAGATATATGAGGGTTTATCTACAAGCCATCAGTCTCTTAAGGTCAATAACAAGCCTAGTGTCTCAATCACAAGCAAGTAAACAGAGTTACAAGATATAAGATCACCAAATATACAATAGTAAGGCGTCCCAAACATTACATATTCAGCTGATCATGAAGTTAGTCGTTACAAAATGTGAAGACTAGCAAGAGTTTTAGTCATACATGATCAACCCTAGGTTGCCAATCATGTTACAGCCCGTAGGCAGACAGTAATTAAAATGTACACGAGCTAACACTTGCTCGGCGGCTAAACGCCTCAAAAGAATAATTTTACAATAGAGTGGGAGAGCAAAAATAAACCCACTCGTTGCCCTGGTTACGCCTGGTGTTCACCATCGGACTGGAAAACCGGTAGATCCTCTGGAGCTGCTCTGGTATCTGGCCATACAAAACCAGCTGGGTCAGATCCCAGAAAGAGCAAGTGCCACAAAGGAGGCTTCACTTAGGAACTAAAACCAGCAATCAGTACAAGAGTAATAATATATATAATAAAAGATAACAATTAAAGAAATCAGGACAGGTGATATACGATAGGATAACCATGGGACTATTCAGATAGCCAGGTTACAACCCGTAAACCAAACAAGGACCGGGGTTGTAACCCTTCGTCTGAACAGAACTTGGATTCTCCTACCATTTATCGGCATGATAAATGTAAGAAATCAGGACATGTAATAATCTTGTACAGGATCAAGACAAGAATAGACTGGTAAACTTCATCCAACATTACACGGCCAAGCAATAAGTACGGCTTGATACTTTAACTAACTAGGGTTATCACAGGCCTAATTACTAACAAGATGCAATGAGATTATTCCACAGCCACAAGCCCTGCAGACCATCCAGGCTATCCGGACGCAATTAGAGTTGAATTCAAGTGGGTACATCGTCCAGGAAATGCATGTACCCTTAGGTGACTTAGAGGGTGCAACACATGACAGTGTGCTGGAAATGTGCCCTACTCGACGGCAGGCTACAGATCCCAAGTGGGGCGCCCAGATGACGGGATTGCCTGTAGCTGGGGAAATCTCTTCATGACTACAGGATTATTCTAGTGATTAGCCTTAGTCGATTTCAGTGGGTGCCCCCTGACCGTGGTACTCAGGGATCACCGTCCTAGACATGATGCAAGACAAGACGGGTTTATTTGCACAAGCACAATCGTCCACGGTGTCCAGGTCATTCAATCTTGTCAAGTCGTGTTAGCCGTCGCAACAGCATTTCGAGAAGTATCATGTCAGGTTCATCATGTCAAGAGTGCGCCACGGCGGGCCACTATCAAGAATTATCATGCCAAGTTATCATGTCAAATTGTCAGGTCAAGTTATCATGTCAGGAGTGCACCACGGCGGGTTACCATCAAGTCATGTCATTATTAAGGAGGGAAGAAACTTGAGCAATTAAAATAATAATATAATATAAAGTATATATTCTTGAAGCCAAGGAGAAACTCTACAACTTTCATGTTGGAAGTGGGAAGAAATTCTGACCACAATTCACGCAAATAAGACATTTAAACAATCAAAGTGGGACCCATGCGGTCCAAAAGTGGGAGAACAAACATGCGGTCAAAGAGAGTAGGAGGCCACCCATACGGCCAACCAAGGCATATGCGGCCAGAAAATAGCTGAAGGGGCCATGCGGCCAGCAAGAAATTCTCATGCAACCAGAAAAGACAAAGAGAGTGGGACCCGCAATTAATGCAAGCTCCCACTCAAGCAAAAGGAAAGGACACGTGGCCACTCAATAATTAATGCAGCAAGGAAGGAAATTCACGTGAACCATTTAATTGATGATCCACGTGAGGCAATGATTACATGTAATATAATAAGCTAATGCAATTATTTAATGAAAAAGGCCATGCGGCTCAACCACAAATTTCCATGCGGCTCACTTAAGCCATGCAAATGCTAGGCCAATTTTTATGCATGCTGGACATGCTTTCCTAATGTATTCAAAGCATTTAATATGCAAATCTATATGCGGCCATGTAATTGAAGCAAGCAAGCAAGGCTTGCTAGGAAAACCCATGCGGCTAGGCATTGATTACTACTCATGCGGCTACATTCAAATAATAGGTCCAGCAATCACTTTAAGGTGAATGCAATATTAAATGCTATTTAGTATGAGCCTGGAATTGCTTTTAAGCCTAATAGCTTTTTAATGTTATTATAAGGCATGGAATGCTTTTCCAGGAAAGCATAATGACTTGAAATGCTTTTAATTAAATCCAAAAAGGCATTAATGCTTATTTAAATAAGCATGGAATTGATTATTATAACAAAGCATTCAATGCTTTTCCAGGAAGCATTAATGCTTGGTAGGAAAGCTTTATTCTTGCTAAAGGAAAAGCATGCATCAGACTTCAATTCCCGTGCGGCTACTAAGATTCACGTTATAATAGAAGCCATGCGGCTCATATAATGCATTGAATGCCACATGGGTGCCTTCATGCGGCTGATAGCTGGAGTGGCCTATGCGTCTCTCTGGTGCATTAGGAAAATGCATTGGAACAATGCATTAAATACATGCATTTAGAATAGACAATAAAATATTGTATGTATGAGATGCACGTGGGAATATTGCATGCAAAATATTGCATGCATATGCGGCTCACATGGGTACTGATGCATTCCATTCTTAGTGCATTAAATAATGATGCCTAGGCGGCTCACTGATAGTATTGTATTAAATAATGCATGCAAAAGTAAGTGCTGGCTATTGCATTAATATGCCATGCGGTCGAGTGCAAAAATGTCCATGCGGCTCAGAAATTTCTCGTAGGTCAAAATTGGACCAAACAATATTCTCTGCAACATGGGATCATCAACTTAGCAAAATATGCAAGTTGGATGGATCCAAATCCTGGGAACCAAAAATACCACAAAGCTAGATCTACAAAAATTTAACCATGGAAATGAAAAATGACAAGTACTAAAGTGGGTTAGAAACACATGAGGAAGACAATAGAACAATAAAAATGGGGTTCATCCATGAAGCAAGATGCACTTGCCTAAGCTCTCCACTCTCTCCTGGTAGGTGGAGAAGTAAAGATAGAGAAGAAGAAATGATTAATGAGTAATAATGGAAGAGAGAGAGTGGGATAGATATTTATGGTGGGAGTGGTGGTAGGTGGGAGTGGTTCTCCACATAAAATCAAACCAAGCCAAACCCACTAAACCGAACCAAACCAAGCCAATGCAATGCCATGATGAACCATGCTAATGCAATATACAAAATAAAAATCCAAGGCTAACTAATTATGACAAACCAAAAATACGTACACGTATTTCCAATACGTGATACGAACCACGGGCATTACAGGTGGCGAAGTCCGCACCCAGGCAGCCCGTAAGCCATATTTTGATTCCGCCTAGGCCGGCCACGATCCTCCCTTTGATCATGCCACAGAATCCCTATCACCCGTGCAAGGGTCCGTCCACGACCATTTCGTATTTTATTGTCATAGGCTAACCCTTAGCCATAATGCGTTATCGACCAGGTTGGCGTCCGTGCAGCGCGGGTGGCGAGCCTCGCTGCACGTGCCCGTCATACCTGTCGCTAATCATTCTTTTCTTTCTTACCTTTTATTCATTCTTCCTTTTCTTTCTTTCGCTTGTCCGTTCGATCATGGATTCATTCACACATTCATTCATTCATTCGTTGATTCATTTATTCACTCATTCGTTTATTCTTTCATTCATACATTATACAACTCCTCGTACGGGAGTCGCCTTGGCGACCCATCGGTCCCGAAGTCTTTTAATGTTGCTATACTCTACTCGGAATGACTATATCGATAGTCTTCTATTTCATTGTTGTAAACTATTTATTGCTTCATTGTTTGAACGCATAAGAGACTTGAATGTAATCTTGTGCCTTAGCACGAGTGCGGAGTACGGTGCGAGAGTTCTCATATTTTTCATTTTCTTTTTCATATTCTATACAAGTATACAAGATGGGATTATTCCCTTAGCTAGGTACGTTGAGTCATTTATTAGCATGCGCGGTGTTATCGCCTAGCGATTCTAGCATTTGTGTCCGTACTGTTATGTGTCTAGGCTAAGCAAAGACGAGTTCATCGGAGCCACCCACCTTAGCGACGTTCGCATCGGCCGAGCGATACTCCGAGCGCGCCTTTGAAAGTCTAAGTCTGGATTCATCTTCGGCGGACCAATGTAAGCCTCGTATCGATTTTTCATCAGGTCAATGCCAATTCTTCGGGTCGACTGCTCATTTGAGTCATTGCACTTGCCTTTGAATTGGCGTTCCGCTAGGGTGGAACGGGTCATTACATAATACACCACTCAAAACAAGTCTCGTCCTCGAGACTTCCTGAGTGCAGGTCATCCTACCATTCCTTAACTCGTGTCGTCGTGTTTCTTAGACAATTCCTATCGAACGACTTTATCGCTCGATGGCATCGAACTACACTCGATACCTTTCCAAGTTCCATGCCGTATGCGTTTGGTCAATTTTTATTGAATGGCTTTTCATTCGTTTTAGAGTTGATGGTACTTATTCAATTAACGTGTTTTTTCAACTTGGTTGCTATTTGTCGTGCCATGGGACTGTAATGGTCGCACGAGGCACGTTGTAATTCATCAAATACGAGGGTCGTAGGCTGAGCCAAACTCACTTTCGTTTATGCGCATCGTAACACCCACTTGCAGCTGCATTCGAGTTCATCATATCGTTGTTTGGATCGTGCACGTATCCAAGGCGTCCCCCGAATACGTATATTTCAACCAAGCTTAGCGATTAGCGAAGTCGGACAAGCTACTCGTGATAGTTTTGATTTGCCGATCGTTTTGCTAACTTCGATTTAAAATCGAACTCGTGTGCATCTCACTATCGTTTATCTCGGTCATTGAGATTGCCCGATTCGCTTCTCAAGCGTTCTTGTCCACGAAATCAGTATGATTTCTTCTTAGCGGGGTCGGCCAAGTCTGAGTAACTTCCGTCCGATTCAAGACCAAGTATTGTATTATCATCGAGTACGTCTTCCGATCAGTGATTTAATTCGTTATCCCAACTTTACTTGCGCATCATCCATTCCTATCATTCCCTTCGTTTGGGGCCAATCTCGTCGTCGTTCACGTACACTCCCAGTTCTCCGTCCTACTCTAAGTCTTGTTGCCCCAAGTCTATCGTCCGTACAGACGATACCGTAAATCATACAGGTTCAATCACTCGGCATAGGGTCATCCGCCTATTCGCTAGGTCATCTTACCAGGTCATAGTTACAAGTCAAGTTCATGGTTCCTCGTGCAAAATGATTGTACAACGCTCGCCCCAATCCTATGGTCAAACTATTTTGTTCGTTCGTACGGAAGTTTCTACCCAAGTTCGCTTCACTCAAATTTCTAAACATCAAGCAGCGTTCACCCTATTCGTATCAACCCATTATCTGTTCCAAGTTCGAGCTCGTTTAGGAAAGTCATCCTACGATAGGTTGTCCTCAACCAAATTCTCGACATGTTATTATCGTGTGTCCGTACTAGCAATTTTTGTAGTCTATCTCTTCAAGTATGTTTGATTTTAATCCACCTATCCATCCTATCCAATTCACGTAGTCGATCACAAGGTCGTCTAGCCTTGCAATATGTCGTGCTCCGATCTCACACAAGTCTGATTATCCACGACGAACATGAATCATCACGTCAACGTTCCTGCAGAATAATCGTCCTCATCGGGACGTAACTCTTGCGTTGAATCTAGACTTGCTCGTTTTCGATACGCGGATTGGGTCTACTCAATCCTCAAGTTTTCTTATTCTTCAATCGCAAGTCCTAACAATCCTCGAATTTATCTTCGCTTTAAACCTGTCACGCCCCAGAACCAGAATACTGGAGAGCGGAGGCAGACATAGCCAGTTACGTATTTTGAAATGGAAACCACCTTATTTGCCATTAAAATTGTTTGATTGAAAATTTTAATACAAACAGAACAGTGTTATAATGTAGGACTTAGATGTAGTCCTAGGAGTACACTTTTGTTTAAGCTGGGTCCTTAGTGCCAATGGAACGAGTGGTAATACGTTGACTCCGTTGACCGGCTGACGACGGTTATCGGTTCTCTGAAGGCGTGGATTGCTCTGGGTGCTGGAGCTTGCTGAGAGGAGGAAGACGTTGAGTGTCTGTATCTGTCTCTCTGATGATTCCTTGTATGTTCGTTGTGGATTCTGTGTGTGTGTGTGAAGGAGAAGATCCCTCTATTTATAGTTTTGCAGGCTGGCTGCTCATGCGCGCATATAGGATGCGCCGGTGTGTGGAGACGCCACGTGGAGGTTGCTGATGGAGGCGCGTAGATGATGCGCCCTGATTGAGGGGGAGAACTCTTCATACTACTGTTGTGAGCCGGCACGTAGCAGAGGAGAAGATCTTTCGGTTGCTGAAATCTTGGACGAGTTGAGTCAAAGGACACGTGTTATCGACCCATGGCTCGAAGATCTCGGATTTGGGGGGGGTAGTGATCTGGTGAGCTGTGCCTTGATTGGGCGCAGGAGGAGGTTGCGGCTCATAACCTTTAGGAGTTACAAACCATTTAGGGCGCATGGCTTTTAAGGCGCATGCAGGTGATCTTCCTTCTGTCTTTCGGGATCAGAGATCAGTCTGGGGCACATGGCTTTTGAGGCGCATGTAAAGCTTTAACTGGAGACTCTTTTTCTGTCTTTAGGGATCAGTGAAGGGTCTGAGGCGCATGGCTTTTGAGGCACATGCTGGTTTGGACGCATGGCCGTAGAGGTGCATGGCGATTTGGACGCATGGCCGTAGAGGTGCATGCGGATGGCCACGTGGCAGTAGCCGTCGGAATAGAGTCATGATGATGCTGACGTTGCCGACGCTTCGTTCTCTGGAAAAAGCTGTCAACTGTTCAGACTTTGGGAAGCGTGCTGCCAACTCTGGTGTCAGTTCAGCATTTAATGTTTGTGATGTTCGATGGACAGCTGAGTGGGCACATTGGTTGGTGTTCCACTCGGCATGGAGATGTGAGGGAGGGCACATCCTCTGTGATGCGTCGGGTACTGTAGGGCGCGTCTGTGTGATGCGCCTGATGCTGGAGGGCGTGTCCATGTGATGCGCTGTTTGGCTGGCGCATCCGACATGTCCTTTAATGATGTGGCTGTCTCGCTCCTCGAGTGCTATAAATAGCCGTTTGGCTGAATTCGAGGCGTCCGGTTCATCCATTTAATACAAATTTATTGCACAGAATTCGGAGAGTCATCCACTTGGCGCATGGGTTTGATTTGCCCGGCCTATAAATAGTGGCATGGAGAGAAGGTTTGCTCCTCATTCCCTCACGTACTTCCAATATGAACTTGGATATGTGGGTGCATTCTGTTGACGAAGTGCTCCCGAGGGTAAAGATGAGACGTCGTGTTGTCTTCGATGCACTTGAAGGTGACTGTTACATCCAAAAGACGGAGTCGAGGGCTTCTGAGACAGGCGGAAGGTGCCTGTTGCATCCAAAGATAGGGATGTTCGGGCCTCGTCTCCGTTGTTCAGGAAGAGCCGTAGATCGGAATGGTGGTGCTAAGCTCTCTCTTCCTTCAAAGTGGGTGCCGCCCACTTTGATTGTGTTGAAAGCTCCTTGTGCCATAATTTCGATCACGATCTTTCTTGGTCTTTGGAGGCTCTTTCGAAGCCTCTCCTGGCCACAGCATTTGCGGTGCTCTTCTCTTCCTTGGTTCCAGCCAGAGGGTTAAATGCTTTGCTTGGCGAAGCACTTATCAGGTGAGCCTAGCTGGAAGAGCGGCACATAACTGGGCTCTGCTCGGCCAGGTGAGCCTGGTTGGAAGAGTTGCTCATAACTGAGCTGCTGAAGAGATGGTAGGATGCGCCTGGCTGGAGGCGCATGACATCTGCTGCGCCTGGCTGACAGCGCATGGTGACTGCTGCGCCTATCGGAAGGCGCATGGTGGTTGCTGCGCCTATCTGGAAGGCGCATGGTGGCTGTTGGCTGTAGATCTAGGATCCTTCCTTTGTAGAAATTCTCCTTTGTACAACCTTTTCTAGACATGTAATAGACTTTTATATATATAAATAAAAAGTCCTTCTTCGAATGTCTATGGCTTATTTGATTAGCTGTCTGAGTTCTGGCGCATATAATGCCTGGCGCATGGGCTTTCTGGTTGTGAAATTCCATGCTTCTACAAGACTCCCTTCAAAGTTTTCAAAACTTTTGAATAATTTTTGGAATACTTTGAATAAGAAGCATGGAGGTTAGGACGCATGATTTTTGGGCGCATGCTTGTTCGGGCGCATGCTCCTTTCAGTTGATGATGATGACGCCTTGGTAACCCAAAAGATTAATGATGATCTTTTGGTTGTATTTGTTGTTATCTCCTCACGGAACCCGAAGCGACGACTGAGATTACACGTCATCGGTTCACGTGTGCGACCAAGCCCTATAAATAGGTAAGGGTTGGAGAGAGAGAGAGAGTTCATCTGCTCTGTGCCTTTGCTTTCTTTAGAGTTTTTTTTTCTTCAAAACCCTAACTATTTCTTCTCTGAGAGAATGGCTCCCAAGACTCCTCGCGGTGGTGCCGACAAGGGGAAGGAGAAAGCGAAGGAGTTCGTTGATGAGGATTCACCTATCACCCCTGCAACTCCGGCCGACGTTCGTCCTGAGGTGACGGGTGGGTTTCATTTCCTTTACGTAAGCTTTTGGGCCAGACTGTGCCCTAACTCAGATTTGCTGACGCGTATGGACTTTTGTCCTGATGATACGCCGAGGTTCTACACCGCCGACGTGTATAGGTTTACACCTTTATCATGCACCGAGGTTTAATGGCTGACGCGCATGGGTTTCGTACCCTGATGATGTGCCGAAGCTGCTGACGCGTATGGGCTTACGCCCTGATAATGCGCCGAAGCAAGTTGACGCGCATTGGCTTACTCCCTGATGATGCGCCGAAGCTCTGATGCTGGGGCGCATGGGCTTACGCCATGATGATGCGCCGAAGCTATTTGACATTTTTGTCTGACTTCCACCTTTGTTGTATCAGTGTCGATGACGATCCTTTTGTTGAATGAGGTCCTTCTGGACGCTTCTTTTTGTCAGATGGGAGTTGATTTTGACGAGGCGGTGATCAATCCTGCAAAGGATGCTATCTTACAGGACCAACCTCGTGAGAGAATGCTACAAATCCAGACCCAGTTGCCTCTTTTCCTCCAGAGTATGATGGAGAGTGGTAAACTGAAGTCTGCTGAATCCGAAAGTGTAACTTTCTTAAAACCTGCCTTTCTGTTTGGCGACCGACTAGTCTCTTCCGAAGCGAAGATACTGAGGATTAGAGAAGACTGGTTCTTTTCTGCCAAAGGTATGGTTTTGTACATGCGGCAGGTTGACCGCCAGTTGCCGCTGACGGCTTTTTATCGTCTAGCTTCGAAGAGAAGGATGGGTTGGGAACTTACTCCCTCTCAAGGAGGGGCCTTGGGAGGTACCCTCTCAATTGACGCCTCCTCGAACCAGCGAGATACTTTGACTGCTTCACGAGCCGGTTCTTCTTTCAGTTACCGAGCCTTGCATCCTGGGAGCATCTACAGTGAGGTCCCAAACGATACGTTTCCCTTCAGTGCCCCGATCTTTGCAAATCGGATGCTGACATCAAAGGTGATGTATCCGACAGGTAGCTTCAGAGTCGAAGGCTGGTGTCACTACATCCCGAAGTGGGATGAGTTGACCACTTGGGTGCTTTCAAGGTTCGAGGTTGAGCTTAAAGAGATCGGGCTGACAGCCGCCATTCGGGCCACGCAGGCAGGCGTGGACCTCAATAAGCCTATGTTCCTTGCGCTCTTGGAGCTTTTCAATGCCCAGACTGGTAGCTTCTTTACTCCGGTGGGGGAGTTGGGAATGGCCCTTCATGAGATGTACGAAGTGTCCAAGCTTCCTTGGGGCTCGGAACCGTACGAGGAATATTTTCCAACAAATGAAGAGATCCAAGTTCTGGAGGATAAGGATCCGGAGATGATGGCTGTCTTCAAAGAGGTGACAAGCCATCATTATCTGATGCACCGGAGGGACAAGGGCAAGACCCAGCCTCATGTGACTGCTTGGAGGGACTACGTCTTCAGGCAGGATTTGACGGATCCTTCGAGAATTCGGTTTGACACTCCGCAGGGATTGAAGCCCGCGAAAGTGAGTTCTGAAATAAGCCGGCTGGACGAAAGGACCCCACACTCTAATGAGGGCGACAAGGCTACGTACAGCTGTTTCTGGCACTGCGGGCACCGGATGTCATCCAAGGCAGTGTTGACGTCCTACTTGATGATATGGCTCCGGGATTGCATATTTGCAGGTGGATCCGGTGCCGTCGAGAGGGTACATCGGAATCTCATTTTGCCTGCGGTGAAGTTGGCCTGTGGACGACCTTTGGCTCTCCTCCCCGCGATGGTGTGCAACCTGTTGTGCGGTTTGAGGTCCTTTGCCGATGATGTGATCCACGAGAGAGGTAGTAATGATAACTTTCCCCGGGCCGTGCTGCCTTTCCATTATCTTATGGGGTGGCTGATCTTGCATCATCCGAACGTGATGAGTCCCGGTCCGGAGGAGGACCATGTCGAAGGAGATGCCTTCATTCGCCGCTTCTATAAGAGGAAGTGGTCTTACACTGGCGTTCCCGTTTGCAGGAGAGTCTTGTCCTACCTTCAGGGGTGGAAGATTGTCAAGGTTGGCCCGATCTTCAAAGATTTCGAGGCCGACCAAGATTTAGTTGACTCTGGCGAAGATGCGGTCACTCTGCCGAAATGGAGTTTTTATTGGTTGCAGAGTATCCGGCCTTCTCACCTGGTCTATCGCAACCAGAATAGGTGTTATCTGGAGCCTTATCTGCCAAGCCGATTTGCTCGTCAGTTTGGCTATACCCAGTTAATGTTGCAGAATCCCAGTAGTAGTTTAGGCTTCATCGGGAGTTTGCTGGATGGAGCCCGGGGCTGGCAATATTATAACACTGGATGCACTAGCGTTAAGTTCACCACGCCAGTTCGTAATCCTCGGTCGCCGATCCTATATCCAGCCGCTAAGCTGTATTGCACTATGACTGCTATGTCTTCTGGTTATGACAGGGAGACTAGTTTCATTATTGGAACCCAGCTGGAGGCGACAGCGAATATGTTGATGGCAGCCCGATCATATCGTCCACCAGAGTTGGTGGGGTATCGGGCTGCTGCTGCAGTACCAGTGGGAGACCCGTCTGTCGGGAAAAGGCGTGCTGACACAGAAGCTGGTTCTTCTGTACCGAAAAGGTCGAGAAAGGCGTCGACCCCGAAGGTTACGGAAGTGCCACTTATAATACCAGCAGGATCAATCCTTGCTGAGGTAAGGAATATTTTATAATTCCAATTCTTTTCGTCATTGTGGCGACTTATGCTCTTCTTCTTGTAGGGATTGAAGAAGAAGTCCCGTGTTTCAAAATCGGGCGCTAGTAAACCGAAGGAGGTGGCAGGCTCTTCTGATGAGCGCATTCCACCGATGCTAATGTCTCCCGTGGAGGAAGGTCCCGAAGATGTTCCTGCGGAGGTTTTAATATCTCCTGACTTCGAGGTCGCAACAACTTCTGGGAGAGCACCATCTGCCGTGGAGGCCTTGGATGCTGAGGGTCCTGCGGACTCGAGGCATCCTGATGATGAAGTGGACTGGAGTTCGTCGCCTTCCGATGACGTTCCTCCGGTCTTGCAAGAATCTGCTGCGGGGACAGCAGATATGGTTGAGACAGAGGAGAGGGTTGAATCCCCTCTTTATCATGATGAGGGGAGGTCGGCTGCATCATTGCCGAGTCCTACCCCGGCTTCAACCGTGGAAGTTGAGGCGGCTACCACTCAGGAGGTAGCGACAGATTCTGTCCCTGTTGAGGGACTCGATGATGAGACCCGTCTGCCAGTCAAGACCGCTGCGATGGGTCAAGAGACAAGTGATAATCTCCCTATTCTACCAAGGGAGGTACCAACTGTTGATAGGATGTTGGGGGTAGAAGAGGTGGCCGTTGACATCGGTGGTTCCTCCGGGCTTGAGAAGGGTAAGGGTGTAGAACCCTGTGTCGCTCCTTCTACTTGGGGGACCATCTCGACGCCTGTGCCGGCCCCTTCTGTTGCTTCGGCTCCTCGGGCTAGCAGTCCAGCCCCTGTTGATGAAGAGTCCATTGATGCCGAGGTTCAAGCCTCGCTGATTGAGGTTGGCGGATCTTCTTCCGGTCCGCAAACTGTAGTAGCTCCTCCAACTCCCGCGATGACGCCGCAGGTCCTGGCGGATGCAGACGAGTATGTGAAATTCCTCGTCGAGGGGGTGTACAAAATGTTGCAGAAGGGTGTATCTGCTGTGATGGATGCCAATGGGAGTTTTGCGACGGCAAAAGCTCTGGCAATGCCCTGCATCGAGCTGATTCATATTCACCAAGGCCACGACCATATGGCCGAAATTCTGGAGGCTTCGATGATTGAGCTGGATGAGCGGCTCGCGGAACTTCAACGCATCCAGCGAAACAACTTCTCTGTCCTGATAGATGCGGAGAAGGGGAAGCTGATCGCCGAGATCGAGTCTTCATACCAGGCCACCGTAGGCGTTTGGGAGCGCGAGGTGGCTGAGACTGAGGCTGCGGTAGAGCAGTTGTCTCAGTCCATGAAGACTACGGTGGAAACTCGAGCTGTATTGGAAGCTAATATCGCGGATATCGACACCCAGATGCGCCGTCTTGAAGACCAACGGGCCCGACTCCAGTTAGAGGTCGAGCGTGTCCGGGCTGAACATGCAGCATTTAAGAAGGATGAAGCGACTTTTACTCAGCGGACTCTTGCCTTGGCGCAGCAACGACAACAGCTTGATGAGAAGCATGCAAGTGATACTTCCGCTGGGGCCGTTGAATTGATGCGCCAAGAAGCAGAGCCACGAGTCCTGGCGACGGTGGAGGCCAGCGCAGTCGACTTAAAGCTTCGAGTCAGGGAGCTCTCAGCCCATCCTGGGGAGATTCAGGGACCATAGCTTTTTCCCTTTTTCTTTTGTGTTCGTTTGCAACCTTTACTGGGGGATGATGTAGTTTCTTGTACTCCTTTTTCAGAAGAATAAAGAAGTCTACAACCTTTTTTGTGATGTGTTTATCTTTTGTTGTCATGAACTTGATGATTTGTGTGGACCTATTATCTTTTGCGCACCTTGGTTTTCAGGTACAGATAATAAGTTTGAAGGAACCATTATGTTTGCTCAGAGGTAATGTGGACATAGCAATCATTGGGTTCGAAATGATAGAATCTCCCTACTCAGAGGTATTATGGACGTGGTAGGAATGATCTTGGGGGATACGCTGAACAACTCAGAGGTTATATGGACGTAGAAGTTCTGCGATAAATGTACAATAACGCAGGGGTTGTTTGTACAAGATGTTTACTCAGAGATAATGTGGACGTGGTAAACATGAAGGGTAGCGTAGGCTTACGAAGTGTAAGATTCTGCTTTGTAGGGTGTAGAGAGACAACTCAGAGGTAATATGGACGTGGTTATCTTTCTACTGGAAGATGCCACGGAACAGCTGGGTTCCGGAGGCGTATGAGTTTGTGGAAAGAGGTTGTTTAAGGAAGTACATGTCTGAAGGATGTCAAGAATAGTACTTCTTTAGGAACTTGCCGTTGATGGGCATCATGAACAAGTCCCCATTGGGTTTGGCGAGGCGGTAAGCACCGTTTGAGTATACCGTCTCTATGATGAAAGGTCCTTCCCACTTGGGCTCGAACTTTCCTGGTGTCTTGTGGGTCAACACCATTGGTCTTCTGACTGCTAAAACCAGGTCGCCAACTTAGAAAGTCCTCTTTTTGACCTTTTTGTTGAAAGCCTGTGATATACGGGCTTGGTAGAGCTCGATGCGTTGTTGAGCTAGGAGACGCTTTTCGTCAAGTGCCTCCAGTTCTCGCAGACGACGACGTTGATTGTCCTCTTCTGTGAGTTTGTTTGTGATTGCTACGCGGAGCGAAGGTATCTGTATCTCGAGAGGCAGTACTGCTTCGCTCCCGTAGACCAGAGAGAATGGAGTATTGCCTGTTGGGGTCCGTACCGTTGTGCGGTAGGCCCAAAGGCGTTCGCCAAGCTTTTCGTCCCAGTCGCGTTTGTTGGATGACACGACCTTTTTGAGCAGCCTAACTTTAGTTTTGTTGAATGCCTCAGCCAATCCGTTTGCTGTCGGATTGTAGGCGGTTGAGGCCATGTTCTGAATGCGATTCTTGTCACAGAACCTGCTGAAAATGTGGCTGATAAACTGAGGACCATTGTCATGGATGATCCGCCGGGGTACTCCAAAACGGTAAATGACATGGTGTTTGATAAAGCTGACCACCCTGGAGCTTTTTACTTCTGCTAGTGGAACTGCTTCCGCCCATTTGGAGAAGTAGTCGGTGATGGCCAGGATGAAACGGTGTCCTCTCGATGAAGGAGGGGTGATTGGCCCTACAATGTCCATGCCCCAGGCTTCGAAGGGCCAGGAGGCGACTGTAGGATGTAGCGGCTCCGATGGTGTATGTATGAAGTCTGCATGAAGTTGGCACGCGTGGCACTTCTTAGCATATTCGACAGCGCCGGCAGCCATGGTTGGCCAGTAGTAGCCCATACGTCGCAGTCGATCTTGCAACTTAGGACCGGGTTGATGAGCTCCACAAGTTCCATCATGAGCTTCTTGAAGAGCTTCGGCTGCTTCTTCGTTGGACAGGCATCGAAGGAGGAGCCCATCGTAGGAGCGTCGGTACAGCGTTTTGGTAGCTGTATCGTAGTAGAATCGAAGAGAGCGTCTCCTGACTGAGACGGCTTCCTTCGGGTCCTCTGGAAGGATTCCGTAGACAGCGAAGTCGATGAACGGGAACCTCCAGTCTCGGACATTAACCCCAGTATTTGTCGGCATGGCGTGAGCCACCCGCAAGCATAGGTTGTTTCTGGGACAAATCAGATCTCGTCATGTTACCGTGATATAGTGTTGAGTCCCAAAGGGCGCTGCTAATGAGGCTGCGAGGCCGGCCAGAGCATCGGCCTCCAAGTTTTGTAAACGGAGGACATGTTCAATGAAGAACCCGGTGAAGGTTGAAATGATGTTCAACGCGACTTCATGATAAGGGATTAAATCTTCATGGCGAACTTCGTATTGTCCCCGAACCTGGTTTACGACTAGTTTTGAGTCGCCGTAAGCTTCCAGATGGTCGACCCCCAGCTGTTGTGCGAGCTGGAGTCCCATGACGAGTGCGTTGTACTCGGCAACGTTGTTGGAGCACGGCTTCGAAAGAGAGTACGCACGCTGGATGACCAGCTGATCGGGGGAGACTAAGACTACCCCCACTCCTGCGATGATTTGGCCTTTGGGGCCTGTTCTCGAAGCGCCGTCGAAGAACATCCGCCAAACGGAGCTTCCTTCGGTGACGTTGGATTCTTGGACCTCATCCGGGATATCTTCATAGAGTTTTGAGGATTCTGGGATGGGGTGTGCAGCTAAAAAGTCAGCCAGAGCTTGACCCTTAACAGCTTTTTGCGGCACAAACACCATGTTGTACGGTGTTAGCAAGATCGCCCATGTAGCCAGCCGGGAGTTCAATGATCCTGGCTTCGTCATGAGGACTCTGAGCGGATTGACTCGGGAAATGACATGAATTGTCTGACCCGAGACATAATGACGAGTCTTCTGGATGGCAAACACCAAAGCCAAGCACTCCTTTTCGACGGGGTTGTACCGGTGTTCGACCCCGATGAGTGTTCGACTGAGGTAGTAGATTGCTTGCTCGAAGCCTGTATCACTGTTTTGAGCCAGCAGAGCGCCAAGAGAATGATCCATGGCACGAACGTAGAGGAGAAATGGTTTGCCGGCGACTGGCGCTACCAGGACTGGTGGGCTTGTTAAGTAAGCCTTGATGTCGTCGAAAGCCTTTTGGCACTCCTCTGTCCAGACGTAAGAGACTCCCTTCTTCATGAGCTGAGTAAATGGTTGACATCTACCGGAGAGGTTTGCTATGAACCTCCGGATATATGCCAGACGTTCCAGTAGGCCCCGAAGTTCTCGAAGGTTCTTCGGAGGGTCCATGTTGAGGATGGCTTTGGTCTTCTCAGGATCAACATGAATGCCTTTCGCTGTGATGACAAAGCCCAAGAATTTGTCGCTAGAAACCCCCAGAAAGGATTTAGCGGGATTCATTTTGAGTTGATGTGCCCGCATGAGATCGAAGACCGTCTTCAGGTCCTGTAGGTGATCTCTTTTGAGGCGGCTCTTGACTGCGATATCGTCAACATAGCATTCGACCGTCTTGCAAAGATGTTGATGGAAGATGGTGCTCATAGCTCGCTGGTATGTCGCACCAGCGTTCTTCAGGCCGAAGGGCATTACTGTGTAGCAGAAAATACCCTTTGGAGTCCTGAATGACGTGTGTTTTGCGTCATCGGGGAACATCTTGATTTGATTGTAGCCTGAATACCCGTCCATGAAGGACATGCGCTTAAAGCCACATGTGTTGTCGATCATCACATCAGTGATTGGAAGCGGGAATTTGTCCTTCGGACAAGCAGAGTTGAGATCCCTGAAGTCGATACAGACTCGTATCTTCCCGTTCTTCTTGGTGACAGGAACGACGTTGGCTACCCAATCCGGGTGTTGTTCCTCACGGATGAAGCCGCTGGTCAAGAGTTTGTCTACCTCCTGATCGATGGCATTCATGATGTCCGGACGGAAGCGTCGCTGCTGTTGTTTGATAGGTTTGGCATCAGGTAAGATGTTCAACCTATGCATTGCGATCTGTGGATCGAGTTCCGGCATGTCTTCATAGCTCCGACGAAGACGTCGATATACTCTTTAGCCAGTTGGATTAAAGATTCTCGATCTTCTCCTTCCAGGCTTTTACTGATGAAGATGGGTTTCGAAGAAGACCCCTCCCCGAGGTCGATCTGCTCGACTTCGTCTTCGGTGGGAGGTTCACGAAGCTCAAAACGAGATTCCCATTGTTCCCCTAGGCGTTGGGCCCAGGGTTCTTCTTCGAAGGGTTCTGGCGCTTGGTCTTCGCCTTCACCTTTTTGAGGTTGTGCTGACGTCATGTTAGCTGACAGCACTTTCCTGAAGACTGATCCGATACTGGTATCGGAATCCCAAGTCGATGTTTCGGACGAGTGGGAATGTTCTATGTCTTCTGCATCTGAACTCTCTGGGGTTGATGGCGGCGTGACATAGCCTAACCCTCGTCCAGTCCGATTATAATAGTCCTGTGGCTTTCCATTGGGCATCGAAAGCCGGACAGGGAGATGCCGACCCTTGCCGTAGTTTAAGCCTTTGTTGCTTTTCAGGTCGTAGCCCATCTTTTGGATGATGTGCTTTGCCGTATCCGTGTACCGATAGACTTGTACTCTGCCGGTATCAGGTTCGGGCTCGATTGACGGGAGGTCCCGATGACGCTCGATTTTGCCCGAGTCATCAGCGTCGTTGGCTTCCTCCTCGTCAATGGGCTTGTACAAGTCGGAATCGGTGAAGTAGGCTTCAATCCCTTTGAAAGGATCGATGTCTGCAAACTCCGTCCGGATGACGCCATTGGTGGATACATACTTCATGCACTGGTGGAGCGTGGAGGGCACCACCATGTACTCATGCAGCCATGGTCGACCGAGCAGGATGTTGTAGTTGACCTCGGCATCTACTACATAACAAGTCACCTCAGTTTTGAGGCTGCCAATGTGACACTTTAGTCGGATCTTACCCAATGGCTCGCTCTTGCTAGCATTGAAGCCACTGATGGTTGTATTGGAGGGCGCCAGCCGGTACATCGGGATCTCCAGCTTAGATAGCAGCGCCTTCGGGATGATGCTTAGGGAAGACCCAGGATCGATCTGAATCCGGCTCACCTTGACCGAGCCAATGTACCCTGTATAATACAGCGGTCAGTTATGTCGGTGATGCTTGAGCAACATGTCTTGTTGGGTGAAAGTTATGTTTGGGATAACTTCATCCGCACAATGACAATGCGCACAAGTAGTTGGGAGGTCTTCAGGCTGCTTGACCTGACTGAGAAAGGATTCAGCGTCCTTCAGAGCTTCGCAGAGAGCTTCTCGGGAATCTTTAGAAAGACGCAGGAGCTCAAACAAAGACAGGCGCGCAGGTGTACTGGCTAATTGTGCCAGAATGTCGAAGTTGTGAGGCTTGGACAGCCCCGAAGCATTCTCCTTCCGTAGAGGTCTGTCAAAACGGGCCTCCACCTGCTTCTGCTTATTGGCTGCTGAGGGCTTAGATGGACCCTCTTCAGGGATGGTGCTAGGAGGCACCACCTCGGCGGCGGCTTCGCCGGATTGGGAGCTCTGTTGTGCACGTGTTTGCACTGGAAGTGCCTCTTCTGTTGAAGAAGAGACTGTGCGGCAAAACTTGATCTTTCTGCCTTTTGATTTGGAGGTAGGGCATACCTCCGATTGAGTCACCTCGGAGACGAGGTCGGGGTGAACCCAGAGGACCTCTCCTCGAGATGTGGTGAGCGGGGTGAGTCCACTCACATTGTCACGAGTAGGTAGTAAGTTTACCACCTCCATTGTCGCCTTAGGGATGGGGACGACGCCATCTTGTGTGGTAGTTGGCGGCAAGGTGCCGAACTGAAGCGAAACCACATTGGCCGACACCGTCTTCTCTTCATAATCGACGGAGATTACATCCGCATTGATCATGCGCTGGATGTAATTTTTGAGGACGTAGCAGTCCTTGGTCGGGTGTCCGACAAACCGATGGTAGTGACAGTACCTTGGGTTGTCCACTTTCCCAACTTCATCGGGCCGCTTTGGGTCCGGTAGCTTGATCTTGTCACCCTGCTTCAGTATCTCGAAAAGTTGCAGGGGGTCGTCATCATTGAATGAATAAACCTCCTTGGGTCTTGGTGCCAGTGGAGGCTTCTGAGTAGGCGCAGATGCGTCTTTTGAGGCATTAACAGTCAATGCCTGTTTCCCCTTTGCTTCTCGTCCGGAGCTATTAGCTGCGGACTTTTTCCCCTTATCGTCAAAGGCGGGAAAGCTGACACCCAGAAGACGTGCATTGGCCGCCTTCTTTTCTGCAGCTTCAGCTTCGATGATCAGGGAGCTCCAGTCAGGAGGGGGAGTAGAGTTGAGCCAGAGCTTTACTGCAGGCAACATGTTCATGCTGCAAGCGGAGAGGAGCGCATGTTCTGGCATGCCTGGAGGTAGCCTGAAGCAAGCCTGTCGGAAGCGTTCGATGAACACCCGAACCGTTTCCTTCTCCTTCTGACGTATCTCTATGAGAGACGCCATCGTCATGTCCTTCCCGCCGTCGTAGAAGCAGTCGAGGAAGAGGCACGTCAGGTCGTCGAAGGACGATATGGAATTGTCGGGGAGGCTACAGTACCAGTCATACGCCACTCCTTTCAGGGCCCCGACAAAGATACTGGTGAGGAGCGCGTCCTCCTTCGGAAGATGCCCTGTCTGTGACTGGAAGTACGTCAGGTACCATCGCGGAGAGTCCTTCCCGTCGTATGGGGTGAGTGTTTGTGGCTTATACTTTGGGGAATAAACCACCTTGTTCTACTCGAGGGGATAAGGCTGGGGAATGCCCATCTTCTGGCGTTTCTCTTGCCTGTTCTTGGACTCGAAGCGCTCCCGCAGGTCTTTGATCATTTCGACCACATCCTCCGTAGAGCTAGGAGTCGGGGAAGGAGGTACCATCTGGATTGGAGCGTTTGAGGGCTCCGAGGTCCGAGGTGCTTCTGTATCCGAGGGCGCCCATTGGAGGGGCACACTCGACTCCCCATTAGCTCCTGGGTCAGGACCAGTTGAAGGTGTCCTGATCAAGGCCGACCGTATCTCAAATACTGCTTGAGTCAGTGCTTGCATTGAGGCAGAGAGGGCTTTGAGTCCTCCCTCCAATGAGTCTATGCGCTGGACTATGTCCTGTGACGGCGCATCAGACTCGACATCATCCCCAGCCATGTATACTGTCCTGATACGGCCAGGAGTGGATGGATTGGTTGAGGCTTCGCTTTCGGCCTCACTCTCATGCGGGGGAGTCACTTCTCCTGGTGTTGGGCTACCCCCAGCCACATTCTGGAGTTCATCTTTAATAGGCGCATCTACAAGGGTCTGCTTGCCCTCAGCTCCGTCTTGAAGGACCTCTTCGTTTCCAGAACTACCCCCGGCAGTGTCCTGGAGGACATCCTCATTTTGAGGGGCTTCAGGGAGAGTAATCTCGCCTTGATGATGAAGATCCGCCGCAGCTGTGCTTTGGACATCTTCGTCTTCGGAAGGAGGCTCAACAAGGGTCTGGCTACCCCCAGCTTCCTTCAAGGACTTCTTCCTCGACCGAGTGCCTTCAAACACTCCAGAGGTCGAGACAGCTGCCTTGGTTTTCCTCGGCTGGCTTTTGGATGAAGACGAGGAATTGGCAGTCGTCTTCCGGATTGATGAGGAGTTGGAGACCACGTTGCATGAAGCAACCTTTGGCTCCTCTTCAGCTGACACCTTTGTCCCAAGGCGACGTCGGAGAGGTGTCGATGATTGCAGTCGTTGGAAGACCGACTGTCTTAGTGGAGCTGCCGTCTTGCAACAGCAGTTGATGGTGACCACCGCACAAGTATTCCCCGTGAGAGGCGCATCGTGCTTGTTGGCCGACTCTCCTGACCGACGCTTGTGAGCGATCACGTTGCGCAGGTCATTGGAGGAGAGTGGTGCCTTCACACCCCCTTCAGACGTATGGCAAGGCCAAACGCCGGGGTGGTCAGGTGAGTGCTGCGCCCCCTGATCTAATACCAAGCAGGCATCACGATCAGTAGTGGGGGAACCACAACATTTGAAATGACTTGAACGGACCTCAAACGCACAACCAGAGGAGGCGCGGGAGTTCAAGACCACTGAGTTTGCCTCTCTCGACTTGGTTGTGCATGCAGTAGATGCGCCCAAGCGGGATGAGGACTTTGAAGATCGACTCGTTGCTGGTGCAGAAGCACTTGAGTCAACCTTGTACAGCTTGCCATCGGCAGCGTGCGTGATGACGAGCGCGTGCCTCTGGCCGGCTGCTAGCATAGCACGTTTGTGGCACATGGCCCGTGCCGCCTTGGATTTCTTCGTACCAGCCCGCTGGGGCGCATAGTACTCAGCATCCAAATTCTCCTCGCCATTACAGCGGGTGAGTCTGTCAAAGACAGAGGCTTTTTGTGACGCATCAGAGGTGATGCGCGGGGCATTGGCTGCGCCCCTGCTCCGTCGACGTATCTTCCTCGCCTGAGAGGGAGATAGCTGGAGAACGTGGTCGGTCGCACGCTTCCCTAAGAGATGCGCTGCATCGGCGGGCGCACCTTGGTTGCTGAGAACGTCAGCAGGAAGGGAAGGCTGGATTGCTGCATCCCCTTCAGTGGTGGTACCCGAGGCGTCGACCTTGCGCACCCAGGCCGTGCGGATCTTCTTCGACTTTGATTGAAAACTTTAATACAAACAGAACAGTGTTACAATGTAGGACTTAGATGTAGTCCTAGGAGTACACTTTTGTTTAAGCTGGGTCCTTAGTGCCAATGGAGCGAGTGGTAATGCGTTGACTCTGTTGACCGGCTGACGACGGTTATCGGTTCTCTGAAGGCGTGGATTGCTCTGGGTGCTGGAGCTTGCTGAGAGGAGAAAGACGTTGAGTGTCTGTATCTGCCTCTCTGATGATTCCTTGTATGTTCGTTGTGGATTCTGTGTGTGTGTGTGAAGGAGAAGATCCCTCTATTTATAGTTTTGCAGGCTGGCTGCTCATGCGCACATGTAGGATGCGCCGGTATGTAGGGACGCCATGTGGAGGTTGCTGATGGAGGCGCGTAGATGATGCGCCCTGATTGAGGGGGAGAACTCTTCATACTGCTGTTGTGAGCCGGCACGTAGCAGAGGAGAAGATCTTTCGGTTGCTGAAATCTTGGACGAGTTGAGTCAAAGGACACGTGTCATCGACCCATGGCTCGAAGATCTCGGATTTGGGGGGGGGGTAGTGATCTGGTGAGCTGCGCCTTGATTGGGCGCAGGAGGAGGTTGTGGCTCATAACCTTTAGGAGTTACAAACCATTTAGGGCGCATGGCTTTTAAGGCGCATGCAGGTGACCTTCCTTCTGTCTTTCGGGATCAGAGATCAGTCTGGGGCACATGGCTTTTGAGGCGCATGCAAAGCTTCAACTGGAGACTCTTCTTCTGTCTTTAGGGATCAGTGAAGGGTCTGAGGTGCATGGCTTTTGAGGCGCATGCTGGTTTGGATGCATGGCCGTAGAGGCGCATGGTGATTTGGACGCATGGCCGTAGAGGCGCATGCGGATGGCCACGTGGCAGTAGCCGTCGGAATAGAGTCATGATGATGCTGACGTTGCCGACGCTTCGTTCTCTGGAAAAAGCTGTCAACTGTTCAGACTTTGGGAAGCGTGCTGCCAACTCTGGTGTCAGTTCAGCATTTAATGTTTGTGACGTTCGATGGACAGCTGAGTGGGCACATTGGTTGGTGTTCCACTCGGCATGGAGATGTGAGGGAGGGCGCATCCTCTGTGATGCGCCGGGTACTGTAGGGCGCATCTGTGTGATGCGCCTGATGCTGGAGGGCGTGTCCATGTGATACGCTGTTTGGCTGGCGCATCCGACATGTCCTTTAATGATGCGGCTGTCTCGCTCCTCGAGTGCTATAAATAACCGTTTGGCTGAATTCGAGGCGTCCGGTTCATCCATTTAATGCAAATTCATTGCACAGAATTCGGAGAGTCATCCACTTGGCGCGTGGGTTTGATTTGCCTGGCCTATAAATAGTAGCATGGAGAGAAGGTTTGCTCCTCATTCCCTCACGTACTTCCAACATGAACTTGGATATGTGGGTGCATTCTGTTGACGAAGTACTCCCGAGGGTAAAGATGAGACGTCGTGTTGTCTTCGATGCACTTGAAGGTGACTGTTACATCCAAAAGACGGAGTCGAGGGCTTCTGAGGCAGGCGGAAGGTGCCTGTTGCATCCAAAGATAGGGATGTTCGGGCCTCGTCTCCGTTGTTCCGGAAGAGCCATAGATCGGAATGGTGGTGCTAGGCTCTCTCTTCCTTCAAAGTGGGTGCCGTCCACTTTGATTGTGTTGAAAGCTCCTTGTGCCATGATTTCGATCACGGTCTTCCTTGGTCTTTGGAGGCTCTTTCGAAGCCTCCCCTGGCCACAGCATTTGCGGTGCTCTTCTCTTCCTTGGTTCCAGCCAGAGGGTTAAATGCTTTGCTTGGCGAAGCACTTATCAGGTGAGCCTTGCTGGAAGAGCGGCACATAACTGGGCTCTGCTCGGCCAGGTGAGCCTGGTTGGAAGAGTTGCTCATAACTGAGCTGCTGAAGAGATGGTAGGATGTGCCTGGCTGGAGGCGCATGACATCTGCTGCGCCTGGCTGACAGCGCATGGTGACTGATGCGCCTATCGGAAGGCGCATGGTGGTTGCTGCGCCTATCTGGAAGGCGTATGGTTGCTGTTGGCTGTAGATCTAGGATCCTTCCTTTGTAGAAATTCTCCTTTGTACAACCTTTTCTAGACATGTAATGGACTTTTATATATATAAATAAAAAGTCCTTCTTCGAATGTCTATGGCTTATTTGATTAGCTGTCTGAGTTCTGGCGCATATAATGCCTGGCGCATGGGCTTTCTGGTTGTGAAATTCCATGCTTCTACACACCTCGATATACGGTCACTGCTGTCTAGAAATATGAGGATTTACTACAAGCCATCAGTCTCCTATGGTCATGAACAAGCCTAATGTCTCAATCACAGCAAGTAAGTAAAGTCGCAAGATGTATGATCATTAAATATACAATAATAAGGCGTCCCAAATATTACATATTCAGCTGATCATGAAGCTAGTCGTTACAAAATGTTAAGACTAGCAATAGTTTAGTCATACATGATCAACCCTAGGATTTGTTAATCCTGTTTACAGCCCGTAGGCAGATAGTAAGTAAAAGTGCATCGAGCTAACAGGTTCTCGTCGGCTAAACGCCTCAAAAGAATAGTTTTACAATAAAGTGGGCAAAACAAAAAGGAAAACCCACTCTTGGCCCGGGTTCTGCCTAGTTGTCACCATTGGGCTGGAAGCTTGGTAGATCCTCGAGAGCTGCTCCGAAATCTGGCCACACAAAACCAGCTGGGTCAACCCAGAAAGAGCAAGTGCCACAAGGGGGCCACGAAATAAGAACAAAAGCCAGCAATCAGCACAGAAAATCTAATATTAAAATTAAAACTTACGAAAACATGGCAAGGTGATATACGACGAGATAACCATGGGACTATTCCGATAACCAGGTTACAACCCGTAAACCAGACAAGGACCGGGGTTGTAACCTTTCATCTGAACAGAACTTGGTTTCCCACCATTTATCGACAAGATAATAATGTAAGAAATCAAGACAGGAAGCAATATTATACTGGATCAAGACATGGCTAAACTGGTTATACTTCATTCAATCAATCACGGCCAAGCAGATACTACGGCTTACTACTTTAACTAAATAGGGTTATCACAGACCTAATTACTAACAAGATGCAGTGAGATTGTTCCACAGCCACAAGCCCTGCAGACCATCCAGGCTACCCAGGACGAAAGATTAGGGTTGAATTCAGGTGGGTACATCGCCCGGGAGACAAATGTACCCTTAGGTGACTTAGAGGGTGCAACACTCGACGGTGCGCTGGAAATGTGCCCTACTCGACGACAGGCTACAGATCCCAAGAGCGCCCAGGTAACGGGATTGCCTGTAGCTGTGTCATCTCTTCATGACTACTGTGTTATTCTAGTTATTAATCTTAATCCATTTTAGTAGGTACTCCTGACCGTGGTACTCAGGAGTCCCATCCTAGACATGATGCAAGACAGGACAAGTAGATTTAACAAGCAAGCAAGAAAGAACCACCCACGGTGTCAAGGCAGGTCAAGTTAAGTTATCAAGATAAATCATGTCAGGGTACTTGTCAGGAGTGCGCCACGACGGGCCACTATCATGTCAGGTTGGTCATGTCAGGAGTGCACCACTACGGGTCACTGTCGTGTTATGCTAGTTCCTTGTCATACCATGCCATGTACAATAGTCATTCCAAACATATTAAGTAAAATCAAGTTCATGACAAAAGGCGTAAGGATATAAAGAAATAAGACCAAACTCCAAGTGCCTGGGTTAAGCAAGGGGGGCAGGGGAGCAGCGTACGAAAAGTCACGCACGCTGAGAGAGCAGCGTAGGTGAAACTCACGCACGCTACAGGGAGCAGCTGCGTGAAAGTCACGCACGCTCAAGGGAGCAGCTGCGTGAAAAGTCACGCACGCTCAAGGAAGCAGTGTACGTGAAAGTCACGCACGCTACAGGGAGCAGCTGCGTGAAAGTCACGCACGCTCAAGGAAGCAGTGTACGTGAAAGTCACACACGCTACAGGAAGCAGCTGCGTGAAAGTTACGTACGCTCAAGGGAGCAACTGCGTGAAAAGTCACGCACGCTCAAGGAAGCAGCTGCATGAAAAGTCACGCACGCTACAGAGAGCAGCATGGTGAAAAGTCACGCACGCTACAGAGAGCAGCATGGGTGAAAAGATACGCACGCTACAGAGAACAGCATGGGTGAAAAGTCACGCACGCTGAGGGAGCAGCATAGGTGAAAAGTCACGCATGCTACAGAGAGCAGCATGGTGAAAAGTCACGCACGCTGAAGGGAGCAGTGTACGTGAAAGTCACGCACACTCAAGGGAGTAGTGTACGTGAAAGTCACGCACGCTCAAGGAGACACGCTTCCAACAGGAAGCGTGCTCAAGCCTGCGTACGCAGTGCTAAAGAGCGCGCATAACTCAGGGTGCGTAAGCTAAATAGCTCTGCACACAGCTCACGGTCTTCTCCAAACAGCAAGAACACCATGGATGAATCCAAGGCTTCAAAGCATCATAACTTGGCCATCCGAACTCCAAATCCAGATTTCTAAAGTTCCAACTTGGGTAAAATTGAATGCTCTTCCACTTGGAAACATCAAAACCCATGAAAATCCAACTTAAAGAGATCAAACCATGCAAAATCCAAAAATAGAAATAACTTAGATCTATGACAATGCGGGCTCCAAATCACAAAAACCCAAGTTCTAATGTTGGTCTCCATGTCCTAATCTAGCAAATGGACAAAGAAAAGAGGGTTCTCATGAAGTGGCAAGATGCACTTGCCTAGGGTTGGGAGAGTTGTGTTGAGGAAGGAGAGGAAAAAGAAGAAGGAAATTAATGGTGGAAGTTATGAGGAGAGAGAGTGGTAGGTGGGGATATAAAGAGGGGGAGTTGTGGTGGGTTGAGGGTGGAGTGTAGGTTAAGGTGTTCCTATGCATAATAAACCAAATCAAACCAACCCAATCCAAACCAATTAAAACCGAACCATGACAAAACCCAAAATACAAGAAATACCGAAATTCCACAAGTCGAGAAAAATAAAATTACATGCCAAAATCCAGATACGAGTATAAATACGAAATACGGTCTAAGTTGGTCTAAGTTGCCACAAAGCTATGAACTTAGCCTAAGTCGTAGACGTAAATCAAGCACAGTCCCATCGTCCAAGGCTTGGCATAGCCTTTGCTCGTCCCACGGGTTAAGTTGTGTCGTACGGCTTGTGGCATAAGTCTAGGCACCCAAAGAACTTGGTTGTTCAAGTCGAACGCGTGCACGACACGTTCCCACGATGCGATGCTTGGCATAGCCTTTGCTCGTCAAGTTGTAGCACGATTAAGTTAGGCAAAGTTATGCTGGGTTATCAAAGTCATAGCAAGCACTATACCATGTTATCTACGGTTGTCAAGTCACTTAGTCCTACAATCTCAAGGCTCGTCATATAAAGTATGATTTGTCACACCCCGCTCCCGCAGGAGCGATCGTCCTCGCTAAGGTGTGATGCCGCACGGGCCTAGGTTGCGCCCGTGCAAGGCTATGTCCAGAAACGACCGATTTGAGCTAGGCCACAGAGTCGTACAGAGTGTACCCATTTGCAGCTGAAGGTAAATGAACACAAATTGAAGCAAATTCAACTCTTTATTGATATTCAAGAAGTTTACAAGCGACACTAGGTCGATATTACACATCGCTCAAGCTCTCTCTCTTTGAAACATAAAAGGCGTGCTAAGTGGCTTACAACATAGAATAATTCATGGCGATGTTCCGATACATTATGTCCTGTATATGGTGCTTTAGCTTCTTGCAACGCTCCAAGGCTCCATAGATAGCTCCGTGCCTTGGCACGTTCGAGGAAAGCTCCGTACCCGACAACGTCTCCTGCGTCCTGCAAGCAAACTGTGGGGTTATCAGTACATTGTTATGCACTGGTGGGGAGGCTAGCTCGCCCACAATGCTATCATTACCAAACACGATCTATTTATTTTTGTGCATCGTCTATCATTCATTGTCTTTCTAATCTTGCCTTAGGATCAATTTTATGGCATATATCATAACATATCTCGTGTTACCGATTTCATGTGTTTGTATGGAAATACATGCACGACTTACCCATATTTATCGTCCGGCCTTTCCTGTCCAAAGTAAACCAAGTTAGTCAACAATTCATAGGAAATAACTTAACGTGAATCATGTGAACTTTTTAATGTCAAGGGCGTATCCCTGCCTCGGGTCCTAGTGCGTCCTAGGCGTGTTTTCTAACTCCTTTGCCGAAGTACTCTCGATTACTTGGTGTGTTATATTTAAGCTTGTTCAGAAGGCACTTCGTTTAGTTAATTTAGACTACTTTAATTTCAATACAAGGACTTGCACATGGATTGCCACCAACAAAGCCCACTTAAATCTATATGCACCGGTCGCCGGCTTCACAAGCCATTTTGGACATAACCAAGCCGTGGTATTTCTCAACTAGCATAGGGTGCGGGCTGGCACACCCCCGTTAGTCTCTTGAAATACGCCTGCACTTACGTCCCCTGGGTGGCCAAGTCTGCACCCAGGCAGCCCGTAAGCCATATTTTGATTCCGTCTAGGCCGGCCACGATCCTCCCTTTGATCATGCCGCGGAATCCCTATCACCCGTGCACGGGTCCGTCCATGACCATTTCATATTTTATTGTCATAGGCTAACCCTTAGCCATAATACGTTATCGACCAGGTTGGCGTCCGTGCAGCGCGGGTAGCGAGTCCCGTTACACGTGCCCGTCATACCTGTCGCTAACCATTCATTTCTTTCTTATCTTTTATTCATTCTTCCTTTTCTTTCTTTCGCTTGTCCGTTCGTTCATGGATTTATTCACACATTCATTCATTCATTTGTTGATTCATTTATTCACTCATTCGTTCATTCTTTCATTCATACATTATGCAACTCCTCGTACGGGAGTCGCCTTGGCGACCCATCGGTCCCGAAGTCTTTTAATGTTGCTATACTATACTCGGAATGACTATATCGATAGTCTTCCGTTTCATTGTTGTAAACCATTCATTGCTTTATTGTTTGAACGCATAAGGGACTTGAATGTAATCTTGTGCCTTAGCACGAGTGCGGAGTGCGGTGCGAGAGTTCTCACATTTTTCATGTTCTTTTCCATATTCTATACAAGCATACAAGATAGGATTATTCCCTTAGCTAGGTGCATTGAGTCATTTATTAGCATGTGCGGTGTTATCGCCTAGCGATTCTAGCATTTGTGTTCGTATTGTTATGTGTCTAGGCTAAGCAAAGACGGGTTCATCGGAGCCACCCACCTTAGCGACGTTCGCATCGGCCGAGCGATTTTCCGAGCACGCCTTTGAAAGTCTAAGTCTGGATTCATCTTTGGCGGGCTAATGTAAGCCTCGCATCGATTTTTCATCAGGTCAATGCCAATTCTTCGGGTCGACGCCTCGTTTGAGTCGTTGCACTTGCCGTTTGAATCGGCGTTCCGCTAGGGCGGAGCGGGTCATTACATAACTTGGGCGACTTTATTGCATAGAACACAAGTCTGTCTAAGGCACGAGCCACGGTCGATTCAAGGATAAGTATGCCACCGTCTATGGGACGCAAGTGAATGCGTTTGTTCAGGTCTATCCGAAAGCTTATGCAATAGCCGTTCCCTGTGTTTCAAAGAATATAAAGTACATGCAACCATTGGTCGCCGAGACCGGTCCCGTGGCTTGGGAGTCTCGCATGACGAATGGAAAGTATGATCTTGGATAAAAAAAGTTTAAGAAAGAGAAAGCAATTGTATCATCTGTAGGTCTTGCATTTACGTCGAGTCTCGAAGTCGTCGTAGGTGCATAGTCATGGACAACTTGTCGACAAGTTGTAGTCTTCCTCGACTTGATCGTGGGGGCCACGGTACCATGTCGTTCCCGGGGGAAGCGAGTTGGCTAAAGTATGATGCTAGATGAACCGCATAGGAGATTCGGGGCTTCCACGGGCTAGCTACCCATTGGATGATCGCCGTCTATCCTCAGCCAAGTCCAAGATAGGTTGACATTGCTAGTTTCCTTTCATATAGATAAGTTTGTGTACTAAGCGATAATCCGCATGCACAGCGTCGTTCGAATTAGTGATAGTACAAGCACGACACGAGTTGAGTTAACATGGTGTAGTTCCTCAAACGCCGGCCTTGAATCGGCGCGTGCCAGCAATGTATCGGCATGGGAGGAACACGTTATAGAAAGCGCCAGCCTTGAATCGGCGCATGCCAGCAATGAATCGGCACGGGTTAGGTGTGTACAGTTGCAACACTATTATGGAGCCTAAGATTTGGCTATAGTAAGGATACATGCTTCAACACAAATGTGACATCATGATTGAGTCGTCTCGAGTTAAATCAGAAAGGGCCATAGGGCAAAGTTGGTCATGTCAATCGAAGTGTGAGGCATGGCCTCGAATGTTTGAAGAACGGACCAAGTCGATGACACAAAAAATGTTGCGTCCTAACGTATGGCACGAAAGGCAAACACGAGTCGTTACATTCATGTTGCTAGCATGAGAATGGTCTTGAGGCACAACGATAATCAAGTTATCGGTACAATGGCACGGGGATAGCCTAAGACACAAATAGACTAAGAGTCTTTGTCCTAAAATCGACCCTAAGGCAAGAATAGAAAGAGGATTATGTTGCACAAAGAAAATGAACGTGTTGGTTTTGTATGGGTGGGCGAGGAGCTCACTCCACCAGTACAGTTGAGTACTGATACCCACACAGTATTTATGTGCAGGCACAGGTAGAAGCTTGTTGGCACGGAGCTCGCTTGGATGCGTCGAGGCACGGAGTTCCTTGGCGTTTTGAGGTGTGCGGTCGCGTGGAGTCTGAAATTATACAGGACATAATGTATGGACATCGCCTATCTGAAGCATCCACTGACTTGTCGATTTGTATTGAGAGATGAGAGAGAGCTGAGTGACTTGTAATCAGATTGAAAAGTGAGCTTGAGTGAATGTAATCTTGGCTACGAGCCTTTGTAATCTTATATTCATTATCAATAAAGACTCTGATTTTGTTTCAATGCTTGTGTTGTCTTGTATATTCAATATTTCTGCTTGGAACTTCTGTGCGATGACCTCGTCGCAAGCTGTTGTAATCGGCCGTTATGAAACTGCCTTGCACGAGTACAATCTAGGCTCGTGCGGCATCATGCCTTAGCGAGGACAATCGGTCCTATGTGTAGTGCCCCGTCCCGCTCAGTCAATCGGAGAAATTGAAACGCCAACGGCGTTCGTACTTAGTCTTACAACGACTGCTCGAAGACATCGCTCGGTCGAGGCGACCGCTCGCTCAGGTGGGGTAGTTTCGGTGAACTTGTCTCATCTTAGCCTTCACATAATAAATCACATGTTTTCAACTTGCACAAGTAGGCTTGATAATAAAAGAAATGAATCCACATAGCTAAGGAAATAATCCCGACAGGTCGAACTGAGTTAGAATATGGAAAGGTCCAGCGGTTGGCTTAGAGTTGGTGCACGGCGTGCTTTGAAAATGACACTCGGTCCTTCGTCCTGCGGTATGGGAGAATGAAAGTTGGTCTTTGATACAAAGCCATGAATTAGCCTAAGTCATAAACGTCGCCCACGTAAATGTTCGATAAAGCATACGCGTTTCCTCGATGCAAGGCTTGGCATAGCCTTTGCTCGTCCCTCGAGTTAAGTTGTAGGCTCGATTAACTTAGGCACAGTTATGCCGGTCGACCTTAGTCATTCCAAGTGATGTCCCGCTCTTTCTGCGGTTATCAAGTTATATAGTCCCACGATCCCAAGCCCGTCATATGAGGTATGACTTGGATGATAGCGTTGCGTAGAACACGAGTTGGCTTAAGGCACGAGCCACAGTTAGTTCAGTGGAAAGTTAGCCACGGTCTGTCGATACTTAAGGAACACGTTATGTTCAAGCTAAGTGGGAAGGCTATGCAGTAGCCGTTCTCTGAGTTCAAAGAATGTTAAGTCTAAGCTATGTTTAGTCATAGAGAGAAAATATATCGGGACTGTAGGTTAGTCGCCGAGGCAACCCTGGGTTGGGCTCTGCAAAAGAAGTATGAAAAGTAGAAGGAGTAAAGAAAAGGAACTAAGTGATGATGATGAGGCCGTACATTTACGTTAAGTCTAGAAATTAGCGTAGGTGCACGGTCATGGACAACTTGTCGACAAGAATGATTATTTCTTCGAGCGGCACCCCGGGGCCACGGGACCGACTAGGCCTAGGAAGAAACCGGTAATAGCCGAGCTAGGTAATAGGCAATAGTAGTTCGGGGACTTGCATCAGAGATCGCTACTTGCGGTGCAAGGATCCCGTTTGCCAGGCTATGTCCACGATGGCTAGTTAATGCCAGTAACCATTCATATAGATGGGTCGGCACGAGCGGCAATCTATGTGTGTGCCTTTGGATGGAGTCGAGTTGATGGTGTATACAGTTAGAACACAATATCTGGGCCCAAGATTTGGCTACGACGAAGGCGACGTGCTTCGACACGAGATGTGGCATCGTGTGTTAAGTCGTTGGCATAGAGTTGCATTAGTTAGACTTGGGCTGTTGCGAGTTAAGTCGAGAAGTACCGTAGGGCAAATTGGGTGAAGTTATGTTGAGTTGCTGGGCACGACCTCGAAATATAAGGCACAGCCGCGTTGTCACAACCAAAGTATAGGCAAGACTAAGCGAGGAGGTACTGCCTCAGAGATATTGAAGCACGAATCGAGTTCATGGCACGACCGAGTCGTTACGTCACAGAGTATGGCACAAAAGACAAGTATGAGTCGGTGCGTTGACATTACAAGCACGAGAAAGGTCTTGCGACAAGGATAAGAAAGTTATCGGTACGAAAGCACGGTGATGGTCTAGAGACACAAAATAGGCCAAGGCGTCGGTCCTAAAATTGATCCTAAGGCAAGAATAGAAAGACAATCGTTAAAAGATATATTACACAAACTAAATAAACGTGTCGGTTTTGTATGAGTGGGCGAGGAGCTCATTCCACCAGTACAGTTGAGTACTGACACCCACATAGTTTTCATGTGCAGGCACAGGTAGAAACTCGTGGCGCGAAGCTCGCTTGGATGTGTCGAGGCATGGAGTTCCTTAGCGATTCGAAGCGTACGGCCGCATGGAGTCAAGACTTATACGGGACATAATGTACGAACGTCGCCTTCCGAAGCATCCGCTGGCTCAAGACTTGTATTTGAGAGATGAGAGAGAGCTGAGTGACTTGTAAAATGTGAGAAGAGTGAGCTTGAGTGATTGTAATCTTGGCCTTGTGCCCCCTTTGTAACCTTTGTTCTGATATCAATAAAATGCATCTTTTGAATGACTTGTGTTTTGTTTTAAATTTCCGCTGCTATTATTCAATGTCTCTGCTTGGGACTTCTGTGCAACGATCCGTCGCAGCCGCTGTAATCAGCCGTTATGGAACCCGTCTTGTACGAGCGCAATCTAGGCTCATGCGGCATCACGCCTTAGTAAGGACGATCGCTCCTACGAGAGCGGGGTGTGACATAATGGTATCAGAGCACGGCTTTACGTTCTTGGACTATCGATTGAATTCTTTAACTCCGTTGTTTCCGTAAATTCTGAAGTGTTGCTTTCGTAATGTTGATATCGTTGGTGCGCTCTCTCTCAAATGTCTCACGGATATCTATACAATAAGTCTATATATTTTGTAAAATATAGGAGAACAGTTTTTGACAAAACAAAAAGATAGTTCGCATAAGCACGGTTGGCTAAGTCAGGCTGGGCATATACACCAAAGTTGCATCGACCTTAGAAAAGTCGAGTACGAGAATTGAATAGTATCGAGCAAGAATGAGTTGAACTCGATTGAGTAAAGTGATATAACTATCGATAGGGGTGCTATCGAGCGACGATAATGTCGGTGCGATATAGATGAGCGTGCTTGAAATTAGAGGAATGGTTCGAACCGGACTCGAAGAAGTCAATTTAGATTCAAATGATAGTTTTGAGGATTTGTTGAATGACTTCATTCCTGAGTGGTGTATGCGATAGCCTCAAGAATGTCGATCGATCGATTGAGGATGCGGGGTGTCGATGAGTCTATCAGCAAGCGTCGCGTTATGCAAAGCCTTAGATTGAGTGTCATTGAACAAGTATAGTCTTGAGATTTAACGATATTGATTCGAGCAACCTAGTAATTGACGTGCACGAAACGTGCACGAGATTGAGGATTTTGCGAGTATGAAAAGCAAAAAAATAATTGAGTAGGTGAAACTGAATCGAAGAGAAGTTAGGGTGTGCGAATGGATGACTTGATAAAGGAAATCGATAGGTAGATCGTATAGAAAAAGTTAGCATGATGGAAAGACACTGTGCATGGAAAAGTTGAATTTTGAAGTTACGTAAATGACTCTAAGGATTGGATTGAATGTTGCTCGATGATTTGAGTTAGCAAGGAATGATGCGAATTGAAGAAATACGTTGGTCGATGACTTAAGATAGACGGATGAACGATACGTGAAATTGGGTTTGAGGAAATTGATGTTATGAACGATTCGAGGGGTAATGATCGAACTTGAATTTAAATGTCGAGGAGATTATCCAGTCGGACGATAGCATCATGCGCATGACTCAGAATTCATTACAAATGAAGATCGTCAGGTTACGTATATCGTCGATGGTATTGAGGCATATCAAAGATCGATATGCGATAACTCGAGGGTACTCGGATCCGAGGAATGACGGTCGTGCAAGTGTTACCGTTCTGACGGAAACTATACTTAGGATCTTGATTGAGATAAATGTGGATGAAAGTAGAAGTGTCTTGATGGTTATGCGGATAACCACAGTGTCGACATTCTTACCTTGCGCGAGCACAACTCTAGCCTCGCACATGCGTCGCGTCGGGTTTGGGGTGATCGTTCCGCGTGAGCGCTGACATGGTGATTTATGTCGCGGGAATGATCGAACTCAAAAAATCAGGACGCGACAACTTTGATTGTCTTGACTTGTTGGTTTGATACGAAAGAAAATTCGAGGATGTTTGGACTTACGATTGATGATTGAGTAAACTTGAGGATTGAGTAGGTCCAATCCGCGCATCGAAAATGAATTAGTCTAGACACAAAACAAAAGTTACGTTCCGATGAGGATGATTAACCCGCGGGAGCGTGCATGGTGATTTATGCCCACCGTAGATAATCTGAATCGCGTGAGATCGGGGCGTAAAATATTGTTAAGCTGGACGACCTTATGATCGAATACGTGAATTGGGATGAATGACTCAGGGAATATGGAAAGAGACTTATGGTTTAGCAATGAATTATGTCGTAGCGTGCTTGATTTGAGAAGGATTGGTAGGCAGATTATATCGAACGTGTTTGAAGAGATAGACTATGCAAGTTGCTTGTTGGATGAACGATATGTTCATGTCAAGGATTGGTTGAACGCTTGTTATCGTAGGATGGCTTTGCTGAACGACTCGGACCCCGTGCGACGAATAACGGGATGTGTGTAGGAAATCTATGCTCAAAGTTTAGAAATCGGAGTGATGCGAGCTTGGGTAGAAAATTCCGTACTTCCAACTTGGTTTGACCTTAGAATGGGGTCAGTGTTGATATTATTGTTTAGAAATCATGATTCTAATACTGACAATTGACTTTAGCCTTGAGAGATGGCCTAGCGGCTAGGCGAGATATCTATGTTACGAGAGTTAGCATCGGTACGATTGATTTTTGGGATTGAGTGAATGAATCGATAGGTGGGATTGGATTCACTATCACAAGGCTCGGTTGAAACGCATGTATTTTGGGGACACCTGGAATGTGTGCACGATCCAACTAAGTGATACGTTGAATTCAAGTGAGACTTGAGGAACGAAAAGTGTCAAAATTTTTAAGATCGTGAGTTTTGAAGAAAGGATTGAGGGTAGCACGAGCGTGGCTCGGATTTGAGAAATGTGTAGGGAAAATGTGTGAGAGAGTCGTTAAGCATTCGAGTGATAAGTCAATGAGTAAGTACTCAGTTAGTTTCGAGAACGAAACTTTTTCTGAGTGGTGTATGATGTAGTGCCACGTCCCACTCAGTCAATCGGAGGAATTGAAATGCCAACGGCGTTCGCACTTAGCCTTGCAACGGCTGTCGAAGACATCGCTCGGTCGAGACGATCGCTTGCTCAGGTGGGGTAGTTTCGGTGAACTTGCCTCATCTTAGCCTTCACATAATAAATCGCATATTTTCAACTTGCACAAGTAGGCTTGATAATAAAAGAGATGAATCCACATAGCTAAGGAAATAATCTCGACAGGTCGAACTGAGTTAGAATATAGAAAGGTCCAGTGGTCGGCTTAGAGTTGGTGCACGACGTGCTTTGAAAATGACACTCGGTCCTTCGTCCCGCGGCTTGGGAGAAGGAAAGTTGGTCTTTGATACAAAGCCATGAATTAGCCTAAGTCATAGGCGTCGCCCGCGTAAATGTTCGATAAAGCATGCGCGTTTCCTCGATGCAAGGCTTGGCATAGCCTTTGCTCGTCCCTCGAGTTAAGTTGTAGGCTCGATTAAGTTAGGCAAAGTTATGCCGGTCGACCTAAGTCATTCCAAGTGCTGTTCCGCTCTTTTTGCAGTTGTCATGTTAAATAGTCCCACGATCCCAAGGCCCGTCATATGAGGTATGACTTGGGCGATAGCGTTGCGTAGAACACGAGTTGGTTTAAGGCACGAGCCACAGTTGGTTCAGTGGAAAGTTAGCCACGGTCTGTCGATACTTAAGGAACACATTATGTTTAAGCTAAGTGGGAAGGCTATGTAGTAGCCGTTCCCTGAGTTCAAAGAATGTTAAGTCTAAGCGATGGTTATGTGAGGACCCCGATTTTTGGGAATTTTTTTTTTATTTTATAGTATTTCTAATTATTAGGTTACATTGTATATTTAATTAGAATTTTATATGTACTTTTTGTGTCTTTGATTGTTGGAGCACACGACATGCCCATCTCTCGAAACGTCCTTTATGAGTTTTGTAGTCGACAAGATGACCTTCAATTTGATATATCATGTCCCATCCGAATTTATCCCCTAGCATCCTTTTGACTTCGCGTAACTTCGAGTCAAATTTAGACAATTAGATTATTTACCATAATTCTATACCTAGCTTCCCATGTGAGTTCGGAACTCGACATAGATCAAAACCATTTGACCCAATAAATGGTTTTGACCCATTTTGAGTCTACGACATACATGCTAAGGGTGCCACTCAATCGAGTTTATATGTGCTATTTAATTGCGAATGGCACAAGAGACTCATTAGTTGACTTTTCAAGTTCGACTTGGCTAGAAAATATATTTGGACCCTAATATAGCCAACCCCACTTATAGAGCCATGATAGGTTGCCATGGCTTAGTATAATTATTTTGATATTTATTTTGGGATGTTACACATCCAAATAGATTTATATACAATTTTGCATATATATATATGATTATATTTATAATAGCCTAATATTTTATATAGATATGGCCTTAGTCATGGTTAAGTTCTAAGATGCATAGCGACTAGAAATTTTGGTACGGTTAGTGTAGTTGTGTGGTTTGACTAGTATATTAGCCTTGCTAGGGAAGGCCCGGACATAACTATGTCCCAAGTAGGAAAACCAGATAAAATTGTGACTTAACCCCCACCGATGATTTATTATTAGATTATTGACTTTCTAGGAGAACCGGTTGTACCAATTTAGTCCCGACTTGACCCGAACCAAATCCAAATCTAAATAGACATGTAGTACTCTCAAATACCTTCATATTGATATATATTTTGTATATATATCTTATTAATATTAATATGTTTTCAATTTTGGAAAGTTTCTATTTATAGAAAGTGTCTACGTGTAATCCTTGTTGGCATTAGTTTATATTTGACCCAAAGTCCAACCCAAACCTATGTAGACATGTTGGACATTAATATATATATTAATAACCATATATATTTAATATTTATTCAGATTTAGATTGCATTTATATTTAGAAATCTAACTAGTTCCATATTAGAAAACCCTCCATGCAAATCTTCTTTGTATTTTAATTAAATCTAAATTTAATATTTAAAACTTATATGCTTCTTATCTAATAGCAGCACATAGATTTTAAATTAAGCCTCCTTCAATAATGACCATTGATTATAATATTTAAACAAATTATATTCCAAATTTTGTCTTATTGATAATCCTACTACTATCCAAATTATCTTATTCTAACATATCCAATCTAATCATACTTAAATTAAATAATACATATCTATCTTATATATATATATATATATATATATATATATATATATATATATATATATATATATATATATGAGTATCTCATAATTCTTATATTAAAAATCATGCACACCTTCTCTTTTTCGTCCAAAAATATTCTCCAAATTTGCTAGAAAAGTCAGCCACATTTTTTACCCGATAAAGCAACTTAGAAGGGCCATATCTCCTAGCTCGGGACTCGAAACGCGTTCTAGTTTTTTTTTGTTGGAAGCGTATCGAGGTAAGCTTTTCAAAAACATATTTTAGTAGACAAAATTTGTTCTGTAGATTTCTATAAAAATTTTTGAGTATTAGATTCCTGAAAAACAAACATGTTTCGATATTTTTGCGATTCCTGGAGATTCCGAAAACGAAAATGCGATCCGTTTAGTTTTTCGAAAAGCTGATACGAAGATCTATTCCATCTCCTAACTAAAAAAATATAATAGGTACAATATTAATTATAATTAAATAATAGACTATTTTCAGCATCCGGAGACGTTTGTTTGGATCTTAGTTCCTCGGCAGCCGTTGTTCCACCTACTTTTCTGTCTGATCTTCGTCAGCACAGTGCTCACGACCCCGGCAAGTACACCTTGTCGAACTTTATAGTATTTACATGCACATTCTATATTGTTATCTCTTTCCAGTTCTTTTTATTATCTATCATTCATGTTTATTATACTTCCTTTTCTTTACGTGCACGTTTCTTATTTAGTTATCTTATGCCACTGTTGTTTCATGTGAATCTTGTGATGATTTTAACTAGTCTTCTACCTTCGCCCTTGAGCTTGACTTGACCTGTAGTCATGATTGATTGAATAGACATTAGCCCTGATATCTCTAGGACTGGGAGCGTCCAATGGTGTTACGGTGTTAGAGACTTCTTATCGACCTATTATCCCGTCTCTAGGATCGGGAGTGTCCCATGGCATTACGGTAGTAGAGACTCACCTTTTGTCTCGAGGTCGGGAGCGTCCTATATATGGTGTTACGATATTGAGACGTCTTATTGATCTTTATCTATTTTATATTTCTCTACTTCTTTCTGCATGTTATTTACTGTACAGTAAGCCTGTATATTATGTGTCTTGCTAGTTCTCTGAAGACCTGGTGATCTCTCCAGATATTAGATGAAGGTATGGTACACCGATGGAGGATGATTGCTACACCGAGACTGCAGGTATATTTAGTTGATGTTTTATCTTTCTCTTCCGTGATTAGATTTTGTCATATATTTGATTCTTGCTACATTATAGCCTAGTGTTGTACAAGCTTCTATTTTTCTCTAGCTTGTTCATGATGAATGTGTTATTGGGGATCCACTCTAACATATTTATCTAATCTAGAATCAGTGTATCATGGCCTGATCAGCCTTACCTCACTTGATTCGTCATACTTATCATTATTATGTGGATTGAGATATATTTAATCTAGAGTAACCAGACAGCTTATACGTATTCGAGCTGGGCTGGAGTCCTCTCGATGCGTAGTTGGCATGTCTACGTTCCTAGTCCTACGTGTTTTGGGACTGGAACGTTACATGTTAGTCGCCGAGAGGAAATATATCGGGACTATAGGTTAGTCGTCGAAACAACCCTGGGTTGGGCTCTGCAAAAGAAGTGTGAAAAGTGGAAGGAATAAAGAAAAGGAACTAAGTGATGATGATGAGGCCATGCATTTACGTTAAGTCTAGAAGTTAGCATAGGTGCGCGGTCATGGACAACTTGTCGACAAGGGCGATTGTTTCTTCGAGCGGCACCCCGGGGCCACGGGACCTACTCGGCCTAGGAAGAAACCGGTAATAGCCGAGCTGGGTAATAGGCAATAGTAGTTCGGGGACTTGCATCGAAGATCGCTACTTGCGGTACAAGGATCCCGTTTGTCAGGCTATGTCCACGATGGCTAGTTCATGTCAGTGACCATTCATATAGATGGGTCGGTACGGCGGCAATCCGCGTGTGTGCCTTTGGATGGAGTCGAGTTGATGGTGTATACAGTTAGAACACAATGTCTGGGCCCAAGATTTGGCTACGACGAAGGCGACGTACTTCGACACGAGATATGGCATCGTGTGTTAAGTCGTTGGCATAGAGTTGCATTAGTTAGACTTGGGCTGTTGCGAGTTAAGTCGAGAAGGGCCGTAGGGCAAGTTGGATGAAGTTACGTTGAGTTGCTGGACACGACCTCGAAACGTGAGGCACGGCCGCGTTGTCACAACCAAAGTATAGGCAAGACTAAGCGAGGAGGCACTGCCTCAGAGATATTGAAGCACGAATCGAGTTCATGGCACGACCGAGTCGTTACGTCACAGAGTATGGTACGAATGACAAGTATGAGTCGGTGTGTTGACATTGCAAGCACGAAAAAGGTCTTGAGGCAAGGATAAGGAAGTTATCGGTGCGATAGCACGGTGATGGTCTAGAGACATAAAATAGGCCAAGGCGTCGGTCCTAAAATTGATCCTAAGGCAAGAATAGAAAGACAATCGTTAAAGGATATGTTGCACAAAGTAAATGAACGTGTCGATTTTTTATGGGTGGACGAGGAGCTCATTCCACCAGTACAGTTGAGTACTGACACCCACATAGTTTTCATGTGCAGGCACATGTGGAAGCTCGTGGCGCGGAGCTCGCTTGGATGTGTCGAGGCACGGAGTTCCTTGGCGATTCGAAGCGTGCGGCCGCATGGAGTCAAGACTTATACGGGACATAATGTATGGACGTCGCCTTCCGAAGCATCCGCTAGCTCAAGACTTGTATTTGAGGGATGAGAGAGAGATGAGTGACTTGTAAAATGTGAGAAGAGTGAGCTTGAGTGATTGTAATCTTGGCCGTACGCCCCCTTTGTAACATTTGTTCCGATATCAATAAAATGCATCTTTTGAATGACTTGTGTTTTGTTTTAAATTTTCGCTGCTATTATTCAATGTCTCTGCTTAGGAGTTCTGTACGACGACCCCGTCGCAGCCGCTGTAATCGGCCAATATGGAACCCGCCTTGCACGAGCGCAATTTAGGCTCGTGCGGCATCACGCCTTAGCGAGGACAATCGCTCCTACGGGAGCGGGGCGTGACACTATGGGACCGGGGCGTGACATATTCTTGTTAGTATGTCATTATATAATCAGTCAATTTATAACCGAGGACATATTCTTTCCCTTTTACCTTTTTCCCTCCTTGAATAAGTAGCATTTGTGACCTCATGTAAGGATATGATTTTTGTTACAAAATGCTAAATAAAGTCTAAACATGGTGCCAATCACCTCTAACTAATTCAACGAATGAGGATGGAGACATCTGTCCTATTTGTTCGAATTCGAATCATTACGGGGATTATTTATTTCAGTTAGTTCCGTAAGTGTCAATCACCTCTAGCTCCAATGACTGAGGTGGAAAACATTTGTCCCATTTGTCCGAATTTGAACCGTAATGTGAGCGTGCGCCGATTATTTGTCTGAGTTTGAACCATGGTGTGAGCGTATTATTCTTTCCATTTAGCTCCATGAGTGCCAGCCAATCGAAGCGGAAGACATTGTTCTATTTATCCAACTCCCACCAAATAAACGGAAAAAATAATACGTTTTCGTGACTTGATCCACTGATGTTCTGTCATTCAGTAGGAATCTTATATTTTTTTTTTTAGGTAACCACAACAGGAGTTCGATAGTTCGATAATTGTTGGCTTGAGTAATACTCAAATTTCTCGCGCTATTAGATTAAGACTAAACAATTAGAAAGCCATGTCGCGCTTTCTGAACCTCAAAGTACATGTCCTCTCTTTCAAAAATGTTAATTCCACCATTAATTTTATGATGTCCACAAATTAACATTAAACAAAGAGACGAAGTATACTGCAAGCTTCATTCCCCCATGGCCAAAACTGTACTTGGCAAGAATTTGTCATCCCAAGGGAACACAGTTATGAGTACAGTACATACATCACATCTTTTGGGGAAGGTTCACCGAACCAAAGATCCATTTACTTCCTTTTTTTATGCCTAAAAATATAATAGTAGCAGCCCAAAGAACACCATGTGACATTTATTGGTTACATTTATGTACTAGCTAAACTGCAGGCACGTGTGTTGCTCATACACTACAGTAGTGCATGGAAAAGACGAGGGCTATATGGGTGTTTGGATCTGAATTTTATATGAGCTTAGTTCAGGTTTGATTTGTAAAATTGGAGCTAGAGAAAGAAAAATGATTTATTTTATTTGTTTGGATGATAAAAGAAATAAGGGAAAAAAGAATTTGATTCTCAAGAGAAAAAAAAATAGAAAGAAAAAAAAAAAGGTAGTTCTTCCCACCAATTCAAGGATTCATTTTTCTCCTATAAGGATTCACTTTTTCTTTCAATTTTCTTGATTTTTTCAAATACCGAAAAAAAAATTAATTGAAATTGTAATTTTCTAATGGAAAGAAAATATCATATAATCAATTTCCTTTCATTTCCGTGAACCAAACGAGACTTTATAGTTTAAACTAATATGTCCAATTGAAAAGTTCAAATCCTAGATATATTTTTTTTCCTATTATATCCTCCCTCCCAATGCATGACAATAAATTTTTTCTATATAAGCTACTGAGGGTATAATGTGTCACGACCCGCACCCTAGAGTAAGGGCACGAGAAGTGGGTACGTCCAGCCTACGCCGCAGTGTCGGCGGTAGAACGCTGTCCTAGGTCAACCATCTAACAATATAAAAATACATGTACAGTTTATACTCTCCGAATGGAGGTGACATAACAATATACATCTCAATCACATCTAGGGTAGAAGAATGAAAGATAGATAGATAGACAGTAACTCAAAGTGAACAGTAGAATAGATGAAAATGTCCAAGTGTCTAGGATAACATAACACCAGAATGTCAACTCATAATACAATAAGTCTAAGAATCTATATATCTCAACATCTCAAAATACAACTCAGAATGTGAGACAAAAAGATAATACCGAAAGACTGTCTAGCTAACTAGCCTAGACTACTGGGGCAACATCCTCAGCTGCAGGTGGATCCTGCTGAGGGTCCACAACATAAGTATCATCTAGTCCTGCTCCATAATAGGTAGTCACCAGGGCCTCATCCTCATCCTCCATAATATTTTCAACAGGTCCAGTCAGGACAGGAACGAGCACAATACATCTCACACAGTTCATAACAGGTTAGGAAATACGATACAGGCAATAGAGTAAGATACAGAAAATGCTGAAAGGAAATATACGCTGTAAAAGAGATAGTTGTAATGAAATATCTACTGTATATAGAGAACTATAAGTGACTAGTGATGTAGAGTACAAGATAGGCATATGAATGGCTAGAATTTATACATGATTACACTACTGAGTTTGCACATGATTACACTACTTTGGAATTATTCACATGTCCACTTCTACTCCCCCGTTACCCCAATCAATACACAAGGATCTATACAAGTTACGTTATTATACATGATATCACATGGGGCCCATGAAAGGGTGCATATGATAGTATACATGAGGGCTCAGTAAACATGAGAGTACATGATCACATGAGTATACATGCATGATGGAAGCACAGGAGTACATGATGAAAGTGAAACACACGTAACATGAAGTACCCGATGCTCCCGAGGGGGATAACATCTCATGTAAAGATCCATATAGTACCAATCCGTGTTACCAACGTGACAGCATCAAGTAAAGTAATCTAGAGCGAGAAGTAAAGCCTGAACAAGTATGAAACGGTCAGAGAATGTACTCGCCTGATAACTGAATGTCTGAAGAGGATGTACTGTCTGAGGAGAGGTGTATGGCTTCTAATCAGAGCAATACAAGTCACAATGTATCCACAATGGTAAAAATAAAGTATACAATGCATACTACATGATTCTAGGTCAATCTGGTCAAAAGTCAACTCTTGGTCAACTCAATAGTCAAACTGGGTCACAGGAAGTCATACTAGTTCACAGGGGATCAAACTGTGTCAAATAAAGTCAAACAAGGTCAAACAAGTCAAGGTTAGTCAAATCTAGTTTAAAGTCAACTCTTGGTCAATATTCTAATCAAACTAGTCAAATACTAGTCAACATGATTAAGCTAGGTCAATCTAGACTATCTAAGGTACTACACCACAAGGTTAAGGTATAACCAATACCTGTACAAGTATACCACATATAAATACATATATATATATATAATACCAACCTTAATCTTATATTCAAGCTAATCCCATATTCCAATCTCAAGTCATGACTCAACTCTAAGTATCTATCTTAACCCCATACATATCTTAATCTACATAGGTCTTTCCACAAAACCCAAGTCACAATAGTATACTTATATATATAGGTCAAACCTAAACCAACTAGTTAATAGCCTAGGGTTTAGTCAAATCTTAGTCAACAAGTCCTTCTATGTTCATCCAAGCCATTTCTAGATCAATTTGGTCATGGTTGACCTATAGTTGATTTTGGTCAACAATGGTCAATTATCTAGTCAAACTAGGTCTACTAGTCAAGTTAGGTCAACCAATGTCAAACTAGTCATTCTAGGTTAATTCAAGTTCAATTTAGGTCAAGTTTGACCCTAGGTTGACTTTGGTCAACTCTAGTCAAACAAGGGTCATTAGTTAGTGTTTGGGTCATTAGGCCATTGGGGTTAGCCCCAAAGCCATGGGCTAGTACCTTGGCCATAGGCCATATAACCAAGTTCCATAGGCTAGTGGTTATAGGTTTCTATATAACCTATACTTAGAAAGTCATATATATAGATATATATATATACCTATGTATAGATATACCCATCTATCTAATACCTATATGTCAATATAGGAATACTCTACATATATAATACCAAACCCATATATATATATATACATCAAACTCACATATATATATATATATATATATATATATATATATATATATATATAATATATATATATATATATATATATATATATATATATAAAGACACTATGTATATGTAATACTATATATATATATATATATATATATATATATATATATATATATATATATATATATATATATATATATATATATATATAAAACTTATATATACATTACATAAATATAGAGAGGGGAGAGAGAGGGATGACAGTGAGAGAGAGATGACAGTCAAGGGGGGGGGGACTGTTCTCAGTTTCCTGAGAACAGGAACAACCCCAACACACACACCCCTAATATACACAAGCACCTAATATACACATACATGTATATACATAAGTATATACATGTACACAACCTAAAAACTCACCCACACACTCACATACATATATACTACATATATATACACTGAAAATACACATGTACATGTATAAATCTTAATCAAAATAGATTTGAAATCCACTTTTAAAATCTGGGAAAAATCCCAGTACCTGGAACATGTGCAATGTGCACTCGACAGGTAGGTAATCCGATTTTACGCACCTACACGAGCTAAGACTCGTAATTAGTGATTGGTAATTGGTGCCCCATATGTATACGTGTCGTAGGTGTCAATGAGAGTCCACCACGACACGACACGGCATGTCCAAACACCCAAAAACTTACTCGGGTAAATCCTGACACTGTGCAGTGTCACAGCATCATGCACGTGTTCATGTACCTCGTGCTCACGACACAGGACACGTGAAGTGTCGTGCTCGTGTCCCTAGGTTCGCCTAGGGTCAGGCTACACACCTAGGACCCTGACACGCACCCACGTGTCGCCGTGTCTAAATGAGAAGCCCGTATCAGTCGTGAAAACACGACTGATACGCGTGTTTGGCACCGCATCGTGCACGTGTTCACGCGCCTCGTGGACACGACACGAGCCACGTGGGTCCTCGTGGACATGCCCACGTGTAGGGCTACACACTCGTGCAAACACGAGGTGTCCTCGACTCGTGTCCATGTGACACGAAGGCCGTGTCCAAGTCAGATTTCGACTGAAACTGTGCGCGTGTATGGCCAGTGCGGCCCTGATTTCGTGTCCGATACAAAACGATACGTCGTGAAACTTTGGGGGCATGTGCGCAGACACTGCCCCCTCGTGTCCACCAATTTTGGTGTGTCCTAGTGGTCTGTACAGAGAGAACGAAGGGTGTGGTAGCAGGGGAGGCTGTATACCTCAGTGCGGTGTCCTGGCAGCGTGTCCAAGTCGATTTTCGACACGAAAATGACACCGCGTCGTGTTCAGTCAAGTGTGGGTGTAAACTATAAGTCTAGGGCTACAAGATTATGAAATTTGTTTTACAAAATAATGAAATTAATTTATTTGTGGCATTTCGACAAACACAGTTTCCTAGCCTAGGATACGTGTCCGATACGGACACCAAACCAACTCTAAATCCTACCAAACTTGACCCACAGTTCCCTTATACCTAGATGCATGCAAATATGAAGAAAAAACATAAAATTAACATGGTTTGAGGGTATTTACCTATTTGTGCAAATCCAATGAAAAATCAATAAAGAGGGGTGTGATTCCTTCCACTTGGTGATGCCAAAAGCTTCCAAATTCCTTGATAGCAGGCCCTAACTAGTACCCTCTAGTGTAGGGGAGTCCAATGCAAGAAACTAGAGGTGATTTGGATCAAAATTGATCAAGTTGTGGCCTTGTGAAGAAATAGGATTTTTGTGAGATTAAAATTCATGTAAATTATTCATGAATGATTTTGATGGGTTAATATAGGAAGGGGGTAGTGGTAAGGGGGTGTTCTTGGCTGCCATGGGGGTAGGGGAGGTGTCCTTGGCTTTCTTCTAGGCTAAGGCAAGACTTTAGGTAAAGGTTTAAGATATTTTGAGTAATTCATGGAAAATATCCATAAAGTAATATCAAGATATTTTTATCACTTTAACCATGACCAAATATCTATCCTCTTAGTCATTCTAGGTTAGTAACTAACCTCTAGATTAGTGCTAAACTAGGTTAGGGACTAACATGACACTAATCAATAATTAAATAATAATAAAAACACATAAATACAAATAATTCTAAATAAATCCTAGAAAATTACCAAAATACCCTTTAGGCTAAAAATCACTAATTTGGTGTTCTAAGCCTATGGCTAGGCTCACATGATCATGGTTAGTCTCTAGGTTATGAAATCTCTAGGGTTTACACTAAGGTTATACTAGTAAATCACAAAGTCATAAGTCATGACTTAGAAAATGGTTTAACTTAACTAAAATCGCCCAAAAATCATATTATGACTAAAATACCACTAATAAATAACAAAAATAATAAATTTTCAAAAATACCCCAATTTCAGAAAACTGGGTGTTACATAATGGGTAAGTAAAACAAAATACAAAAATTTAGGATTTAATCTTTCCAATTGGACATGTAATAGTTTAAACTCTAAGCTGATAAAAATTCAGATCTAAACTCTAATTAGCCCAAAAGATTAGACAAAAGATATAACCAAGTTTGGGCAAGATTCATAAACATTCTTGATCAAAACTATTAAAAGATAAAATATAAAAAAAATAAAAGTTACAACTAAAACTTGGGAAAAAAATGTGAGCAAAGAAAATACATGAAAGAAAATGATGCATTTTTTTATATTAAAAGAAAAAGTGGAGGAAATTAAAAAAATGGTGGGGTTAATTTTTTTTTCTTCTTCTTAATCCACCAAATTTGGAAGGAAAAAAAGTGAAAATAAAAGTAGAGGAAATACTTTTCTTTTGATTTTGTCCAAATAATTGGCAAAATTTATATTAATTATTTTCATACATACTTCTTTCAATATGGATTGGAAAGTTTATCTATGTACTCTTTTTTTTTTTTTTTTTGAAAGGTTCCACCGTTCCTCTCACTTATCCATCTTTTTACTATACGGAGTGTAAGTAATATAGCGACCCTCAATATCTATTATTAAATATCAGCAACAATTTGCAATGCCAATGAAGGAATATTTTCTTAACATTTATATTTGAAACTCTCTTTTGTGACTACACAATGCTACAAATATGCAAGTCTAGACATGGTTGATCGAATTTATTAAAAAAAATCTAAATTATATATTGATGTTTTGAGTTACTAATCACCAATTGTTCCCATCTCGAGAACTGCAAGTACTTTAATTTCCAGAGGGGTGTGTGTGTGTGTGTTTGCGTGCATGCCCACCAATTATATAATAGTTAATTTCTTAGACACATTACATTAATTCCTGGAGCAGTGAATGGGGACCTGGAGAGGATCCAAAGCAAACTTCTATTGGAGGAATTGCATCAAAGAGGGACCATTATTTTTCTGAACTTTGCAAAAGCAAACTATTCATGTGATATGTATCTTCAATTTATATTACGTGACAGTAATTATATATGGGCCACCATTATTTATGCAGAATGAGAACAGAAGCAGCAGAAGAAGGGGTGCAACTCGGACAGGGTAAATCCAAATTCGATCGGATAAATATATGTTAATGGGTTGGAATATGGTTGATCGGTTCGGATTAAAATATTTAAATTCCGTCAAAAATTTGGTTGAGCACGGATTTATACGTCGGATTATCCAAAAAATACATATATATATATATATATATATATATATATATATATATATATATATATATATATATATAATTTCATACTTCTTAAATAAAAAGTTAAAAATTCTAAACAAATTTACTCAAATTCTTCAACTCTTTATCCTAAATTTCATTTCAATTTACATTTTGTAATGATCGAGATTTTATTGCTATTTGATTATGTAATTAATAGAGCGATGATGAGCCTGACCTGTGCGATGCGGGACATCCACAACGTCGTAGGACTGACGAAAAATGGCCACGATCTGAGCTGGCGTGGGACAGAATGGGACGTCCTGTGCAAGAAAACTCAACAGCTAGGACGCCGCGCGGGCGGTCGAGGACCGGCACCTTCTACCACGGGTATAAACGACGGCCGACCACGCGGTCCACCATGCGGCACCCTATGGGCGTCGAGAAGACGTCGTAAGGACGTCGTGCGCATAGAACGGGTGGCTGGGTGGCATCGGCTGTCATAGACGTCGTGAAGACGTCGGGGGCGTCTTCGGCATCATGGACGAAGCGAGGCGTTGAGCTGCCGACGTCGAAAGACGTCAGCCGTCCCGTGAGGCTCTGGAGCGCGCGGAGTGCGCGAGACGTACGTGTGGGATGATGATGAAAAAGCTAGTGCGTATAAGATTCGCACGAATAGTCTGAAGCGACATGACGATCGGCTAAAAATTGTGTACGGGAAGACAAGATTTAACTGAGCCAGCACTGCTGGAAAAAAGTGACTAATATTACTGTCACGCCCCAGAACCAGAATACTAGAGAGCGGGGGCGTACATAGCCAGCTACGTATATTGAAATGGAATCCACCTCGCTATACGGTCACGGCTGTCTAGATATGAGGGTTTACTACATGCCAACGGTCTCTTAAGGTCAAGCCCATTGTCTCAATCTCAAGCAAGTAATGTAGGTACAAGATGTTAGACCACCAAATATGCAATAAAAGGCATCCCAAATATTACATATTCAGCTGATCATGAAGCTAGTCGTACAAAATGCGAGGACTAGCAAGAGTTTAGTCATACATGATCAACCCTAGGATTTGCTAATCATGTTTACAGTCCGTAGGCAGACAGTAAGTAAATATGCATCGAGCTAACAGGTGCTCGTCGGCTAAACGCCTCAAAAGAATAATATTACAATGTAGTGAGCGAAACAAAATGAAAAACCCACTCGTAGCCCGGGTTCCTTCTAGTCACCACCATTGGGCTGGAGGTTCGGTAGATCCTCGGATGCTGTTCCGAAATCTGGCCACACAAAACCAGCTGGGTCAAACCCCAGAAAGAGCAAGTGCCACAAGAGAGGCCACGAAATAAGAACAAAAGCCAGCATATCAGAACATAAGAAAATGGAAGAAAAGTACAAGTAATAAAGAGTACAACAGGACAATAAACGACTAGTAACGTGAAACCATTCCGGGAGCCAGGTTACAACCCTTAAACCAAACAAGGACCGGGGTTGTAACCCTTTGCCTGAATAGCACTTTGTCTCTACCCATTTATTGATAAAGATAAGTAAAACAATCATGTACAAGAGTACCAGGTACAGGGACTAGACGAGACTTAGACAAGGCTGGACACCATTCATTCACAAGCGGCCAAGCAAATACTACGGCTTACTACTTAACTAACTAGGGTTATCACAAGCCTAATTACTAACAAGATGCAATTGAGAAATTCCCAGTCCCAAGCCCTGCAGACTGTCATGCCCCAGAACCAGAATACTGGAGAGCGGAGGAATAACTCAGCCAGCTACGTATTACGGGTAGATGAATACCGTATAATACGATCAATGCTGTCTAACCAGACGAGGGGATGCATACTACATGAAAGTCTTACTATGGTCACTTCACATCTATTGTCTCAATCATTCAAACAAGAAGCAAAAATAGAGAACATGTAAGATAAAGCAGTAAGGCGTCTCAAACGCTTAGTCAAAATGTTTTTGAGATCTGGCTTTACAAAACATAGCCAGATGATGTAGTAACATATACACAATTGTTATCAGCTGCAGTCTGACTTAATTACAATTATGTAAAAGCAAGTGCAAGACTATCCGACTAACATGTCGGTGCCAAACGGCTAAGTATAAAGTAAATAACAAAACGAACGGTGGAATAAGGAACCCACTCGAGTCCTCCTGCGATCATTCCCCTAGTATTGACCATCTTGGAGGTGAAAGTAAGTTGAGTCCTCGGGAACCGGCTCTAAATCTGACCATGCAAAACCAGAGAGGTTAGACCTCTAATAGCAAGTACCACAAGAAAGCACGATATGAAGGATTAAACCAGTAAGTAAGAGAATATAATAATAGATCTCTGCTTTCCACTATGATTCACATAACATCACGACACTTCGAACCAACCTCCCAACCAAACAAGGACAGAAGTTGGCCTGTCATGTCCTGACATTCTGATCATCTCAGTTAGGCAACAGAGTAGGTACAGTACACAAACAAATTATCTTGAACGGCCAATCAACTCCTACGGCTTGCTATTGTGAGTCCCAAGTTATCCTGGAATTATGCAAATAGGGATTCCTCAGTTCTTACCATGTACGAGCAAGGCTAGTCTATCCAGTCAATCAATTGCGCCAATCATGAATTAGACGAGTCCCAGCGGGACGTCCGTCATCAATATACAATATACAATAATAATATAAGCAGATACCGCTCCCTGCCCGTGTGGCAGGTTTACAGTATCTGTGGGAACCAGCCGGCCTGTCGGGCACTACTAGTCCCAAGAGGGCTGCCATGTAAGAACTCGGGGATCCATTCTCTCCATGCAATTATTATTTTATTTAACTTAATAGTCTCTACGTTGAGTAAAATCCCATACCGTGGATCATGGTCATTCAAATGAGTACTTTCGTACGGGGTACGATATGCGCAACTCTACAACGATACCCATACGGCTAGGTTGTAGGTCTTACATAGCGTAATGTAACAATCAAATCTAACCACGGAGCAATCATGCCTTGACCATAAAGTACAAATGCTGCTTTGCAGAAAAATAAATAAATTGAAGCCTGCACATGCCTGTATGTCAATATTCGGGATCGGCTAATCGATTATAATAGTTCATAACATGAACGTGTCTCATTCATTTAATTCAATAAGACGACTAGCCAGTCTCTTAGTTCCAACTAGGAACGCATGATCAATTTTAGTCAAGATAACCATTATTATCAATGGTGACAAGGCATGAAAGTCAATTAGTAATTAAATGGGGTCGAGTCTATAACTCTCAGGGTTAAGTTCCAGTCTCACTGGGTATCCATAAACCAATCAAGACACAGGGCACGTTCTACACAACCATATGTATTAAAAATATTAACATGCTAAGATTATCGAGTTTATATAAAAAAAAAACGTAAGGATATAATAGGAGAATTATCATGCCACCATTAAATGAATAAATTAGAGAACAAATAGAAACACCCAGGTCAGGAAGTCACGCCAACAAGTCTATGCTAAGGTCAACAAGTCACGCAAGAATCGTACGCGTAAAAAGGGTACGCCAAGTTAAGTAGGAAGGAGTGAGCGTATAAACAGCGTGAGCGTGAAAAGTGGTTCACGTTGGCACGCACAGCGTGAGCGTGATGGGTAATTCACGCACGCACAGCGTGAGCGTATGAGCGTAAAAAGCGTGATAAGAAATTCACACACGCACATCGTGAGCGTGATAAGAAATTCACGCACGCACAGCGTGAGCGTGAAAAGTAATTCACGCACTCATAACGTGAGCGTGAAAAGTAACTCACGCACGTACAGCGTGAGCGTGAAAAGTAACTCACGCACGCACAGCGTGAGCGTAATAAGAAATTCACGCACGTACAGCAGGAGCGTAACTCAAAATTCACGCTGACACGTAAAGACGTGAGCGTGACTCAAAATTCACGCTAACACGTAAAGACGTGTGCGTGACCAAAAATTTATGCTGGCACGTAAGAACGTGAGCGTGACTAAAATTCACGCTAACACGTAAAGGCGTGTGCGTGACTAAAATCTCCCGAACTCCAATCTTATGGAACCTTCGTTTCCAAGCCAAAATGAGGTTCCTATGGTTCAGAATGGTGTGGAATGAACTATCTATTTTCGAAAACACGCCAGATTGGGAGATCAAAACCCATGGACAATCGAAAACACAACAACTTAGATCTGTAAGAAACGAGCCAAGGAAATAAAAAATGCTAAGTACTAAACTCTCTTAGAATCACAAGAAGAAGACAAATGATCCATAAAATTGGGTGAAGGAGAAGCAAGATGTACTTGCCTTCTCCTGGTAGGTGGAAGAGAGTGATGAGGAAGAAGAAGAAGTAATGGTGAAGGAGAGTTATGAAGAGAGAGAAGGGGATGGGGGCTTTAAATAGAAAAGGGGGTGGTAGGTGGGGTTCGGTTCATGTGAACCATCATGAACCCGAGAAGAACCAACCTAGGCCGAACCAAAAATAAGACTAAAGCAGAGAATAAAAGCAGGAAGAAAAATACAGATAATTAATTAACATAAAATTAAAGAAATTTAAATACAGGATAATACATGATAAATACTAAATAAATATATATATGAGTTGTACATGTATAAAAATACGTATTCTGGGAACGGGGAGTGACATCTCTACCCACCTTAGAAAAATTCCGTCCTCGGAATTTCAAATCCAAGCAGGTAGAAATATCGGAGCTAAACTAATACAAGCAATTCTAGTAATCAAGCAATCGTTTTTACCATATCAAAAGCGAGTACTATATATGTAAATTCATCAATCCACGATATCAAGTAGCTCTACCCATAAGGTGATAAGCATGAAGAATCAGGACAATCAAGGTATACAGAAAAAGATATACCTTGTGAGTCAAACAGGTGTGGATACCGTGATCGGATATCATCCTCACGTTCCCACGTTTACTCTCCCAAGGAGTGATGACCCCAAGCAATACGGACAAGACTAATTGTTCGGTTCTTGAGTATCTTCTCTCTTCGGTCCAAAATGGACACAGGTTGTTCCTCGTAAGACAGGTTGGTACCAACAACCAGCTCAGAATGATCGAGGATATGGCTTGGGTTCGATACATACCTACGTAATTGAGATACATGAAACACGTCATGCACCTCTCGTAACGAAGGTGGGAGGGATAAACGATAAGCAACATCGCCTACCCGATCAAGGATAACAAATGGGTCCACATACCGCGAACTCAATTTTCCACGAACGCCAAATCTAATGACCCCACGAGTATGTGAGATCCGCAAGAATACGTGGTCCCCAACAGAGAACTCCAACGGCCTACGATGCTGGTCCGCCCAATGACGATGCCGGTCCTGCGCAACTCGAAGTCGCTCTCTAATTCCCTTAACCACTTCAACCGTCTGAACAATCAATTCTGGGCCTAACATCTTCCTCTCCCCGATATCATCCCATACAAGCGGCGACCTGCACTTCTTACCATATAGTGCTTCAAATGGCGCCATCTGGATACTGGCTTGATAACTATTGTTGTATGAGAACTCGACTAAGTGCAGGTGACTCTCCCAAGACCCTCCAAAATCTAAAATGTAAGCTCGCAACATATCTTCTAAAGTCTGAATCGTTCTTTCTGATTGCCCATCCGTCTGCGGATGGTAAGCCGTGCTAAATCTTAACTTGGTACCCAGACTATGATGTAAGCTCTTCCAAAAATATGATGTAAAGCGGGTATCTCGATCCGATACTATACTGACAGGGACTCCATGTTGCCTAACTATCTGTTGCATATACAACTCTGCCAACTTTTCTGTAGATTGCCCTACTCTGAAAGGAAGAAAGTGTGCTACCTTTGTAAGTCGGACCACTATCACCCAAATAGCGTCCTTACCACTTGGTGATCTCGGTAAACCGGTCACAAAGTCCATAGTAATATGCTTCCATTTTCATTCCGGGATAGGAAGCGGTTGCAATAACCCAGCTGGCCTCTGCTGTTCTGCCTTCACTTGCTGACATACCAAGCAACGGGAAACAAATCTAGCTATCTCCCTCTTCATCCCGTTCTACCAGAAATGCTGCTTGATATCTTGGTACATCTTGGTCCCTCCAGGATGAATAGAATACTGAAAACTGTGAGCTTCTGCCATAACCTCCTATCTGATATCTCCACTAGGCACACATAGACGAGATCGCCTGTGACTGGAAATTCTCCATGAACTATAGCTTGATCTAGTTATTAGCCTAATCCATATTCAGTACGAAACCCTGACCGTGGTAACCAGGGAGTCACGTCCTAGACATGATGCAAGACAAGACAAGACAAGTGGATTGCACAAAGCAGCAAGAATGAACAACCACGGAGTCAGAGTCGATTATACGAGTCAAGTAGCTATCGCAACAGCATCAAGTCAAGTCAAGTTACAAGTTACTGGTTTACAAGTTACAAGTCAGGAGTGCGCCGCCACGGGCCACTATCAAGTTATCCAGTATCGAGATTAATCATGAATTACAGGTTAAAAGTTAAGGACGCACCCCATCGGGTCACTATCAAGAAGATCAGAAAGTACTAGAATCATACTTCATAGAAATCACAAAAACAACTGTACTATTCATAAGCAAAACACCAAAAACCGTGCCAGGTCGTGTTGGGTCGAGACAGTCGTGTTGTGTGGAACAAGATCTCAAAAATCCAACCCACAAAAGAGAAGCCAAGTCCAAGGAATAAAATCCAAACCATCATGGGAAAATAGGTTGCGCTGGGGTTAGATTGTGCTAGGGTCGAGCTGCACTAGGGTGAGCTGCGCAGGAGATGAGCTGCGCAGGAGATGAGCTGCACAGGAGATGAGCTGCGCAGGAGTTAAACTGCGCAGGAGATGAACTGCGCATGAGTTGAACTGCGCAGGAGATGAACTGCGCATGAGTTGAACTGCGCATGAGTTGAACTATGCAGGAGATGAACTGCGCATGAGTTGAACTACGCATGAGATGAACTGCGCATGAGTTGAACTGCGCAGGAGATGAACTGCACAGGAGATGAACTGCGCATGAGTTGAACTGCGCAGGAGATGAACTGCGCATGAGTTGAACTGCGCATGGCCGTGCGCTAAAGAGCGCTGGCCGAGGGTCATCTTCTCCATCAGGCCGAGGAAAAACTCCAAGAACTCCAAATTTCCAATCTTCATAACTTAGCCAAAAACAAAACCAAATTTGGATTTTCAAAGTTCTAACTTGTGTAAAATTGAATTATCTTCCACATGGAAACCTCAAAACAAGAAAAAAAAAATCTAAGTTTAATAGATCAAAAATAAGAAAATCCGAAAATGGTTAAAACTTAGATCTAGAAAAATGGAAGCTCCAAATCACAAAATGCCAAGTTCTAATGTTGTTCACCATGACCTAATCTAGCTAATGGACAAATAAAATAGGGTTCTTATATGGTGGCAAGGTGCACTTGCCTATGGGCGGGGTGTTATGTGGAAGAAGGAAGAAGAAGAAGGAGTTAGAAATTTAATGAGGGAAGTAATGAGGAGAGAGAATGGTTGGTGGGGATTTTAATGAGGGTGGTCATGGTGGAATGAGTGGTGGAGTATAGATTAAGGTGTTCCATTGGGTTTAAAATCAAATCAAACCAAACCACTAAACCGAGCCAAGCCGAAACCCAAAATACGAGAAAACCCAAAATTTTGCAAGTCGAGAAAAATAAAATACAGGCCAAAATCCAACTACGAGTATAAATACGAAATACGGGAAATGAGGGTGATAACTCTACCCACCTTAAAAAAATTCTGTCCTCGGAATTTAATCAAGGAGCTAGAGATTGCCACGGCAAGCTACACTAAGCACCAACAACTACACTAAGCAGTTTAATCATACAATCATACATGCAATCAAGGAATAAAAAACATAAGGCATAAGAAAGATATTATACCTTACGAGTCAAACAGGTAGGGATATCGCGATCGGAAGTCGTCCTCACGCTCCCACGTTGACTCACCGAGAGAGTGATGACCCTAAGCAACACGGACTAAGTTAATAGTCTTGTTCTTGAGCGTCTTCTCCCTCCGGTCCAATATAGACACGGGCCTCTCCTCATACGAAAGGTTGGTACCAACAACCTGTTCTGAATGTTCTAGGATATGGCTCGGGTCCGGGATGTACCGTCGTAATTGGGACACATGGAATACATCATGTACCTCACTTAGCGACGGCGGAAGAGCGAGACGATAGGATACATCTCCTACTCACTCCAGGATATCGAACGGCCCTATATACCTAGGACTAAGCTTTTTCCGTACGCCAAAGCGAATGACGCCGCGGTTAGGCGAGATACTAAGGAATACATGGTCGCCGATAGCAAACTCTAAGGGACATCGATGAGCATCGACATAATGTCGCTGGCGATCTTGGGCCACTCGAAGACGATCTCTGATCCTTCTGACCACTTCAACTATCTGGGCAATCATCTCTGGACCAAGCATCTGCCTCTCTCCAACATCATCCCAAGCTAGCGAGGATCTGCACTTCCTACCATATAGTGCCTCGAACGGAGCCATCTGAATACTGGCCTGGAAACTATTCTTGTACGAGAATTCCACCTGGTGCAGGTGATCTTCCCACGAACCACCGAAGTCGAGTGTACATGATCTCATCATATCTTCAAGGGTCTGGATTGTGCGTTCCGACTGGCCATCTGTCTACGGGTGATAAGCTGAGCTAAACTGAAGGTGAGTTCCCAAACTCTCTTGCAGGCTACGCCAAAAGTGTGACGTGAATCTTGAATCCCTGTCCGAGGTGATACTAACGGGCACACCGTGAAGCCTGACAATCTGCCTGAGGTACATTTCTTCTAGCTGAGCCGTCGACTGACCAACTCTGAACGGAAGAAAGTGAGCTACCTTCGTGATCCTGTCAACTATAACCCAAATAGCATCTCGACCACCCGGGGATCTAGGTAATCCAGTCACAAAGTCCATAGTCACATGCTCTAACTTCCATTCTGGAATCGGCAAGGGCTGAAGAAGTCCAGCTGGCCTCTGATGTTCAGCATTAACCTGCTGGCAAACCAAACACCGAGAGACAAACCGGGCTATCTCCCTCTTCATGTCATTCTACCAGAAGTGCTGACGGATATCACGGTACATCTTCGTGCCACCGGGATGAATAGAATACTGTGAACTGTGAGCTTCTGTCATGACCTCCTGTCTGATATCTCTACTGGGTACACAAAGACGAGTTCCATGTCGAAGGGTACCATCTTCATGAATGGACAACTCTAGCCTTCTTCCTGTCTCATACTCTGCTCTGAGTCGCTGAATCTTGAAATCTGTAGACTGCGCCATCCAGATCCTCTCAACTATGCTGGATTGAACCTGTAGACTGGCCATCAATGCCACGTTGGTAGGAAGAACCACTTCAATTTCCATCTTCTGAAGATCTGCCAATAACTCTGGTTGCGCTGTTAGAAAATAAACTTCGGCTCTTCGACTCAACGCATGTGCTACAACGTTGGCCTTTCCTGGGTGATACTGCGAGTCTACATCGTAGTCCACCAGTAGCTAGAGCCATCTTCTCTGCCGCATATTAAGGTCCTTCTGGGTGAAAACATACTTCAGGCTCTTGTGATCAGTGAATATCTCCACTCTGTCCCCGTACAAGTAGTGCCGCCAAAGCTTAAGTGCAAACACTACTGCTGCCAGTTCCAAGTCGTGGGTCGGGTAATTCTTCTCATGATCACGAAGTTGACGTGATGCATAAGATATTACCTTCCCATGCTGCATCAAGACACACCCCAATCTTCTGCCTGAAGCATCGCAATAAACTGAGAATCCTCCGGTCCCATCTGGAAGTGTGAGAATGGGAGCCGTTATCAAACCTCGCTTCAACTTCTCAAATGATTCATGCCACTCTGCTGTCCAAGTAAACTACACATCCTCGCGGGTCAACTGGGTCATCGATGCTAAAATCCTTGCAAAATCTGAAACGAATCGCCAGTAGTAGCCGGCTAATCCAAAGAAGCTGCGAACCTCTGCCACTGAGCTAGGTACTGGCCATGACTCGATAGCCACAATCTTCTGGGGATCTACTTCCACTCCTCCTCGGGTAATGATGTGACCCAAGTACGAAATGCGATCGAGCCAGAACTCGCATTTACTGAACTTGGCGTACAACTGGTGCTCTCTAAGCGTCTGAAGGACGATTCTGAGATGCTGCTCATGCTCTGCTTTGCTCTTGCTGTAGACCAGGATGTCATCTAGGAACACGATCACGAACTGATCCAAATAGAGCATAAAAATAGGATTTATGAGGTCCATGAATACGGCCGGCGCATTGGTCGCTCCAAAGGGCATAACAAGAAACTCCCAATGTCCATATCTAGATTGGAAAGCTGTCTTTGGAATGTCCTGCTCTCTGACTCTGATCTGGTGGTATCCTGACCGCAAGTCTATCTTCAAAAACACTGAAGCCCCCCTGAGTTGATCAAACAAGTCATCTATCCTCGGTAGAGGGTATCTGTTCTTGATTATCATCGAGTTCAAGGTACGATAATCTACACATAATCTGGACGTACCATCCTTCTTCTTCACAAGAAGCATCGGGGCTCCCCAAGGCGATCCACTTGCACGAATGAATCCTTTGGTCCTCAGTTCTTCAATCATCTTATACAAAATCTCCAACTCTGAAGGTGCCATCCTGTAGACTCGCTCTGATACTGGTGCTGTTCCGGGGATCAATTCTATAGTGAACTCGATCTCCCTCTCTGGCTGCATCCCTGGAAGTTCTTCTGGGAAGACATCTGAAAACTCTTCAACCGGGGCAACTGTACTGCTGCTACTGCCATCCGCAATACTGGAAGAGAAGGCTCCACTGCGCTTCTGGAAAATGAAAACTCTGGCTCGCCTAGAATACTAAAGACAACCCTGCCAACATGGCAGTCTATCCTAGCATACTGGTTCCTCAACCAATCCATGCTTAAGACTACATCATAGTCTGCCATAGGGAACTCTATAAATCTAACGGAAAACTCTCTACCGCTAACTACGATCCGACACGAGAAAAACACTCGATCTACTCCCACAAGACCATTACCAGTAAGTATATTGAGCCTCACTGATAATGACTCGGGCTCCAATCCTATCCGTGTCACGAATCGTGCAGACATGAATGAATACGATGCACCAGAATCAAATAATACCAATACTGGAGAGGAGTTGACGAGAATAGTACCTGCCACTACATCACCTGGTGCAACTTCTTCTTCCATAGTCATCATCATTGCCTGACCTTGTCCTCTGGCTACGGGTCCCCTCTGCTGGAAACCTCTCTGAATGCTCTGCACTTGGGCTTGGGTATACTGCTGCTGGTTCTGCTGATGAAACGCCTGGACCTGAGGCAACAATGGCCTCAGGTACTGCTGCTGCTGCATAGGTGCTGGTTCCCTAACCGATGGACTGGTTAGGTTGGAAGAGGACGAACTACCCCTATTCGGGCAGGCTCCTATCTTGTGATTTGCCGCTCCACAAGCCAGGCACAATCCCTACGCCCTGCTACAATCTGCCACCACGTGCCCTGGCTTCCCGCAATGAGAACACCCCATCGCGGAAGTCTGCTTCTGCTTCTGCTTCTGCTGCTGCGGATACGTCGGGGTCGAATGCTGAACCGACGTCACTGAGGCCGCCCGTCTCGGAGCTCTAATGGTCAAACTCCTAGCTGTCGGGGCTGGAGCTGATGATTGGTGCATCTGATTGTGGGATCGCTTCCTATCTCCGGTCCTATCCACGATCCTCTGGGAGGTGTACTCGTGCCTCCTAGCTGTCCGCAATACTGCATCGAACGTCTGGTACTCGAACTGCTCAACTGCCAACAAGATCTCTAAATGCAGTCCCTGCTGGAACCGCTGGGCCCTATCAAACTCGGTCGCCACCAAGGTGGGGGCAAACCTACTGAGTCTAGAAAACTCAGATACATAACCGTCGACCGTTCTGCCGCCTTGCTTCAAGTTGGTAAACCTCGTCTGCAGGTCGTACCAAGCTACAACATCGAAATACTTCGTCTGGAATCTCTCTCTAAACACCGCCTGTTTGCAAAAACAAAAGTTGAAGAACTTTATTGATACAAACTGTGTAATAAAGATTACAATAATTCTGGGAAAATTACAGCTATAGGAATCCAATCTAGATGACGATTGCTTTATCCCTTGGACGATGTGAACTTTGAAGACGGAGCCTTTGAAGTTGAAAACAACTCTGGAAACTGAAGGCAAAAGCCTCGAAAGTTGAAGGCAAAAGTCTCGGAAGAATGTAGCAGCACTTGAGCAAGAACTCCTGGACTCTCTGATCTCTGAATATTTGATATCTGATCCCCTTGAATGAAGACTTGAAACTCTATTTATAGAGTTCTGAAAATAATTAACTTTCAGTTATTCTGGACTGCGCAGGATGATTTGCGCAGCAATTGGTTTGTGCAGCATTAGACTGCACAGGCAGTTGTTGGGTCGTGGGCCAACTATCATGGACACATGGCATCATTTGATTGAAATGCGTATGATCGTGCATAAACAGTTGCCACGTAATGAGCAATTGATGGCATGAATGCCACGTATACTTTATCAGTTATGTTGATAGAATGCGCAGACTAATCTGTGCAGCCTTTGTTTGTGCAGACTCAGAATGCGCAGGAATGGATTGCGCAGACTCAGACTGCACAGGAATGGATTGTGCAGACTCAGACTGCGCAGAAATGGATTACGCAGACTCAGACTGCGCAGAAATAGATTGCGCTGCCAGCTGTCAGCCGCCCTCGAGCACTGTGCGGCGCAATAAACGAACAGACTCCTCGTTCTCCGTGCTGTCAGTTGTCAGAAAGATTTGATTTGATTCAGGTAATGATGACTTCTGCCACGTCAGCCTGCACAGTTGGAAGTGTGCGCAAACCAGTGTGCGCAATCTGTTGCCTGCACAATTCATCAAAATAATGTATATCTTGATTCTTTGACATTGTTGATTGATGCAACTTGATTTTTTAGGACCTACAAGACCCCCTTCAAAGTTTTCGAAAGTTGATTTTATTCAAAATTTTGAAATACTTTGAATTTTTGAATGTTGAATCACATTGCGCATGATGTTGAGCTGTCTGCACAAAGCGAAGAGCCCCCAATTTAGGCGCAATCCGAGGCAGCCGTTTCATATTTTGAAAGCTATAAATAGCTATCTTTTCATTTTCAATTCTTTACTTTGCAATCTTTCAAGTTCTTGAGAGAAATCCCCCCAAACCCTTGCTGTCCTCCTCCGACGACGACCGTCATGGCACCCCGACGATCCAATGCTGCCGCCGCCGCCGCCGCGAAGGGAAAAGCTCCGGCCGAATCATCTAACAGAGTTGCACGACGAGTATCTCGACACGAATCCGCGCACCCCGCTCTGAGAGGTAGTTGAACCGATCGAAAACCCCTTTTTAGGGTGATTCGACTTCCTTTGATCTTCGAAACTCATCTCTTTTTAGAGATGAGTTCAAATTGCGCCACCCTTTTTTAGGGTTTTGGTTGTATCAACTGTCAGTCCTCATTTTTATGAAGGCTGTTTTCTCGCATAATTTGTTGAATTGTGCTGACAAGAAGTCAGCGCAATCGATAATTTACGCAGGATGTCAGCACAAACTATTGCTTTGCGCATCCTATTATGATGCGCAAACTGATGTTGCACAAACCATGTCAGCACAATCTGAGAAGTTGCGCACTCTAATGTTTTGTGTTCAAAAACAGAGACTTTGACTTATACTAATTTTTATCTGTTTGTTGATGCAGTTGAAGTCAATGAAGATCCAGATTATGAACATTTTGTGGGAACCCTCTCAGAGTCTGAATATAAAGAAGATCTGTCTCATGTTCATTATCCTCAGTACGATCTGCCAGTCTCCCGTCAGGCTATACTGATCTTCCAGGATAATGAGACTTTAATGTGTTTGATGAATGGACAGCCCCTAGAGTCAGCTGATGCTGTAATTCATAAGAAACCCTTGTTCCTGTTCGGTGACGCCTTTGAGAAAGTCTCTCAGCCTAGGCCGAGAATGGAGGATAGAATAGTTCACCAGAAAGATAGATCATTCTTCATACCAGACATTGCTCGTTGCCTCCCTTTGTCACGGTACGCTCATGCGAGCTACCCAAGGAAGATGGAGTGGAACATCACTCTGTTTCAGGATGCCCGTGCAGGAAAAATCTTCGTAAAGAAAGGGCCAAACAAGAGGGATATGTTTTATAGCTCCTCTGATAGATATAGCTGCTTGTTGAGAGGCTTGAGACCTGGCTGCATTCCACCAGAGAACTCCTCTATGCTGATGCCTGTTAGAACACTAATATTTGCAAATGAATTTGCGAAGGCTGAAGGAAAATATCCCGAACAAGACATCAGCATGACTGGATTGGTGAATCCAGACTACAAACGATGGAGCTATATTGCGAATTGGATTCTGACAACATTCCAAGACAGACTCCAACAGATCAACCTATATCAAGCAGTGCACGCCACTGTATACGGCTTTGCTCCCAACCTACATATGTTTTTAGCCTTGGCTGAGAGGTACAACTATAGGACGAGGACCTTCATGACTCCGGGTGGAGAGATGGGGTTTGCACTCCACGAGATGAAGTATATCTCGTACCTTCCCATGGCAGATGCTCCGTATGAGGAGTTTGTACCGACAAATGATGAGCTGAACAAGCTTAGAAAAGAGAATACAGCGATGGTGACAGTGTTCGAAGAACTATTATGCTATTACAAAATCTGCTCTCTATTTTATAAGAGTGCCACCGTCAACACTTGTTACTCTTCAAAGTGGTTACCATATAAGTTTCTCAATCATATAGAAGAGAAGAAGACCAAGAAGAATGACAAATACTACCCTACCTTCTTCAAACCTTTGAGCAATGCAGAGGTTATAAAACTGATGGAACAGAGTGGTCACTTTGATAAAGAAGTGAAAGATGATCATGAGTATCCTCCTTTGAAGAGAGAGGACAATTTGGAGAGTTATTTAAGAATGGGCTATAGACCCATGTCCGAAGAAGCACAACTGGCAGGATTCCTAACATACTGGCTTCGGAGGTTTGTGGTTCCCGGATCCAGTGCCGTGGATCGTTTTCACCGCGGTGTTCTGTTTGCTGCTGTCAAGTTAGTCTTCGGTTATAAGATGGACTTGTTATCAGCAATGACCTGCAAGCTAAACGCCAGTCTTCGTTTATACGTCGACTTGATGCTGAAGGCAAAGGGAGAGAAAGAGTTCCCTCGCTTGGAATTGCCATATACATATTTATTTGGATGGTTGCTTCTTCACTATCCAACCTTAATGGACCCCGGCATGGGACCAGTTGATGGCAGTTTTCTCCGAAGATATTCTGAAGGAAAATGGAAATACGTTTCTTTGAGTGAGTGTAGATTCGTTTTGAATCTGAATAGAGGCTGGAACTTCTGTTGTGCTCTTTTTCCTGCTGGGTACGATTAGATGCCCACAAATATGGTGGATTCGAAGATGCAGCCTCTGACCCGTACAGCCTTCGAATGGTTGAAGACGATTCGACCATCTCATCTGGTTTATCGGTTCGAAGAAGAATGCTATCTAGAACCATATCTTCCCAGCCGATTTGCTCGGCAATTTGGGTATGATCAGTTCCATGTAGGAAATGCAATTACTTGCCTCCAAGGCAAAGGTTATTTGATAGACGAGGCCAGAGCTTGGGCTTATTACAATGCCCGTGATACGAAAGCCACCTTTTCAATGCCAGCAAAGAATACTCCCCAGGGTCTTCAGATGCTCTTCACATATTCAGTGTTTTATACATCCGCGAATACTTTTGCCGAGAATTTTAATCTCGCAGATAGTTTCGCTACTGCAACAAGATTGAGGAGAGGGAGAATTGCTCCATCGATCCCTGTAAATGAGGAGGTGCACGAGCCGGTCGATGCTCCTTTGGAAGTTTCGAGGGATATGATGTTCCCTCAAGAAGTAAACGCAGCAATACGTATTTCTCTGAGAGTGGGTAGATCTCCAGCGAAGAAAAGAAGAAGAGAGGAGCCTCCTGCTCCAGCAGCAAAGAAGAAATTGATTCTAGATCTTTCTTCCGAAAAGGTCACTACAAGATCCCAATCTCGGCAATTGGCCGAGACACATCAAGAAGCTGCCACTACACCGACTTCTGTGCAGAAACAAGCAGAGCCAGTAAATGTAGAGAGTCCTGTCAGACCTCTACACAGAAAGAAGAGAGTAGTCACCAGAAGAGTTTTGGAAGAATCTTCTTCTAGACAAATCCTGACTTCAGTAGATGCTGCAGCAGGAATTCTAATGTCATCTCCCACACCTATTTCTGAATCTGGGAGCAAAACTCTTGAAGAATCTGAACAGATGGGAGATCTTGTCCCAAGAACTGAGGTTAAAAAGCCTGGAGAAAACATCTTAGAGGAAGAACAAAATGTTGCACGACCCCATTCACCTGTCGCGGAGACTACTCAACCTCCTCTTACTCCCAGGACTCTTCGTGAAGAAGAAGACCGTGAAATGATCGCAGCTTTGGAGGATTGCAGTTATAGTCTGCAGGAGGATCAGACTGCCACTAACAGTGGGAATGCAGTAGTAGAAGAAAAAGAAGAAGACGAGGAGGGCTCTTCCTCCGAAAATGTTGATGAATATATACAAGATCCCGAAAGGGATAATGAAGAACATATATCTCTTGATACAGCCGATGATACTTCAGATCCTAAGAAGGATATTGAAGTAGAGGCATCTGCAGAAAAAGTTGTCGATACTTTAAATCTTGATGAAAATGTTGAGATAGAAATATCTCCTGAAGAAACAGCCGATGAAGGTGTTCTGAAAGAAAATCCCACCACCGACCCTCAAGGTATAAAACGAGATCTAGCAATCTTCTCTTTTAAAATAAACTGATAACTAATATCTTCATTCTTGCAGATCTTGAGATTCTGCCAACACCTCCAACGGACCTGGCTATGGTGCCTATACCAACGGTGGTTGTTAGTAGTAGCCATCACTTATCTTGCGGTTCTGAAGCGGGCAGCAGCCAGGCTGTCGCAGCTGAAGCTACTTCTGTTCAACAGGAATCCATTCCAGGAGGGAATGCACTTGTTGTTAGATCAAACCAAGGTAAGATTGCTTTTATTTGATCTTCTTGTTCATCAGCAAACAATTAGTAAAATAACAATTTTACTATTACAGAGGATCAAAGAGGAGGAGCGACCAGTTCTACTCTAGCTCCTTTATTTAAAGAACCTGTTGTCCAGCCATAAAGAGTCGAGCAACCTGCTACCTCATCATCAACAGGAGTAGCAGCAACTCCTGGAACTCTGGCCATCAATCAACAAGTTGTTCAGTCTTTTACCAGATGCTTCTTCGAATCTCTAGGATCTCTTGTTCATAAAATAATAGAGAAAGAAGGAGCTGATTTTATTATGGTTAGGAAGCCAACTTCTTTCTTAATAAGAGCCATAAGGGATCAAGGAGACGAAGCTCAGGCCACTCTTCTTGAACACATATTGAATGAATTAGAAGTATCCATCAAGAAATATAAGGAGCTCAAGAAGAAGGATGTAGACTCTTTAGTTCAGGCTGAATTTGAACGACTAGCTCAAGCTGCTGATATGGAAAGGATAAACCTTCAAAATCTTTTAGAGGCTCATTCTGCAAAATCAGCTGAATACAACTCTAAGATAGAATCAGTTACTTTAGTGGCTGAAAGCAAAGGACGGAGACTTGCTGAGCTGAAAGCAGAAATTACTCGCCTCCAGCAAGAGTTTGAAGAGGAAACTATTAATCACCAACTGGTGATTGAACAATTCAATACTTTAATTCAAGAGAGGACTGAGTACGAGACAACCCATGGTGCAGAAATCACCCGACGGACAGTGGACATACCCATTTTTGATGAAGAAAGCGGGATGGAAGAAGCGAGAAGGATAGTAGCATCAACTCATGAAGAAGAGCTGCAGACACTGAAGCAGCAAATTGACAATCTGATTATCCCTCCTTCTTGATTAGGACTTTTTGTATTTTTGTGTTTGTCACTATTGATGCGTTTTCTGTAATGCCTCATATTTGGATAAATAAAAAACATTTTGTTGTGGCTCCATTATTTATTGCATATCTTATTCAGATATAAATAATAGAGATAGAAAATATATTCAGAGGTGCAAGACATGATATATTTCTTTGTAGAAAATAATTATATTCATTATATCTGCTCAGAGGTAATATGGACGTGGCAGAATATATTGAATACTATTATTTCGATTTGACAACTTAGTCGAAAACGACAAGTTGCTGATGTGGATAATGAACGATGATGAATCGTCAATGAATGAACGGGTAGACCGTCAAGTGATGATGAATGAATGGATGAACCGTCAAATGATGGTGAACGAACGGGTGAACCGTCTAGTGGTGAATGAACGAACGGGTGAACAGTCAGGATGAATGTAATAAATGAACGGATGAACCGTCAGGAGTTAATGAACGGATGAACCGTCGAATGAATGTAAATAAATGAACGGATGAACCTTCAGGAGTTAATGAACGGATGAACCGTCGGATGAATGTGTCGTTTCGTTAGTTAAGGAACTTCTGCCTATAAATATAGCAGAAATCTGACAGGAACGAACACTTCTGCTCTTTTAACATAAAAATGTCGTCCGGAGAAGCATCTAAGAAGGCTGAGATCGCCTCGCAGGTTGAAAAGGGCACTGAAGAACGCCCTGCCGATCCAGTTCAGCCGAAGGAGACAGAAGCAGGCGAAGGTCCGTCTGCACCCCAGCCACCACGGGACATTCTGGACTTCCTGCTAGAACCGGAAAGGACTGAAGAAGAAGAAGCCATGAGGACGGCTGTCTGCAAGTTCCTCGTGGGTTCCAACAAGGAGGTTTTCGGTTCTTTTGCTGATCACGTTTTCGAGAAGGACGGCAGTGGCCCGCGTCCCAATGTAGAGAAAGATGATAGTGACCTTTAATATCATGTACTATCATATAATGAAATAAAATTTGAATTTTATTTATGAACTTGATTCTGTCTGCATTTACATTTATACATAATACTTCTTAAGGAACTTGCCATTCATAGGCATCATAGCAACTCGACCATCAAGTTCTGAGAGCTGATAAGCTCCAATTGAGAAGACTTTGCTTATAACATAGGGACCTTCCCATTTAGCATCGAATTTTCCTTTGCTCATATGAGTCATAGTCATAGGACATCTGACCGTTAGAACAAGCTCTCCTTGCTGAAACATTCTGACTTTAACTTTACGGTTAAAAGTCTTCGAGATGCGGGCTTGGTATAATTCAATATGTTGTTGAGCCATTAATCGCTTCTCATCAAGTGCTTCCAACTCTTGAAGTCGAAGAAGATCGTTATTCTCTGTAGTAAGTTCGTTAGCAATGGCAATCCTTAAAGAAGGAATTTGCAGTTCCAAAGGAAGAACAGCTTCACAGCCATACACCAAAGAGAAGGGTGTAAAGCCCGTAGGATTGCGGACCGTAGTTCGGTAGGCCCAAAGACATTCGCCAAGTTTCTCGCTCCAGTTCCGTTTGTTAGTGGATACAAACTTCTTGAGTAGTTTAATGATGGTTTTATTAAAAGCTTCAGCTAAACCATAAACAGCATGATTGTATGCTGTCGAAGCGACATTGTCAATCCGATGATCATCGCAGAATCTGGTGAACTTCTGGCTGATGAATTGAGGTCCATTGTCATGGATGATTCTTCGAGGTACACCAAATCTATAGATGACGTGGTGTTTAACGAAGTTGATGACACTGCTAGTCTTGACTTCAGCCAGAGGTATAGCTTCAGCCCACTTGGAGAAGTAGTCGGTTATCGCTAATATGAACCGATGTCCTCTAGAAGAAGGAGGGTTGATAGGACCTATGATGTCCATACCCCAAGCTTCAAAAGGCCAGGAAGCAGCAGTCGGGTGTAGGAATTCTGATGGTTGATGAATAAAGTCAGCATGGATTTGACAAGCACGACATTCCCTTGCATACTCAATGGCATCTGACACCATAGAGGGCCAGTAATAACCCATGCATCTAATGCGGTCCTGTAGTTTAGGACCAGGTTGATGTGCTCCACAAACACCATCGTAAGCTTCACGTAAAACTTGTTTGGCTTCATCACCAGCGAGACAGCGTAGGAGAAGACCGTCATAAGTTCGTCGATAGAGGGTCTTGGTAGTTTGATTGTAATAGAATTGGAGAGATCGTCGACGAACGCTTGTAGCCTCCTTAAGATCTTCAGGGAGTATGTCATGAACCACGAAGTCGATGAAAGGAGTTCTCCAGTCTTCATCGATAACATTGACTTCAGCAAAGTTGCTGAATTCAATATTACGATTGTTTTCGATGCAGAACAGTTCTCGGTTGGAGATAACCACGACCTGCTGTCTTTTGATAGGGATGGCTAAGACAGCTGCAAGATTGGCCAAAGCATCTGCTTCGGTATTGCAAGCTCGCCAAACATAGTCGATGAAGAAAGCTTTGAATGATATAGCTATATTGATTGCTGCTTCATGATAAGGCACCAGGTCTTGATGATGGACTTCATAGGTTCCTCTAACCTGATTAACAACCAGTTTAGAATCACCGTAGACTTCGAGATATTCAACGTTCAATTGTTTGGCTAACTGAAGGCCGATGAGTAGAGCATTATACTCCGCTACATTATTGGAGCACGATTCATCTAAAGAGTAGGCTCTTGGGATAGTTGATCCGTCTGGAGAAACGAGGACCACTCCAACTCCTGCTACAATAGCACCATTTGGTCCAATTCTCGATGCACCATCAAAGAATAAACGCCATGTTGGAAATTTTTCAGAGATCATGTTGGCTTCTAATGTCTCGTCTGGAATTTCGTCATAGAGCTTAGATGTCTCAGGCACAGGATGAGCTGCTAAGAAATCTGCCAGTGCTTGACCTTTGACAGACTTTTGTGGAACATACACCATGTCATACTGAGCTAGCAGGATTGCCCACGTAGCTAGCCGAGAATTGAGTGTGCTGGGCTTCTTCATGAGTACCCGAAGAGGATTAACTCGGGATATGACATGAATAGTTTGGCCAATGATGTAATGCCTTGTCTTCTGTACAGCAAACATGAGAGCCAGGCATTCTTTTTCGACCGGACTATAACGGTGTTCAGCACCAATCATAGTACGACTAAGATAATAGATGGCCTGTTCATGACCTTCTTTATTCTTTTGGACAAGTAAAGCACCCAATGAATGGTCCATAGCATGGACGTACATCAAGAATGGAATGCCAGAGATAGGTGGCACCAAAACTGGTGGGTTCATGAGATATCGCTTGATATCATCGAATGCTCGTTGACACTCTTCAGTCCAAACGAAAGATACACCCTTCTTCATTAGTTGAGTGAATGGTCTGCAGCGTCCAGACAAGTTTGAAATGAATCGCCTGATGTACGCAAGTCGGCCTTGAAATCCTCGTAGCTCTTTTAGGTAGCGTGGAGGACGCATCTCTTGAATGGCTTTGATCTTCTCGGGATCCACGTGTATACCCTTAGAGGTAATGACGAAGCCGAGAAACTTGCCACTAGAGACACCCAAGAATGACTTGGTGGGATTCATCTTGAGTTGATGTTGGCGCATGAGATTGAAGATTATTTTCAAATCTTGGATGTGATCTTCTTTTAGACGACTTTTGACAGCAATATCGTTAACATAGCATTCCACAGTTTTGCGAAGATGGTCTTTGAAGATAGTACTCATAGCTCGTTGGTAAGTTGCACCAGCGTTCTTGAGACCAAATGGCATTACTGTGTAGCAATAGACACCGCGAGGAGTGCGGAAAGAAGTATGCTTTTCATCTTCAGGATGCATCTTGATTTGATTGTATCCAGAGAATCCATCCATGAAAGAAATTCGCTCAAACCCACAGGTATTGTCAATCATGACATCCGTGATAGGTAAAGGAAATTCATCTTTAGGACATGCTTCGTTAAGATCCCGGAAGTCGATGCAGACTCGAACTTTGCCGGTTTTCTTTAGAACTGGAACGACGTTGGCCACCCAGTCAGGATGCTGCTCTTCTCGAATAAAACCACAAGCAATGAGCTTCTTGACTTCATCATCAATTGCATCTATCATTTCTAGTTTAAAACGTCGTTGTTGTTGTTTAACTGGTTTTGCATTAGGCAAAATATTCAGTTTATGTGTAGCAATCTTGGGATCTAAACCTGGCATGTCTTCATAACTCCAGGCAAAGATGTCGATGTATTCTTTAATAAGAAGAATTAACTCCTATTTGTCTGCTTCTGGAAGATTCTTGCTGATGAAGATTGGACGAGGCAACTCGCTTTTCCCTACATCAACTTGAACTAATTGATCTTCAGTAGGAGGTTCACGTTGTTCAAAGCGAAGTACCCATTGGTTATCCATATGTTGAACCCAAGGATCTGTTTCAGGATTTTCTTCAACGTCTTCATCATAGCCTTCTGGTAGTTCAGCGGAGACCATGTTAGATGATACGATCAGCCTGTGAACTTCACCAATGCTAGTATCAGAATCCCAAGATCTAGAATCAGATGAATTAGAGCGTTCTTCACTGTCTGAGTCAGAGACTGCTTGAGATAACAGTGGAGGAGAAGTATATCCGAGACCTTTCTTAGTCCTGCTGTAGTACATTTCTGACTTTCCTTCCGGAACAGTCGTGCGAATAGGAGTTCGTCTACCTTTACCGTAATTGAGGCCACTTTTGAAGTCATAGCCCATTTTCCGGATGATGTCTTTTGATTGTTGACTATAACGATGGAATTGAAGACGTCCCGTATCGTTAAGTTTGCTATCATCCGTATAGCTGAATTGTTTTTCTGGTCCTTTACTAAAAAGTTTTGGACTTTCACCTTTCTTTAAAGAAGGGTGAATACGGTAAGAATCATCTGGATCTTCAAGTGAGACTTCTGTCTGAAGAGATTGTACAACTCCCATTGTAATTGATTGGAAGCTATCCAACATATCCAAATAGCATTTAGTATAATAAATAACATCAGTATACTGGAAAGTAGGTGCTTTTTCATTGATTTATATATCAATATTTACAACAGGACCTTTAGCCTTAGCAGGCTTGGTCAGATTAATTACAAGAGGGAGAGAAAAAGAACGTGGGGGAGGCTTGTTACGACGGAGGTCGATAACAAGTGGCTCAGAGGAGGTGAGCTCCCTTTTTTCTTTGTTGCGAGTCAGATCAACAACAAGTGGCTCAGAAGGAGTGAGCTGCTTTTTGTCCTTGTTACGACGTAGGTCGATAACAAGTGGCTCAGAAGAGGTGAGCTCCTTCTTATCCTTGTTACGACGTAGGTCGATAACAAGTGGCTCAGAAGAGGTGAGCTCCCTTTGATCTTGATCAGCATCAACTGATTTCTTTTGAATTGGCAAGTGAATAGCCAGTGGTTTAGAAGACTGAGGATGTGAAACTCGCCCTTTGACAGGTATGATAAGAGTGTCTTTGCTTCTTATTCTTCTTCAGTGTCTAAGGCTAACACAATCTTCATGAATTCATTCTTGTACATCCGAGCGTCATTGCAGTATGCTTCAACTCCTTTGAAGGGATAAAGATCCGCAACTTCCTTATGGACCTCTCCCTTATCATCAACATATTTGAAACATTGATGAAGGGTTGATGGAACAATATTATGCTCATGTAAGAATGGTCTCCCCAATAGAGCATTATAAGAACAACCATGATTGTCAGTGATATAGAAGGTAACTTTTGTGCGAAGATTGCCTATTTGGAGTTTTAAGCGAATCTTGCCCAAAGGTTCACTCCTTCCCTGATTGAATCCAAGGATGGTGGTGATTGTGGTGGAGAGACTATGTACAGGAATTTTCAGAGCATCGAGCATTATTTTCGGCATGATGCTGAGAGCAGATCCTGGATCTATCAGGATACGATCGACTTTCATCGAATCAACATATCCTGTATAGTAGAGAGGACGATCATGCCTATTGTCCTCCATCAACATATCATCTTGTGTGAAAGTAATGTTCGGAATCAACTCCATAACACTATGACAATGTAGACAAGAGACTGGTTCTGCTTCTGGCTTCTTGAGAAAGGCTAAACAAGTCTCAACTTGCATAAGAGCTTCACTTAAAGTTTCTCGCGTCTCTCTGGAAAGACGCAAGAGCTCAAAGATAGATAGCCTTGCTGGGGTATTAGCTAGTTGAGCCAATATATCAAAGTTGTAAGGCTTCTCAAGCCCTGTAGGGGATGATTTTTTCAAGGGTTTATCAAAGCGGACTTGTTGTTTGCCTTTATCAGCAGCCACTGGTTTGGGAGGAATAGGAACCACAACTGGTGAAGATGTAGAAGGAATTTCTTCAATAGCAACAGGTTGTGCTGGGACAGGTTCAGAAGAAGAGGCAGGATTCTCTTGAGATTCAGAGTAATCTTTCAGATAAGTTTTCCCTGATCTGGTGCCCAACAGAATTTCTTTATCAACTATGGGGTCAAAAGACACCATGTTGCAAATCTTTATCTTGCCTTTAGAGCGACCTTTCTTCTTGGAAGAAGAAGAATCCTCGAACTCTGAAGTAAGATTGGGATGGATCCACATAACCTCGCCATTGTCAAGAGACAAAGGAACGAGACCTTCGTTTGGTGGAGAAGGAAGATTTTCAATCTCGAGAGTAGCCTTCGAAATAGGAATGACACCATGCTGTATCATCTGCGGGGGGAAGTCACCAAACTGGACTGAAACCATATTGGCAGTAACAGTCTTTTCATCTTGCTGCAGAGTAACAACTCCATCATTGACAAGCTCTTGAATCTTACCCTTGAGCACATAACATGCTCGAATAGGATGTCCAATGAATCGGTGGTAGACACAATACTTAGGATGATCGGTCTTACCGACTTCATCAGGCTTCTTTGGGTCTGGAAGCTGGATCTTATTGCTTTTGAGTAAACACTCAAAGATGCTTGCTGTGTCATTTTTATCAAACGAATACTCTACCTTAGGGCAAGGTTCCCTCGGTTGAGGTGCAGCAGGAGCAGAAGTAGATGTAGGCGGAGCTACATTGACAGCCAAGGACTCTTTGCTTTTCAGGTTAATGTTCAGAGTTTCCTTGTTCTTGCGGTTGTTCTGACGATTACCGCCACCTGATGATTGATGTTCATCCCGATCAGGGTTAGACATCTGTACCCCCAGCTGTTTGAATTTCTCAGCACTCACTTCAGCTGCTTTGGCGTTGACAATAAAGGATGGCCAGTCTTGGAACTGAGTTGAGCCTATCCACATACTGATGATAGGCAAAAGATTTTCCTTGCAAGCATCTATGGTAACAGCAGCAGGAGTCCCTGGAGGCATCTTCAAGGCTTCTCGACGGAAACGTTCGATAAAACTCTCAGCAGTTTCATTATGTTTCTGTTTGATTTTATTGAGGGCAGATATAGTCATGTCATTGAATCCCTCATAGAATCTTTCCAGAAAGATCTGCTTAAGTCCTGAAAAAGAAGTAATACAACCATCGGGTAGACTTCTGTACCAGTCGTATGCTACGCCGGCTAAACAACCGACGAACACCCTGGTAAGAAGAGCGTCATTTGGTTGGAGTTGAACAGTCATTACCTCGAAGTGATTGATGAACTGGCTTGGTGAGGTACTGCCGTCGAAAAGAGAGATTGTTGGAATCTTGTATTTGGGAGGAAATGGAACTTCCTTCCATTCAACTGGGTATGGCTGCTTGATTCCCAACCTTTGCAAATTATCCTTCTCTTTGAAGGCTTCGAACTGAGTTCGCAAGAGTTTAACAGCTTCATTGGTGTCTTCAGATGATGAAGAAGGAGCCGGCGGAGTCAGAGTAGTAGGAGGAGGAACAGCATTGTAAGCACTACCCCCAGCGGACTGACTAGGTGTAGTTTGAACTTCCACTTGTACAGGAGGCATTTGAGAAGGCATTACTCCCAACCCAGCATTGACAGGTACTGAAGATGCTATGATCTCCGAACTTGCGGTAGGTATAGTTGGTGGTGTGGCATGTTGGGCCACAATGATAGAATGCATGCTAGCGACCATTTCAGCCATGGTCTTTAGCTTGTCTTCAAGTGCAGCGATTCGCTGTTCTTGATTTGCAGACGTTGAAGCATCTTGATCATCAGTGACAACATAAGATGTCACTTCTCTTGGTACAGTGGAAGACATTGTCTGTTCAAAACTTTCGCTGTATGCATCATAGTCGGAGAAAGAGTCATCTCCTGACTGAGAAAGAGAGAAATGACCAGAAGGATCTTGAGGAAGATTTCTTTGACCGATTGTATCTCGGCTTCGGGAACGGGTATGTTGGAATACTCCCTCAGAAGATTCTTGAAGTAGATCCAGATACCGTTGACTTGGTTTGCGAGGTTTGCCGTGCTTAGAGCATCTTCTACCCCCAGTGTCTCGAAAAGTCATGTTAACAGAAGCATATAGGACTTCATCTTCATCCTCTGACATTGGTTCAGTTTTAGCAAAAGTTAAACGATCGAAGACAGATCGTTTTGTTGTTTGACAACAACATTAGATGATGACTTTATGATTGCAATGATGATCAGATGATTGAACTGAAGGAGTTGAAGCACTATCTCATTTTTGCTTGAGATGTTCTCGAAGATCAGAAACCATGCCAGGACGAGGAAAGGTTCGAGGAATATGTTCTTTAACAACATTCGGAACATGGTTCCGATTCTTCAAATATTTTGTCCCCTGTGTGTACAAGGAAGTGCTCATCTCATTGGCATAGGTATCAGGATTTTTGTTCCTGGAGGTTTGTCTTTGAGGCTTGACCTTCGGCATAGGTTGTTTACGTTTTGCCGAAGTTGGCCTGTTAAGATATGTTCTTAGATCTGCAAATTCACCCCCAGGGGTTTCTGTTTGAGACACCAACAGTTTTTCCTGTTTGGAACGGGATATTTTGAATGTCGAAAGGTCTTGGAATTCTGCTACTGGGGTAGGCAAAATACCTCTTTGATCAGTACAAGTTCCCTTGTCATGAAGGAAAGAAGAATCCTTGTTTGTAGGAGTTCTTGTACTGACAGGTGCCGAAACACGTTCAATTTGATCTTCTTCGGTAAAGACCGAGGAAGACTGAGAAAAGACCAAAGGGCCTTTTCCTTTATTTTGAGAAGAAGGGTTAGCTAAAGAGCGTTTCCCTCTGTTGTCTTCCAAGTCATGAGACAAGGAAGTCTGAGAAAAGACCAACGGGCCTTTTCTTTTATTTTGAGGAGGAAGAGGAATAGCCAAAGGATTACCCCCAGTAGATTGTGCAGGAACAGCAGAGTGTTTAAGGGGAGGAACAGAAGTTTCCCTTTTGTTATTAGAAGAGGAGAGTTTAGCCAAAGGGCTGTTACTCTTGGATTGCGCATGCTTGGTTTGTGCATGGGTGGATTGCGCACTGGCCACTTGTGCATTAGAAACTTTGGCAGAAAGTGCATTGGTTCTAACCACAGAAGCTATGGTTTGCGCATCAGGAGTCCTTGCTTTAGAGTGCTTGGAATGTACTTTGCTGGCTGGAGTGTTGGTTTGCACAGGAAAAGCCACTGCCAATTGTGCCAGAGTCATAGGAGTCTTGTGTTTTGACAAGGCAGCATATGAAGTAGCATGTGCAACAGTTGCAACAGATTGTGCAGCATTGACTACAACAGATTGTGCAGCAGTTGTTGAGATAGACTGGGCAGGAGTTGACACAGTAGATTGTGCAGCAGTTGACACAACAGATTGTGCAGCAGTTGGCACAGCAGATTGTGCAGCAATCTGGCTAGCAGATTGTGCAACAGAGTGTACAGCATCTTTAGTGGCAAAACTGCCAGATTGTGCAGCAGTCTTGGAGACCCATACTGAACGCACTTTGCTCTTGGCAAAAGTGGCTGCAGTACGGGGAGTGGTCTTAGAGTTGAGCATCGCCTCGTAGGCTGTCTGGTTGACCTTAACAACCAGTGTCTTCTGCGTCTTCTCGATAGACGCTACGTCACATTGAGTTGCTACTTCCTCGTCGGAGGAGAAAGTTGTCCCCAGCAGAGTCGCCATTTTGTTTGCAAAAACAAAAGTTGAAGAACTTTATTGATACAAACTGTGTAATAAAGATTACAAGAATTCTGGGAAAATTACAACTATAGGAATCCAATCTAGATGACGATTGCTTTATCCCTTGGACGGTGTAAACTTTGAAGATGGAGCCTTTGAAGTTGAAAACAACTCTGGAAACTGAAGGCAAAAGCCTCGGAAGTTGAAGGAAAAAGCCTCGGAAGAATGCAGCAGCACTTGAGCAAGAACTCCTGGACTCTCTGATCTCTGAATATTTGATATCTGATCCCCTTGAATGAAGACTTGAAACTCTATTTATAGAGTTCTGAAAATAACTAACTTTCAGTTATTCTGGACTGCGCAGGATGATTTGCGCAGCAATTGGTTTGCACAGCATTGGACTGCGCAGGCAGTTATTGGGTCGTGGGCCAACTATCATGGACACATGGCATCATTTGATTGAAATGCGCATGATCGTGTATAAACAGTTGCCACGTAATGAGCAATTGATGGCATGAATGCCACGTATACTTTATCAGTTATGTTGATAGAATACGCAGACTAAACTGCGCAGCCTTGGTTTGCGCAGACTCAGAATGCGCAGGAATGGATTGCGCAGACTCAGACTGCGCAGGAATGGATTGCGCAGACTCAGACTGCGCAGAAATAGATTGTGCAGACTCAGACTGCACAGAAATAGATTGTGCTGCCAGCTGTCAGCCGCCCTCGAGCACTGTGCGGCGCAATAAACGAACAGACTCCTCGTTCTCCGTGCTGTCAGTTGTCAGAAAGATTTGATTTGATTCAGGTAATGATAACTTCTGCCACGTCAGCCTGCGCAGTTGGAAGTGTGCGCAAACCAGTGTGCGCAATCGGATTGCTGCGCAATCTGTTGCCTGCACAATTCATCAAAATGATGTATATCTTGATTCTTTGACATTGTTGATTGATGCAACTTGATTTTTTAGGACCTACACCGCCTAAGCAACTGGCGCCGCTAATCCCACGGCCTGTGCCGCCCACCAACTGCGAGCTAAGTCTAGCACCTGCAGGCGTACCACCGTCACCTTCTCATTCTCAGGTGTCCTAGCTGCTTCCAGATTCACCTCGGTATCCTGAAGCCAAGCGTCCGCGGCAATCGCATCTTCGCTGACGTCGAAGAATGGAGGGTTCAAGCGCTTGAAGATGTTGGCCGCGCTGTTCCCTGGATGACCGCCTTTGGTCAAAGCATCTGCTACTGCCTGGTGCAAGGCATCTCCGCGACGATCCTGGGAAGCTATCAAGGTCCTGATGAGACCCACCAAAGTGCCATCATCAGGCTCTGCAGGCTGGACGGGCCGAACTGGTGGTTCTCCTCCGGTAGGTACAACTCTAGAGGCTACTCCAGAATGCTGGGCTTTATCTCCAGGTTACGGCTGGTCTACGGGAGTTGCTCCGCCTTGCTGATCGGCAGGTCCAGGAACAATGTCGCTGAAGAAAACGACATAGGAAATCATAAGGAAGGACAAGGACAGATCAACGATACAAGCATGTGATCAGGTCAAGATTCTCAGGGATTTGAAGATACGAGCAGAGATCAAGGGCGAATACTGATTGAGACATCTATTAGATAAACCCTCACATTCTTGAATGCCAAGACCTACATGGGCCACCACTTAAACCATGTCACGCCCCAGAACCAGAAAACTGGAGAGCGGGGGCGTACATAGCCAGCTACGTATATTGAAATAGAATCCACCTCGCTATACGGTCACGGCTGTCTAGATATGAGGGTTTACTACAAGCCAACGATCTCTTAAGGTCAAGCGTATTGTCTCAATCTCAAGCAAGTAATGTAGTTACAAGATGTTAGACCACCAAATATACAATAAAAGGCGTCCCAAATATTACATATTCAGCTGATCATGAAGCTAGTCGTACAAAATACGAGGACTAGCAAGAGTTTAGTCATACATGATCAACCCTAGGATTTGTTAATCATGTTTACATCCCGTAGGCAGACAGTAAGTAAATATGCATCGAGCTAACAGGTGCTCGTCGGCTAAATGCCTCAAAAGAATAATTTTACAATGTAGTGAGTGAAACAAAATAGAAAACCCACTCGTAGCCCAGGTTCCTTCTAGTCGCCGCCATTGGGCTGGAGGTTCGATAGATCCTCGGGTGCTGCTCCGAAATCTGGCCACACAAAACCAGCTGGGTCAAATCCCATAAAGAGCAAGTGCCACAAGAGAGGCCACGAAATAAGAACAAAAGCCAGCAAATCAGAACATAAGAAAATAGAAGAAAAGTACAAGTAATAAAGAGTACAACAGGACAATAAACGACTAGAGACGTGGAACCATTCCGGGAGCCAGGTTACAACCCTTAAACCAAAGAAGGACCGGGGTTGTAACCCTTCGCCTGAATAGCACTTTGTCTCTACCCATTTATTGATAAAGATAAGTAAAACAATCATGTACAAGAGTACCAGGTACAGGGACTAGACGAGACTTAGACAAGGCTGGATACCATCCATTCAAAAGCGGCCAAGCAAATACTACGGCTTACTACTTAACTAACTAGGGTTATCACAAGCCTAATTACAAACAAGATGCAATTGAGAAATTCCCAGTCCCAAGCCCTGCAGACTATCCAGTTATCCTTCCGCGGGTTGAGAGTATGGTTGGGTACATCGCCCAGGAGACGATATATCCTTAGGTGACTTAGAGGGTGCAACACATGACAGTGTGCTGGAAATGTGCCCTACTCGTCGGTAGGCTACAAGTCCATTTAAAGCGCCCAGATAACGAGATCGTCTGTGACTGGAAATTCTCCATGAACTATAGTTTGATCTAGTTATTAGCCTAATTCAAATTCAGTACGAAATCCTGACCGTGGTAACTAGGGAGTCACGTCCTAAACATGATACAAGACAAGTGGATTGCACAAAGCAGCAAGAATGAACAACCACGGAGTCAGAGTCGATTATACGAGTCAAGTAGCTATCGCAACAGCATCAAGTCAAGTCAAGTTATAAGTTACAGGTTTACAAGTTACAAGTCAGGAGTGCGCCGCCACGGGCCACTATTGTCACCCTCATTTTCCGTATTTCGTATTTTTACTCGTATCTGGATTTTGGCATGTATTTTATTTTTTTCTCGACTTGTGGAATTTCGGTATTTCTCGTATTTTGGGTTTTGGCATGGCTCAGTTTTATTGGGTTGGTTCGGTATGGTTTGGTTTATAGGTATTGGATCACCTTAACCTATGTTACCCCTCATCCCCGCCACAACTTCCTCTCTTTATATCCCCACCTACCACTCTCTCTCCTCATAACCACCATTTATTTCCTTCTTCTTCTTCTTCTCCTTCCTCTACACAACTCTCCCAACCCTAAGCAAGTGCATCTTGCCACTACATGAGAATCCTATTTTCTTAGTCCATTAGCTAGATTAGGACATGGTGATCAACATTAGTTCTTGGCTTTTTGTGATTTGGAGCCTCCATTGTGATAGATCTAAGTTATTTCTATATTCAGATTTTGCATGGTTTGAGCTTCTTAAGTTGGATTTTATGGATTTTTGATGTTTCCATGTGGATGAGAGTTCAATTTCACCCAAGATGGAACCTTGGAAATCTGGATTTGGAGTTCGGATGGCCAAGTTGTGATATTTTGTAGCATGAGTTCTACCATGGTGTTCTTGCTGTTTGGAGAAGACAGTGAGCAGTGGCAGGGCTTCTTAGCTTACGCCACGCAGCCTTGAGTACGCTTCCTATTGGAAAGCGTGTCTCCTTGAGCGTGCGTGACTTTCACGTACACTGCTCCCTTCAGCGTGCGTGACTTTCACGTATACTGCTTCCTTGAGCGTGCGTGACTTTCACGTACACTGCTCCCTTCAGCGTGCGTGACTTTCACGTACACTGCTTTCTTGAGCGTGCGTGACTTTCATGTACACTACTCCCTTCAGCGTGCGTGACTTTCACGTACACTGCTTCCTTCAGCGTGCGTGACTTTTCACCTACGCTGCTCTCTGTAGCGTGCGTGACTTTTCACCTACGCTCTCTCTCAGCGTGCGTGACTTTTCATGTACGCTGCTCCCCTTGAGCGTGCGTGACTTTTTATGTACGCTGCTCCCCTTGAGCGTGCGTGACTTTTTATGTACACTGCTCCCCTTGAGCGTGCGTGACTTTTCATGTATGCTGCTCCCCTTGAGCATGCGTGACTTTTCATGTAAGCTGCTTCCCTTGAGCGTGCGTGAATTTTCATGTACACTGCTCCCCTAGCGTACGTGACTTTTCATGTACGCTGCTCCCCTGCGTGCGTGACTTTTACGTACGCTGCTCTGCGTGCGTGACTTTTACGTACGCTGTCTTGAGTGTGCCTTGGTACGCAGACTTGAGCGAGCCTTGCGTGCGTGCTTTTGTGCGTACGCAGCCCCTCTGCGTGCGTGCTTTTGCACGTATGCTGCCCCTTGACCCCTTGCTTAACCATTGGCTTTTGGAGTTTTGGTTCTATAGCCCTGTGTTTTGATATTTTATTAGATATTTTATGCCTTTTTTATATCCTTACGCCTTTTGTCATGAACTTGATTTTATTTAATATATTTGGAATGACTATTGTACATGGCATGGTATGACAAGGAACTAGCATAACACGACAGTGACCCGTAGTGGTGCACTCCTGACATGACCAACCTGACATGATAGTGGCCCGTCGTGGCGCACTCCCGACAAGTACCCTGACATAATTTATCTTAATGATGTTGCGACGGCTAATTAACTTGACTTGCCTTGACACCGTGGGTAGTTCTTCTTGCTTGCTTGTTAAATCCACTTGTCCTGTCTTGCATCATGTCTAGGATAGGACTCCTGAGTACCACGGTCAGGAATACCTACTAAAATGGATTAAGGTTAATAACTAGAATAACACAGTAGTCATGAAGAGATGACACAGCTACAGGTAATCCCGTTACATGGGCGCTCTTGGGATCTGTAGCCTGCCGTCGAGTAGGGCACATTTCCAGCACACCGTTGAGTGTTGCACCCTCTAAGTCACCTAAGGGTACATTTGCCTCCCGGGCGATGTACCCACCTGAATTCAACCCCTAATTTTCGACCTGGGTAACCTGGATGGTCTGCAGGGCTTGTGGCTGTGGAACAATCTCACTGCATCTTGTTAGTAATTAGGCCTGTGATAACCCTAGTTAGTTAATGTAGAAAGCCGTAGGCAATGATTGGCCGTGATTGCTTGGATGGAGTCTAGTCCAGTATAGTATTGTCTAGAATTGATCGATTGTAAGATTGTACCAGAATGATTGAAGGATTATCACTCCAGATTGTCACTATAATGATTGTCACTCCAGATTGTTACTTGACCTGATTTCTTATATTTATCTTGCCGATAAATGGTGAGAGAAACCAAGTTCCGTTCAGACGAAGGGTTACAACCCCGATCCTTGTTTGGTTTACGGGTTGTAACCTAGCTATCTGAATAGTCCCATGGTCATCTCATCGTATATCATCCTGTCATACTTTTCCATATGTCCTGTCTTTTAGTGATTTTATGCAAGATTGTCTTTTATAATTATCCATCATGCTTTTCTTAAATTACTGTCTCTTATTATGTAATTATATTATTGTGCTAATTTGCTGGCTTTGTTCTTATTTCGTGGCCTCCTTTGTGGCACTTGCTCTTTCTGGGGTCTGACCCAGCTGGTTTTGTATGGCCAGATACCGGAGCAGCAGCAAAGGATCTACCTGTCTTTCAGCCCGATGGTGACCACCAGGCGTAACCAGGACAACGAGTGGGTTATTTTTGGCTCTCCCACTTTATTGTAAAAATTATTCTTTTGAGGCGTTTAGCCGCCGAGCAAGTGTTAGCTCATTTGCAACTTTATTTACTGTCTGCCTACGGGCTGTAAGCATGATTGGCAACTCGAGGTTGATCATGTATGACTTAACTCTTGCTAGTCCTTACATTTTGTACGACTAGCTTCATGATCATCTGGATATGTAATGTTTGGGACGCCTTACAATTGTATATTTGGTGATCTGATATCTTGTAATTATTATTAGTTGGTTGAGATTGAGACAATAGAATAATTTATGACCTTAAGAGACTGATGGCTTGTAGATAAACCCTCACATATCTAGACAGCCGTGACCGTATGGTGAGATGGATTCCATTTCATTATACGTAGCTGGCTATGTCTGCCCCCGCTCTCCAGTATTCTGGTTCTGGGGTATGACAACTATCAAGTTATCCAGTATCAAGATTAATCATAAATTACATGTTAAAAGTTAAGGGCGCACCCCATCGGGTCACTATCAAGAAGATCAGAAAGTACTAGAATCATACTTCACAGAAATCACAAAAAAAACTGTACTAGTCATAAGCAAAACACCAAAAACCGTGCCAGGTCGTGTTGGGTCGAGACAGTCGTGTTGTGTGGAACAATATCTCAAAAACTCCAACCCACAAAAGAGAAGCCAAGTCCAATGAATAAAATCCAAACCATCATGGGCAAATAGGTTGCGCTGGGGTTAGATTGCGCTAGGGTCGAGCTGCGCTAGGGTGAGCTGCACAGGAGATGAGCTGCGCAGGAGATGAGCTGCGCAGGAGTTGAACTGCGCAGGAGATGAACTGCGCATGAGTTGAATTGCGCAGGAGATGAACTGCGCATGAGTTGAACTGTGCATGAGATGAACAGCGCATGAGTTGAACTGCGCATGAGTTGAACTTTGCAGGAGATGAACTGCGCATGAGTTGAACTGCGCAGGAGATGAACTGCGCAGGAGATGAACTGCGCATGAGTTGAACTGCGCAGGAGATAAACTGCGCATGAGTTGAACTGCGCATGAGTTGAACTGCGCAGGAGATGAACTGCGCATGAGTTGAACTGGGCATGGCCGTGCGCTAAAGAGCGCTGGCCGAGGGTCATCTTCTCCATCAGGCCGAGGGAAAACCCCAAGAACTCCAAATTTTCAATCTTCATAACTTAGCCAAAACAAAACCAAATTTGGATGTTCAAAGTTCTAACTTCTGTAAAATTGAATTCTCTTCCACATGGAAACCTCAAAACAAGGAAAAATCTAAGTTTAATAGATCAAAACCAAGAAAATCCAAAAATAGTTAAAACTTAGATCTAGAAAAATGGAAGCTCCAAATCATAAAATGCCAAGTTCTAATGTTGTTCACCATGGCCTAATCTAGCTAATGGACAAATAAAATAGGGTTCTTATGTGGTGGCAAGGTGCACTTGCCTAAGGGTGGGGTGTTATGTGGAAGAAGAAAGAAGAAGGAGTTAGAAATTTAATGAGGGAAGTAATGAGGAGAGAGAATGGTTGGTGGGAATTTTAATGAGGGTGGTTGTGGGGGAATGAGTGGTGGAGTATAGGTTAAGGTGTTCCATTGGGTTTAAAATCAAATCAAACCAAACCAAACCAACTAAACCGAGCCAAGCCGAAACCCAAAATACGAGAAAACCCAAAATTCTGCAAGTCGAGAAAAATAAAATACAAGCCAAAATCCAACTACGAGTATAAATACGAAATACAGGAAATGAGGGTGACAATTACTTTTGTTTAAATTATTTAAATATTATATTAGAACCCGATAAATTTGATGGACCTGAAACCAACCCGATCCTTCAAACTTGATCTTGGACTTCATATGTTGAACCCGAGGTCAAGTCAGACTTGGACTCGGACTAGGCTTATGATTCATCGGATTGGGTTTAGATTTGGGTTGACCTCAAGTCCGACCCAACCTGCCCAAGTTGCACCTCTAGTCGTGGCTGAAGGCGAAACATTTAAGCTTGAGACTCGAAATTGTTTGAAGAAAATTGAATCCACAAAAACATAAAACTAGAAATCCATTATGCCATTCTAATACCATTAGCAAAATTGTGTGATATTTAGATTATTTTGAAAACAAGTTCAAACTCAAAGTATGCTCTATCATTCTTGTACAAAACGAAGATGGTTGACTGCAAACCGATTGGGACGCCACTTGCTCTCAAGCACGAAAACAACATCCGCCCTACAGCCCCCAAGAAAGCAGTAAATCCAGTCATTAATAAAGGCAATGGCAACCAAGTCAAGCAGGAAAGTCATCAGGGAAGGCATAGGGCGAAGCGGGTAAGGAGGACTCTGAAGCCGATTATCCCATTTCTGAGATAGCTTCATACAAGAACCAGTAGTAGCAAGAGAAATCCGATATATATATATATATATATATATATATATATATATATATATATATATATTTTATATATATATATATATATATATATATATATATATATATATAGAGAGAGAGAGAGAGAGAGAGAGGGGAAGGTTAGAAACTTAATTTAAGAAACATGAAACTGAGCCAACATCTTAATCAAGAGGTTCAATATAAGACTGGAAATTTGTTAGTTGTAGCTTTGAAACAAAAGCTCAACTCACCCATATAGTCCCACATCGGCTAATTATATAGCCTTCACTGTTTATATATTCCTTTCTTCTCCTTTGCTTCATTAAAAGTTGTGTGTGGGAGCTCCATGGGCCACACGCGCGCGCCGCCGCCGCCGCCGTCCGGCCCGTCTAGGCTCGGCTCGATACGGCGCACGTAACGGGTGCGGGTACGTGCCCACGTCTGCGGACGCCGAATGCCGATTCGATTTCTTCTACGGATTCGGGCCGAGACCCTAAAAGATTTTTTGACTTTTTCAAATATTTCTGACCGTTACAAACTTTTAAATTCCGTAACGTTCGCTATTCAAATTCCGTCCAGGTTCAATGAACCATGTAATTTTTGTGCTATAAACATTCTGTAACGTTCACTTTAATTGGCTTATTAATCTACCATTATTCTCCTAGCTGTTGGCGAGCGCCTATATATATCCTGCTCTTTCTTCTTTCATTTTACACAGAAATTATTTTCCTCTACAAAATTCTTGTCCTCTCAAGATCACTGCTATTCTCTGTTGTTGCTCTGGGCAGAGCTAAGTCGGGGTCATTCTCTCGATGTCGTGTGCGGCAACAAGATTCCGGTGGAGCAGAGATTTTACCACTAGGGACGTTCGGATTCAGTCTGCACATAGACCCGAGCTAACTCTTTGGGCAGTGCTACGTGCACGACTTCCCCGGAGGCCGGTAACAATTTAACTATTTTTTTATTGCAGATTTAAAATGAAGTATTATTGAAGAATTTCCAACAATCTAAGAGTTACTCCATTTCTAAAATAAAATTACTTGCTGCCATATAAAATTTGCATATTTCTTGCTTGCTTCGTAGCAAATCAAACAAAGATATTTCTTACTGTAGGTTTCACGCCCCGCTTCCGTAGGAGCGATCGTCCTCGCTAAGGCGCGATGCCGCACAAGCCTAGAATGTGCTCGTGCAAGACGGGTTTCATAACGACCGATTTCAGCGGCTGCGACGGGGTCGTCGCATAGAAGTCCCAAGCAGCTAGAGTAAACCTTGTAGAAAGCCATGTAAAACCTAAGTCAAATAACCATCTCAAATCCAAGAAAAACTCCTTCAAAAAGAAGCAGAGTTTTCAACCTCCTCACCAAAACCATCACCACCAAAATTCTCAACCCCAAAAACCTAGAAACTTTGGTCAGACTCAGGATCAAAGAAGATTTTGTTTTCTGTGTGGTAGAACCAACCATACAGCCATCAACTGCTACCAAAGGAAGAAAGAACCTATCCAGAACTCCTTCAAAGGAAAAGGCAAGCCAGAGGCTAACATGATTCTGAATGGGTCTTCCAGCTCCTTCAGGTCTGTAAGCTATCAACCTGTAGTAAACCTTTCTTTCCATTCTGATGATTGGTGGTTGGATTCTGGAGCTAATGTTCACGTTTCATTTGATCGCTCCTATTTTTCAACCTATCAGGAATCAAGTGGAGGAGACGTGACTCTAGGAGATGGCTCAACGGCACAAATTGTAGGAAGAGGAAGAATAGATCTGAAGATGTCATCAGAGAAAATTCTACCTCTTCATGATGTACTTCATGTGTCGTCTGTTAGAAGAAATCTTGTTAGTAGATCCCTCCTTGTAGCCTCAGGATACAAAATTATAAATGTTGAATCATCAAATATTTGGCATGGTAGACTAGGTCATGTGAACTTAGGATCTATTAAAAGAATGATGAACTTAGATCTTATCCCTAAGACTCCAATAGATGATGAACACAAATATGAGATTTGTGTTCAAGCCAAACACACTAGATTGTCTTTTAAATCTGCCTATAGGGATTCTGAACTCCTAGAACTTATCCATAGTGATGTTTGTGATTCCAATAGGGTTTTGACCCGAGGCGGTAGGAAATATTTTGTTACTTTTATTGATGATCATTCAAAGTATTGTTATACCTATCTCCTTCAGACCAAAGATGAAGTTCTAGACAGATTCAAGGTCTATAAATCTGAAGCTGAGAACCAATTAGATAGAAAGATTAAGATCTTTAGATCAGATCATGGTGGAGAGTATACCTTAAATGAAATGACTAACTTCTGTGAAGAGCACAAAATTATTCATGAGGTAACTGCTCCTTTTCACCATAATCCAATGGAGTTGCTGAAAGGAAGAATCGTACTCTGTTAGATATGGTTAATGCCATGCTTCTCAGCTCAGGTGCCCCTGATAATCTTTGGGAAGAAGCCTTATTGTCAGCCTGTTATATTCTTAATAGGATACCCAGTAAGACTAATGATAAGACCCCATATGAATTATGGAAAGGTCGGACCCCTAGGCTTAATTACCTCAAAGTTTGGGGATGTCTAGCTAAAGTAGGAATTTCTGAACCCAAAAAGAGGAAGATAGGACCTAAGACTGTAGATGTTGTATTCATAGAATATGTCCTAGATAGTAATGCCAATAGATTTCTTTTAACCTATTATGATGTAAATAAAATCTCTAATAACACAATCATTGAAGCTAGATATGCAGTTTACTTTGAGAACATTTTTTCCTTCAAGGATAGAACCCTTTCATCTTCCTTTAACCTTCTCTTACTCCATCTACTAGTTCTCATGATCAAATACCTAATTCTCAATCTGAACAAGTCATAGAACCTAGAAGGAGTAAAAGAGAAATGATTGAAAAGAATTTAGGAGAAGGATTATTCACATTTTTATAGAGGGTGATCCCTAAACTTATGAAGAAGCCATATCCTCTCCTGATGCCCCTTTCTGAAAAGAAGATATTAACAATGAGTACAACTTAGAGCCGATGGTACCATAGAGAAATATAAGGCCAGATTAGTAGCCAAAAGTTTTACCCAGAAAAAGGGATTAGATTATTTTGATACCTACTCTCATGTAGCTAGGATTTCATCTATTAGAACCCTCCTGGCCCTAGCTTTCATTCATGACTTGTTGATCCATCAAATGGATGTAAAGACAGCATTTCTAAATAGAGATTTAGAGAAAGAAATTTATATGGAGCAACCTGAAGGTTTTATTGCTAAAGGCCAAGAAAACAAGACTTGTAGATTAGTAAAATCCCTTTATGGCCTAAAGCAAGCTCCCAAGCAATGGCACAACAAATTTGACAAAGTCATTATAGAATTTGGTTTTGTGCCAAATGAATATGACAAATGTTTGTATTCTAAAAATACAAATAAAAGTTGTGTTATTTTATGCTTGTATGTTGATGATATCCTTATTCTAGGATCTTCACTGGAACTGATAAATAACACTAAGAATTATTTATCTAACCAGTTTGATATGAAAGACCTAGGTGAGGCAAATCTGATCCTAGGAATGCAAGTGTCCAAAAGAAAAGAGGGCTATACTCTATCCTTAGCACATTCAATTGAGAAAATGCTAAGGAAGTTTGAGTATTTTGACAAAAAACCTGCCCTTACCCCTTATGATAGTAATGTTGTTCTCAAAAAGAATGAAGGATCACCTATAGAACAACATAGATATTCACAAATGATTTGGTCACTTATGTACATAACAAATAGGACTAGACCTGATATTGCATTTGCTATTGGAAGACTAAGTAGATATACTAGTAACCCAAATCAGACACATTGGACTGCATTAGACAGAGTATTTAGATATCTTAAGGGTACTCTAGAATATAAACTTTATTATTCTAGACACCCTGATATCATAGAAGGTTACTCCGATGCAAATTGGGTAACTGATTCACATGATGTGAAATCCACTACTGGATATATTTTTACCCTAGCAGGAGCTGCAATCTCCTGGGGATCATGTAAATAAACTATCATAGCCAGAAGTACAATGGACTCTGAAATGATAGCATTGGATACTACATGTACAGAGGCCGAATGGCTTAGAAATCTTATTATGCATATACCTGTTTCTGTTCATTTTGTTCTTGCAGTTTCTATAAACTGTGATAATAAATCTGTTATAGAACTACTAAAGCCTAATTCTGTGAATGCTAAGATAAACAGGTGCCTGCAGCTGCACTTCAAGTCAATAATGTAACGATCCGCTCCGCCCTAGCGGAACGCCGATTCAAACGGCAAGTGCAACGACTCAAACGAGCCGTCGACCCGAAGAGTTGGCATCGACCTGATGAAGAATCGATGCAAGGCTTACATTGGCCCGTCAAGATGAATCCAGACTTAGACTTTCAAATGCGCACTCGGAGTATCGCTCGGCCGATGCAAACATCGCTAAGGTGGGTGGCTCCGATGAACCCGTCTTTGCTTAGCATAGACACATAACAATACGGACACTATTGCTAGAATCTCTAGGCGATAATACCGTGCATGCTAATAAATGAATGACTCAACGCACCTAGCTAAGGGAATAATCCCATCTTGCATGTTTGTTTAGAACATGGAAAAGAACTCGACAAATATAGAATCTCTCGTACCGCGCTCTACGCTCGTGCTAAGGCACAAGCTTACGTTCAAGTCCCTTACGCGTTCAACATTGAAACAATGAATGGTTTACAACAATGAACTGGAAGACTATCGACATAGTCGTTCCGAGTAGAGTATAGCACCATTAAAAGACTTCGGGACTGATGGGTCGCCAAGGCGACTTCCGCATGGGGAGTTGCATAATATATGAATGAATAAATGAATGAATCAACGAATGAATGAATGAATACGTGAAAAATGAATGAAAGAACGAACAAGTAAAAGAAAGAAATGAAAGAGTGAATAAAAGATAAGACATGAAAGACGTTAGCGACAGGTATGACGGGCACGTGCAACGGGGCTCGCTACCCGCGCTGCACGGACGCCAACCTGGTCGATAACGCATTATGGCTCAAAGACAGTCATTAAGTTAAATGGCAAGACAATACGAAATGGTCGTGGACAAACGGCACGGGCGATGGAGGGAAATACCGTAGCCGTCATGAGGAAGGATTCTGCGGCACGGGCGATGGAGAGGAATACCGTGGCCGACCTAGGCGGAATCAGACATGGGGCTTACGGGCTGCTTTGAGTGGGGGCTCGGCCACTCAAGGAGATATAAGACTAGGTATTTCAAGAGACTATCAAGGTGTACCAGCCATCACGCTTCGATAGGTGAGAATGCCCATATGATATGTCCAAAATGGCTTGTGATGCCAGCGACCCATGCATGTAGATTAAGTGGACTATGCTGGTGGCAATCCACATGCAAGTCCTTGCATTGAAACAAGTAATCTAAGTTAACTAAATGAAGTACCTCCTGAACATGCTTTAAATGTAACATCCATAACATGCTCGAAATGTAACACTCTGAACATGCTTAAAATGTAACATCCTGAACATGCCTGAAATGTGACACTCTGAATATGCCTGAAATGTAACACTCTGAACATGCCTCCAACGTGCTAGAACATGCCTACGATGTGCTAGAACCTGAGGCAGGGACACGCCCCTAATATTGAATGTTTACATGAATTACGTTAAGTTACTACATGTGAATTGTTGACTAACTTGGTTTACTTTAGACAGGGAAGGCCGGACGGTAAGTATGGGTAAGTCATGCATGCATTTCCATGCAGACACATGAATTCGGCAACACGAGATAGGTTTGAAATATGCCATAAAACTGATCCTAAGGCAAGATTAGAAAGACAATAAATGATAGACGGTGTACGAAAGTATATGGAACGTGTTTGGTAATGATAGCATTGTGGGCGAGCTAGCCTCCCCACCAGTGCATAACAATGTACTGATAACCCCACAGTCTGCTTGCAGGATACAGGAGACGTCATCGGGTGCAGAGATTCCCTCGAACGTGCTAAGATGCGGACCTATCTCTGGAGCCTTGGAGCGTTGCATGGAACTGAAGTACCATATACAGGACATAATATATCAGAACATCGCCATGAATCATTCCATCTTGTAAGCCACTTGGCACGTCTTTTATGTTTGAGAGAGAGAGCTTGAGATACTTGTAAACTCGGCCTAGCGCCGCTTGTAAACTTCTTGAATATCAATAAAGAGTTTGAATTCGCCTCAACTTCTGTTCATTTACTTTCCGCTGCAAATGGGGACACTCTGTGCGACTCTGTGGCCAAGCTCAAATCGGTCGTTTCTGGACTTGGCCTTGCACGGGCGCAACCTAGGTCGGTGCGGCATTATGCCTTAGCGAGGACGATCGCTCCTACAGGAGCGGGGCATGACAGATTGGTATCAGAGCACGGCTTTACGTCCTTGGACTTCACGTCGATTTCTCAGTTTTGAAAGCTCGTCGTTGGACAAAGAAGTGTACGCTCTCTCTCATTGTGCCTTGGAATGTTCCATACAATAAGTCTAATATTTTCAAAAGCTCGTACAAGTACTCGGTTGAACGGAATCGATAGGCAAAGGCCTTTGTGCCGAACGGTGTCAAACTTGTCTTGATAGAAAATATGTGCTAAGTTAACATGTCGCGTACGTGCCTGACTAGTCTTGCGTCGACCTAGCAAGTGAGCGTACAAACTTAAATATAGTCCATACGGGATGGTTATGCGGCACAACTTAGTCCGCGTGTCGTGCACCTCGACTTTTGGTGCAATCGAGTTGCGAGCGATATCAAGTACCGCTCGGTCAGGAACGAAGCTACACTTAGAGTGTATATCGATAGGAACGCTATCGAGTTCACGCTTAGGCATACATGAAAGATTAACTTGGATTTCGAGGAAATAGTGCGAACGACTTAGTACGTTGAGACGACGTGAGCGATTACGCTAGAGATTCGTCGAACGAATCTGAAAAAATGTCTTAGCAAATGATAAGAATGTGATTGAGGATTTATAGAATGACTTGAACCCGAGTGGTGTATGTGATAGATTCGGAGAAGAATAAGAATGAGTGTCGACGACTAGTCGAGTGGCTCGAACCCTGAGTGGTGTATGGACGTCATAGAAGTTATTCGAGCGAGACTAAAGATAATACGGATAGTACGAGTATGCCGGCGAAGCGAAGCGATCACGCAAAGCCTTAGAACGTGTCACGCTTAGTTGGTCGTGACTTTGAATGTCCCGAACGAGATGTCTTTCGGACAACTTGTCAATGGACAACGCAAGTTAGAAAATGCCTCGGAACGATGAATAAAGTTGTATGTCTCGATCGAGGAAGCTAGAGGATAGCACTTGCGATTTCGGATTGGGTCAAATGAAATGTGGCTTTAGTTTTGAACAACGATCTTAAAACGAGCTTGAGGAATAGCGATCGAACTTGATCTTGAATATCAAAAAAATTGTGGAATATCCAACTCGGACAAAAGCATTAACGCATGACTCGAAATTGGTTGCAAAGGAAGATCGTCAGGTTACGCATATCGTCGATGGTATTGAGGCGTATCAAAGATCGATATGCGATAACTCGGGGGTACTCTGACTCGACGAATGACGATCATGCAGATGTCATTCTTCCGATGGATGCTATACTCGTGATGTTGAAACGTGTCGAGAAAAATATAGACGTGGCTCGAGGATTTTCTGGTTGAATGAATGACGGTCGGACTATCGAAAAGAGATCTCGGCTTGGATGAAAATAAAATGTTTGGATTACTTCGACGATAACCCCAATGTCGACATTCTTGTCTTATGCGAGCGCAACTCCAGCCTCGCATATGCGTCGTGTCGATTAGGGCAATCACTCCGCGTGAGCGCTGGTATGGTGATTCATACAGCGGGGGTGATTGAACTAGCATGGCGTAGCAATTTGTGTGCTTCGACTTGTGGTAACGCGAAGGTAAACTTGAGAATAACTTGGTGTGCTTGATAATTGAGCTTGAGGATTACGTAGGTCCAATCCGCGTATCGAGAATGAACTAGTCTAGACGCAAGCAAGAGTTACGCCCCGATGAGAATGATTATTCCGTGGGAGCGTTGCATGGTGATTCATGAACCACCGTGGATAATCGGACTCGCGTGAGATTGGGGCGCAACGTATTGTCAAAAGCTAGACGACCTCGTGATCGAATACATGAATTGGTTAGAATTGGTGAATTGAATGGAATCGAATATATGCAACGATATCTTGATACGAATTAGGTGATCGTGCTCGAGGTTTAGAAATCTGAGTGACGCGAGCTTGGGTAGAAAACCCCGTGCTATCGACCTTGGTTTGACCCTAGGATTAGGGGTCAGTGTTGACATTATTGTTGGGAACTATGATTTCAATCCTGACATTGACTTAGCCTTAAGAAATGGCCTAGTGGTTAGGTGAGACGCCCCTGTTTCAAGTGTTAACAATCAAAAGATTGATCTGAGGATTGACATGGATGGATTGAATGATGCAAGAATAGAAAACCCTGCTCATGAGATTCGGCTGACATGCATATATTTCAGGGACGCCTAAGTATGTGTACGATACGACTCGAGTGAGAATGACAAATTCTCTATCAAACGGCTTGGCTGAATGCATGTATTTTGGGGACGCCTGGAATACGTGTACGATCCAGCCAAGTGATACGTTGAATTACAAACGAGACTTGAGGAATAGAAAGTATCGGGGATTAAGATCGTATTAAAAGAAAGGAATGATACTAGTACGAGCGTGGCTCGAAATTGAAGAAACGTGTGAGCGGAGTGTGCGTAAACGACAACGAGATTGGTCCAAAATAAGTGAATGATATGGAATCGATATCGTGCAAGTAAAAGTTGGTATAACAAATTGAACCGTTGATAGGAAGATATACTCGATAATAGTACAACACTTGGTCTCGTATCGGACGAAAATTACTTAGACTTGGTCGACCCCGCTAAGAAGAAATCATACTGATTTCGTGGACAAAAACGCTTGAGAAGCGAATCGGGTTATCTCGAGAACCGAGATAAACGAAAGTGAGTTTGCCTCAGCCTACAACCCTCGTATTTGACGAATTATAATGTGCCTCGTGCGACCATTTCAGTCCCATGACACGAAGAAATAGCAACCAAGATAAAGAAACACTTGAATTGAATAAGTACCATCAACTCTAAGATGAATGAAAAGTTATTCAATAAAAATCGACCAAACGTATGCAGACACGGGACTTGGAAAGGTATCGAGTATAGTTCGATGCCATCGAGCGATAGAGCCGTTCGATAGACTTGTCTAAGAAACAAGACGACACGAGTTAAGGAATGGTAGGATGACCTGCACTCAGGAAGTCTCGAGGACGAGACTTATTTTGAGTGGTGTATTATGTAACGACCCGCTCCGTCCTAGCGGAACGCCGATTCAAACGGCAAGTGCAACGACTCAAACGAGCCGTCGACCCGAAGAGTTGGCATCGACCTGATGAAGAATCGATGCAAGGCTTACATTGGCCTGTCAAGATGAATCTAGACTTAGACTTTCAAAGGCGCACTCGGAGTATCGCTCGGCCGATGAAAACATCGCTAAGGTGGGTGGCTCCGATGAACCCGTCTTTGCTTAGCCTAGACACATAACAATACGGACACTATTGCTAGAATCGCTAGGCGATAATACCGTGCATGCTAATAAATGAATGACTCAACGCACCTAGCTAAGGGAATAATCCCATCTTGCATGCTTGTTTAGAACATGGAAAAGAACTCGGCAAATATAGAATCTCTCGCACCGCGCTCTACGCTCGTGCTAAGGCACAAGCTTACGTTCAAGTCCCTTACGCGTTCAACATTAAAACAATGAATGGTTTACAACAATGAAATGAAAGACTATCGACATAGTCGTTCCGAGTAGAGTATAGCAACATTGAAAGACTTCGGGACCGATGGGTCGCCAAGGCGACTCCCGTACGGGGAGTTGCATAATATATGAATGAATGAATGAATGAATCAACGAATGAATGAATGAATACGTAAAAAATGAATGAAAGAACGAACAAGTGAAAGAAAGAAATGAAAGAGTGAATAAAAGATAAGACATGAAAGACGTTAGCGACAGGTATGACGGGCACGTGCAACGGGGCTCGCTACCCGCGCTGCACGGATGCCAACCTGGTCGATAACGCATTATGGCTCAAAGACAGCCGTTAAGTTAAATGGCAAGACAATACAAAATGGTCGTAGACAAACAACACGGGCGATGGGAGGGAATACCGTGGCCGTCATGAGGAAGGATTTTGCGGCACGGGCGATGGAGGGGAATACCGTGGCCGGCCTAGGCAGAATCAGACATGGGACTTACGGGCTTCTTTGAATGGGGGCTTGGCCACTCAAAGAGACGTAAGGCCAGGCATTTCAAGAGACTATCAAGGTGTACCAGCCATCACGCTTCGATAGGTGAGAATGCCCAAATGATATGTCCAAAAAGGCTTGTGATGCCAGCGACCCATACATATAGATAAAGTGGACTACGCTGGTGGCAATCCACGTGCAAGTCCTTGCATTGAAACAAGTAATCTAAGTTAACTAAATGAAGTGCCTCCTGAACATGCTTGAAATGTAACATCCAGAACATGCTCAAAATGTAACACTCTGGACATGCTTGAAATGTAACATCCTGAATATGCCTGAAATGTGACAATCTGAACATGCCTGAAATGTAACACTCTGAACATGCCTCCGACATGCTAGAACATGCCTACGACGTGCTAGAACCTGAGGCAGGGACACGCCCCTAACATTGAATGTTTACATGAATCACGTTAAGTTACTACATGTGAATTGTTGACTAACTTGGTTTACTTTGGACAGGAAAGGCCGGACGGTAAGTATCGGTAAGTCATGCATGCATTTCCATGCAGACACATGAATTCGACAACACGAGATAGATTTGGAATATGCCATGAAACTGATCCTAAGGCAAGATTAGAAAGACAATGAATGATAGACGGTACACGAAAGTATATGGAACGTGTTTAGTAATGATAGCATTGTGGACGAGTTAGCCTCCCCACCAGTGCATAACAATATACTGATAACCCCACAGACTGCTTGCAGGATGCAGTAGACGTCATCGGGTGTGGAGCTTTCCTCGAACGTGCTAAGGCACGGACCTATCTCTGGAGCCTTAGAGCGTTGCATGGAACTGAAGCACCATATACAGGACATAATGTATCGGAACATCGCCATGAATCATTCCATCTTGTAAGCCACTTGGCACGCCTTTATGTTTCAGAGAGAGAGCTTGAGACACTTGTAAACTCGGCCTAGCGCCGCTTGTAAACTTCTTGAATATCAATAAAGAGTTTGAATTCGCCTCAACTTCTGTTCATTTACTTTTTGTTGCAAATGGGGACACTCTGTGCGACTTTGTGGCCTAGCTCAAATCGGCCATTTCTGGACTTGGCCTTGCACGAGCGCAACCTAGGCCTGTACGGCATTACGCCTTAGCGAGGATGATCGCTCCTACGGGAGCAGGACGTGACAAATAAAGAGCCTATTGGACAAATATGTGGTTCTTGACTATATCAGAAAAGAACCTTGCAGACCACTTGACGAAGGGTCTGTCTAGGACATTGATCCTAGAATCATCGAGGGGGATGGGGTTAAGTCCATAGTTTAGTCACCATCAGTGGCAATCCAACCGAGTCTGACTGGAGATCCCAAGAAGCCGGTTCAATGGGTAGAAACAAGCTAGAATAGGTGACTATTATGGAACACTGACCTGAGATTAAATTTTTTTAAAAATAAAAGTCCAGGAGGCTGTACATGTGTACATTCATACCCCATCCTTATGGTGACAGTGTTCCTTTTGTGATATGGATTGGTTGAGTTTAAACTCTTAATAAGTCCAAGCATGATATGCAGGGTTGATTCATATTACCAACCCTTAAGGACTTACCTATATGAGAGGTCGTGAGGGCCGCGACTATAGGACAGTGCGATCCTAGTCAACTCTCATGAATGTGTAAAAGTGTGCATGGCCAACCAAACGCGCCACCCGATAGACCCAAGTACCTCTGTCACTACCATTTCCCAGAATACGTATTTTAATACATGTACTGCATAAATATATTTATTTAATATTTATCATGTATTGTTCTGTATTTAAATTCCTTTAAATTTTTTGCTAATTATTTTTCTGTATTTTGCTTTCTGCTTTTTACTTTGCTTTTGGGTTCAACCTGAGTTGGTTTACTTTTCGATCTTGGGTGGTTCAATAATTCCCCACCTACCCCTTCTTCATTTAAAGCCCCAAATCCTCTCTCTCTCTTTCTTCATTACTTTTCCTTCTCCATTACTCTTCTTCTTCATCCTCCATAACTCTTCCCACCTACCCAGCCGCATAGGCAAGTGCCAACTTGCTTCATGATGGAACCTCAGTATTATTGTTCCATCATCTTCCTTACTTGATCTTAAGTCTCTTTAGTATTTAGTATTTACAATTTCCATGGCTCATTTGGTGTAGATCTAAACTTGTTGTATTTTCGGATTATTGGGTTTTGATCTAGCTAACCTTGTTATTTTCAAGTTTGGATGGTTCCATGTTATAGAGAATTTCGTTCTACCCTATTTTGACCTATAGAAGTCCAGATTTGGGCTTGGAATGAAGGATTTAGAGAGCTTGGAAGCAATGGCTTCCATGGTTCTGTTCTCAGGAAGTTCGGAGAAGAAGAACAGTGTTCAGCCGCATAGACTTAGCCGTATGGCTCCTCATGCGACAAGTTTCCTTCTGGCCACATGAGCATCCCGAGCCGCATGAGCGCATGGATCTTGCAACCGCATGAACTTTTTGTGGCCGCATGGAACTATTTCGTTCCGGCCGTATGGAAATCATTTAGCACTCAGCCGCATAAGGCTTGTCGTTTTCTGGCCGCATAAGGCCCAGTTCAACCCAAGCCGTATGAGACTCGATCTGACCAGCCGCATGAGACTTTCCATAATTCAGCCGTATATCACATAAAGTCCCATGGCCGCATGGCACTTCCTGGCCGCATGTGCATTTTCAGCCGCATGAGAATTGATTCCCAGCTGCATGTGCTTCTATTTGGCCGCAGCCGCATGAGCTTCCATCTCATTCGAGCCGCATAAGGATCAACTTTTTGGTCGCATAAGCCTTAACAGGTCCCAGCCGCATGAGACTTTCCACCCAAGCCGCATAGGGCCCAGATCCTCCTATCCGCATAGACTTGATTTCTTGAGCCACATGGGACTCGTTTCCATTTCAGCCGCATATAGGCTTATCATTTTCGGCCGCATGTGAACTGTCATTGAGCCGCATAGGCTTGTCTTTTCGAGCAGCATGTGATTTGTTATTTTCTAGCCGCATGGCCGAGCACGAAATCCCAGCCGCATGAGTTCGAGACCCGAGCCGCATAGGGTCCCTATCTCCAGCCGCATAGACTTGTTATTTCTTAGCCGCATATGCATGTTACCCCAGCCGTATGGACTTAGTTTTCTTAGCCCATAATACCTTTTTGGCTAATTCTTGTTCCAAATTGACATTGATTGACATTGATTGTGACCTTGACTAATAATTGATCATTCGTTCCTAGTTGAAACTAAGAGACTGGCTAGTCGTCTTATTGAATTGAATGAATGAGACACGTTCATATTAACTATGAACTATTGTAATCGATTGGCCGATCCCGAATATTGGTATAAAGGCACATACATGCTTCAATTTATCTATTTATTTTACAAAAGCAGCATGTGTACTTTATGGTCAAGGTATGATTATTCTATGGTTAGTTTTGATTGTCGCATTATGCTATGTAAGACCTACAACATAACCGTACGGGTATCGTTGTGGAGTTGGGCATATCGTACTTTGTACGGAAGTACTCATTCTGAATGACCATGATCCACGACATGGGATTTCACTTAACATAGAGGCTACTAAGTTAAATAAAATAATGATTACATGGAGAGAATGGATTCTCGAGTTCTTACATGGCAGCCCTCTTTGGGACTGTTAGTGCCCGACAGGCCGGCTGGTTCCCACAGATACTGCAATTCTGCCACACGGGCAGGGAGCGGTATCTGCTTATATATTATTATTGTATATTGATGGCGGGCGTCCTGCTGAGACTCGTCTAATTCATGATTGGCGCAATTGATTGATTGGGTAGACTAGCCTTGCTTGCTCATAATAAGAACTGAGGAATCCTTATTGTATATTTTCAAGGTAACTTGGAACTCACAGTAGCAAGCCGTAGTAGTTGAATGGCCGTCTAAATTGATTTGTTTGTGTATTGTACCTACTCTGTTGACTACTGCAATAATCAGAGTATCAGGACATGACGGGTCAACTTCTGTCCTTGTTTGGTTGGAAAGTTGGTTCGAAGTGTCGTGACATTATGTGAATCCTAGTAGCCAGCAGAGATCTATTTATCATATTTTTCTTATTACTGGTTCTAATTCTTCATATCGTGCTTCCTTGCGGTACTTGCTATTAGAGGTCTAACCTCTCTGGTTTTGCATGGCCAGATTTAGAGCCGGTTCCCGAGGACTCAGCTTACTTCTACCTCCAAGATGGTCAATACTAGAGGAATGATTGCAGGAGGACTCGAGCGGGTTCCTTACTTCCCCGCTCGTTTTGTTACTTACCTTATACTTTGCCGTTTGGCACCGACATGTTAGTCGGATTGTCTTGTACTTACTTTTGCATAATTGTAACTAAGTCAGACTACAGCTGATAAACAATTGTGTATACTCTGCTACATCTTCTGGCTATATTTTGTGGAGCCAGATATCAAGAACATTTTTACTGAGCGTTTGGGACGCCTTACTGCTTTATCTTACATGTTCTCTATTACTGTTTCTTGTTTGAATGATTGAGACAATAGATATGAAGTGACCATAGCGAGACTTTCATGTAGTATGCACCTCCTTGTCTTTTAGACAACATTGATCGTATTATACGGTATTCATCTACCCGTAATACGTAGCTGGCTGAGTCATTCTTCCGCTCTCCAGTATTCTGGTTCTGGGACGTGACAACCTCTAGAGTACTATGTGTGCAATAGTCTAAATCTGGTTCAAGAAGACTGATTCAAGGCGTAGTCCATCAAGCTCTTCTTCAGACAAAGACAATAGTCACTACGTGAGATTCAAGGCTGTAGTCCATCTCATTTATGCATAGTATACAACTGTCCAAAAATTCTCTTACTCTTATCTTATTCTCCTTCTTTATATTATCTTGGAACTTGAGCTTTTTGGGGGAGGGGATTGTTAGTTGTAGCTTTGAAACAAAAGCTCAACTCACCCATATAGTCCCACATCGGCTAATTATATAGCCTTCACTGTTCATATATTCCTTTCTTCTCCTTTGCTTCATTAAAAGTTGTGTGTGGGAGCTCCATGGGCCACACGCGCGCGCCGCCGCCGCCGCCGCCCGGCCCGGCTAGGCTCGGTTCAGCGTGCGTAACGGGTGCGGGTACGTGCCCACGTCTGCGGGTGCCGAATGCCGATTCGATTTTCTCTTCGGGTTCGGGTCGAGACCCTAAAAGATTTTTTGACTTTTTCAAATATTTCTGACCGTTACAAACTTTTAAATTCCGTAACGTTCGGTATTCAAATTCCGTCCAGGTTCAATAAACCATGTGATTTTTGTTCTATAAACATTCTTTAACGTTCACTTTAATTGGCTTATTAATCTGCCATTATTCTCCTAGCTGTTGGCGAGCGCCTATATATATCCTGCTCTTTCTTCTTTCATTTTACACAGAAATTATTTTCCTCTACAAAATTCTTGTTCTCTCAAGATCACTGCTATTCTCTGTTGTTGTTCTGGGCAGAGCTAAGTCGGGGTCATTCTCTCGACGTCGTGTGCGGCAACGAGATTCCGGTGGAGCGGAGATTTTACCACTAGGGACGTTCGGATTCAGTCTGCACATAGACCCGAGCTAACTATTAGGACAGTGCTACGTGCACAACTTTTCCGGAGACCGGTAACAATTTAATTATTTTTTATTACAAATTTAAAACGAAGTATTATTGAAGAATTTTCAACCAAATCTATAATACAATTTGACTACAAGAGCTTTGTTGAGGTCGTCTATCATCATCACACAAAGAGAGCTAAGGAGCCAAAAAGGAACTGAAGCCAAGTGAAGTGACTTCAAATTTCAGGGCCTTATCTTACTTATGCATGCATCATTTTTTTAACTCATACACCCATTATATATACGGTTGCTCAAGATGAGGGATACATTGGAGCTTATGGTTAGGCAAACATAATAATTGAGCCACCGACATATATACACGATTGTATAGTTTTAGAGTAATGCCATTTTTACCTTTAAATTGTCCTTTCAAATAATTTCTCTCCTCTTTATATGACAGCTGACGTGACATATTAAGTAACATTATGTAGCATCTAATATGACAGATGACATGACAAATTTTAAGCAAAAAAAAAATATTTATCCAAAAAAAATTAATATTAATGTTAATTTTATTGTTCAATTTAATGTGAACTTAAATTTTAACATTATTTTTTATGATCAAAATTAAAAATAAAATTTAATTTAAATTTTTGGGGTAATTAATTTTTTGTTTAAAATTTGTCATGTCCGCTGCCATGTTAGATTACACATAATATTATTTAACACGTCATCTTACCTGCCACATAAGAAGGAATGGTTTGAAGGGACAATTTGAAGGTGAGAAGAATAATTACAGTTTTATCCATACCACATGTTAGTGTTTTCCTTATTGTGTGTGCATCAAGATTCTATATATATTGGTAACTACTAAACTTAGCAATTCAAACGTTAGGCTACCGACGGAGCTGCGACGGAGCTACCACACACATGTGACGAGGCTAGAGGCGAGCTATATAGGAGAAAATTTTGATACAGAAGAAGGTATCAAAGTTTTGATACCTCATTTATATGACAAGTGGGCCCTCCTTTTACTTTGTAAGACGTGTGGACATAAAGTTTTAGGATGGGCCCACTTGTCATACAAATGATGTATCAAAACTTTGATACCTCCTTCTGTATCAAAGTATTACTCAGCTATATAGCACGACGACCCTAGCTAGTAGCTACTCGATCGAAGACCCTAGAAGAGTCGTCCATAGAGGGTCAAATCTACGTCCAATAAAAAGTGCACAATAAAAGCGTCACTTTGTGCATGCCCATGCCTCTTCTCCTCATCCCAGTCTGAAAGAATTCTCATTTCTAGAATTCTCCAAGAAATGATGATAAAAATAATAATTGATTGTGAGATTTGAACCGTGTGTGTAGGAACACCTCCCACTAAACAATTGAGCTAAAAATATCATATGTATACAAGTCAATAAATAAATAATTAAATATTAAAATATACACACATGAGATTTGTTCCACAATGAAATAGTGGATCAGGTCCTCGACTAACTCTAACAGTTCCAAAATTTCGAGATTGGCTGTTTGAATCCCCTCCTTTTGTATTCTGACTCTATTAAGGGCCATGTGACCTATAACGCTAACAAAACTATTTAAAAAAAACTTAAACCATGTTTGTTTTTGTCTCTCTCTAGTGGTAGTGACTCTATTAACTACTTACACTATCAGTACTTCTTAGGATCTATTGATATGTATCACTCTTGTCTAAATCATCCAAAATAATTTTCTCTTACAACTTGTCCTACTGTCTCTACTTTGCTGGAAATACATTTATTTTTGTCTTATCCTTTGATGTATTGTTATCTAACCATTTGATGTATTGTTATCTAACCATTTTAGCATTCAATTCTGCTTTACTAACTTTCTAATCAGGTTGTTTTTTGTATTTATTTTTGCAACACTCGATGAACAAATCATATTACAAAGGGACTGATGATTCTATTTCTCCCACTAGAAAACCTTTAAAACACGAAAAGAACAAAACTAGCACGAGATAGACTAGCACAGAAGAAGAGAAGAACACAAAGACTAGCAATTCACATACAAAGCTTCTAATTACGAGTCCAAATCTCAAAGAAGAAATGGACTCGAGTAAACACCAAAACAAGAACAAAAAACCAACTCATCATCATCCATCCCCCAAGAAGGCATGAGACTACCATGTGATGATGTGAGCATATAGTGTGTCGTGAACTAGCAGAGACGAGGACAGCAAAGAATATTATTGATCATGGCAGAGGAGAAAGAAATAAAGAAGGACGAAGACAGCACAATGAGTCCTCATCATCAAGACATCACCTCCCCCACAAACCCAAACCAAAACCAAAACCCAAGGTAGCAAAAAAAAAAAAAAAATTACAGTTCGATAGTTTCAACTATTCGAGTTTTTTTTTAACTTGATATACTCAACTTTGATAGCTACCAACTTTATATCCTTAATTTTAAAAATGATAAAATTATTTCACATTTTTTCCCTTCTTCTCCATACCGGCTGCCACCATCCTGCCGCCCCCACCATGTGACTGCACCACCCCTGCTCTCCCCTCGGCCCCTCTCCGTGCCGTGCCCCTAACCCCGCCCCACCTCTCTCTTCGTCGCGTGCGGGTCTCCGTCGTGGGCGAAGAGAGAGGGAGGCGGGGTTAGGGGCGCAATGTGGGGAGGGAGCTGGGGTCGCGGGTGTGGTGCAGTTGCGACGTGGAGAGGGGCCGGGGACGCAGGGGTTGTGCAGCAGCAGGATAGGGGCGACAGAATGGTGACTGCCGGTGGGAAGGGAGGAGGGGTGGAGAAAGATGATAGATAATTTTGTCATTTCTGAAATTTATAATATCAAATTGATACCTATAGCATTAAGTGAAAAAATTGAATAGTTAAGTATATCTGGTTGTAATTTAATTTTTTTTTAAAAACAACGGGATGGTTGAGAGGGTGGAAAAGGAAGTTGGTATTCCTAGGTTTGGCATGGATCACGCTGTGACGTAACGGTCACGTGAGTTGGATTTTTAAGGGTATGTAAGCGTTGGACTGTGCATGGATAGTGAGCAGTGCAAGTGGGTCTTGCATGGGGGCACGTGAAGGGGGGTGACCCCATGAACGTGCTTGCGTCACATGCATGGTGGGCATCCAAGTCTGGGGAAGGGAAGGGAAGGGAACGGGAAGGGAAGGGGGGGGGGGACACTGCTCTGCTATAGTAGAGCTGCACTCTGCAGTCACGCACCAACTCTGCAGTTCCTTTCTGCTGCAGCTGGTACTAAAGGATGAATTTTGGACGATGATTGATAGAATACTATATATGGGAACAGGCTCTCATTTCACAGCAACAAGCATCAATATTTGTACTGGACATGCATGTATCAGACGTGATATAAATATGACATACTATTGGTACACTATTACGCTGGTCTCGTCAAAATCATCATGTCTGTGGTATTCATGCAACATGTACGTATAGGGCTCATTTGGATAAGTTTGAATATGTTTTCAATATCTTTCTCGTAGAAAATAAATTCAACATTTTTATACTCATGTTTGGTTTGGTTGAAAATAGGTACTTTAAAATTTAGAAACTTTCATCCCATGTTTGATTTGCAAAGGAATAGAAATATTAATTTATTTAATTTTTCTTTAATATTCTTTCATTAATTTTATAATGATTTACATGTTTCTGATAGAAGTTGAAAATTTGAAAATAAAAAGAGAGTATAACCGTCCAAACAAAATAACCAAACATCATTCCTAGGAAAGGAAATCTATTTCCAAGGGGGGTTTGGAAATAGATTTTCCAGGTCAATGAGAATAGCTTTCCCCCCTAAGCCCCTCCTACTCCCTCATCATTCCCATTCCTAAACATACCAAACATGGATAAAGAATTCAAAATCCATTCGCAATCCACAAAAACTTGAACCAAACGCCCCCATATAGTGAAGACGAACGAGTTTATTTTTGTTGGACTGTTGAATGTCCATATTTTTACTTAAAAGTTGTCGGGATGGACCATGGTCGAAGACAGCCAAGACGACCGTCCAGGACCGACTAATCCGAAGGATCCAAAAAATTATTGTATATATAAATATATTAATATTTTTGTATTTAAAATAGATATAGTATGTTTTATGAGCCTTACTTAACACAAAATAACTACGGTGTAGTGGGTTACTACGTTAGGTTTGTTGTATTTGCATATATGAGGTCCTTAGTTTAATTCTTGATAATGATAGTTTTTTTTTAATTTACTTTTGTTTTTATTTTTATTTTATTTTTTACATTATGTATGTGCCCAATTTTGGAATTTGGTCTCGAGCTCGAACTCCCATGCATGATGTCAGGACCGGTTCTGAAAGTTGCCACATGTCAAATTAGTGATCAAAACTAGTGTGGATGTTCACAAAATTATTTTTAAAATAGTTTTAGGTTAAATAAAAAAGATAAATGATAATAGTGTAAGAGCAAACATCTATCCTAATTTTGGTAGATAAACAAAAGAAAAATCCAACAGCTAGCCTTCACAATTCATCATATAAGGGTTGAATAATGATATATAGCGACGCCGACATGCACCAAGAACCGATACACAATTTTTTTTACATATATAGTGTGTATGAGTGTGCGTGGGCCCTATAGTAGCGATATTTTGTCATGACCCGTAATACCACTGTACTTAAGGAGAATGCATGAGATTCCAAAATATTTGCATATGAGATTAAACCTAAAAATATTTTAATCTCTCGTACAATTTCTTCTATTTGAATTGGTATTACGGAATACTGACATTATGGAATCATAATACTATTCTTAGAGCATCTCCAACCCTATTGTCTTGTTAAGTGTTGTGAGTCTTAGGTGGCACCTATATGACATGAGCCACAAAACAATGTCTTGTTTATGTAGCAAAATTATATCTCAAAAGACAATGAGATAGAAAAACTCTCTCCAATGCAAAAGTATTGAGAAGACAATAAAAAGTATTTTTTCCAACTTCCAAGGTAACTTTTAAGACAACTACTTATCTTCTTTCTTTTTTCTAATATTTTTTATTCATAATTGATGACATGGAAGAGAAGACATTGTCAAGTGCATTGTCTAGAACAAGACAATCAACTTCACAATGTCTTCTTTAATTTTTGCCACATAAGCTTCACAATTGACTTGACAATTGCATTGTAGAAGAACTTTTGAATAAAATTTTGTCATTCCTATATGGCATTAACTTTTTTCCAAAGTCACAATAGGGTTGGAGATGCTCTTATAGTAGGTTTCGTAGGTGGAATCATGTAGGAGCCGGGTGGGCTTCAACTCGTCCAATTTTATTTTATTTTGTATATTTTTTCATATCAATCAGTCTACACATAGACCACTTCAGTGCACCCCAATTCAAATTTCTGGTACGTCTAGGCATATTGAGTCATTTAGGCCACGTTTGGTTCGCGGAAATAGAGCCTGGGGAAAAGAAAGTGATTCATTTACTTTATTTGGATGCCAAAGGAAATGAGAATGAAAGGAATTTGGTTCCCAAAAGGAAGAAAAATATGGAGGAAAATGGTTCCTCCCACTAACCCAAAGATTTATTTTCCTCCTCTAAGGAATCACTTTCCTCCCCAATTTTCTTGGTTCTACCAAACATCGAAAAAAATTTAATTGAAATTATAATTTCCAAAAAAAATATATATTAAAGAATCAATTTTCTTTCCTTCCCTTTTCGCGAACCAAACAAGGCCACTAGATTGCTGGCTCGCTCATTCACTCCTGCTGGGCAGCTAGGCCAGTAGATTGTTGTGGATATGTGGTTTAATTCTATAAGAGCATCTCCAGCCCTATTGTGAGTTTGGAAAAAATGGTTGCCACATAGGAATGACAAACATTTTTTTTTAAAAGTACTTCTCCAATGCAAATGTGAAATAAATTGTAAAGTTGGCATAGCAATGACATGACAAGAAGAATGTGAAGTTGGTTGTCTAGATCTAGACAATGCACTTCACAATGACTTTATGTCCACATCATCAATTATGAATAAAAATATATATATATAAAAAGAAGAAATGAAAAAGTTGTCTTGGAAGTTGAAAAAAAAGTAATTTTATTGACTTTTCAAACTTTTGCATTGGAGAACATATTTTTATCTCATTGTCTTGTGTGAATGTCATCTTGTCACATAGGAAAGACATTGTCTTATGTCTCATGCCACATAAGATTCACAACACAAAACAAGACGATAGGGTTGGAGATGCTCTAAAGGATCATATCTGAACCTGTTACTATTTTTGAGGAGAGTACTAGAAAAGGGAGGTCCCCCAACTGATCCCTCCCTCCATGGCTAGCTGTCGCCCAATCCATCCTTGTGATCCTCAGTAATATACAGTGCAGTCTGGCCATGCCCATGTTCTTCTCTTCCCACCCACAGTTGACAAGAACAAAGTATGTTGGAGCCAGAGACATATGCCTCCTCATCTTTTACATGAGCATGATCACCATCAGTGTGTAGTAGTTGAAAAAAGAAAGGTTTCCAAGAATTTGCAGTACTGGCCAGTTTGGCTTCATTCTCCAATAGTCCAGTGCATACTTTAATTATCAGCGGTGTGCCAACAACTTGTTATTGTTTCTCATCAATGTTTCCAGAGCTTGAACATATGCACACACAGTTGTCTTAGAAAATGTTAATTAGAATCAGGGATACGTCTGTGGCTGAAGATGTTTGGTTTGGAATTTGGACATGCCAATTGGCAGCCTACTATGTAGCTAGCTATGTGTCAAGTGTATTGAACATGTGCACTTCATGATGATCAACAGTAGGGATATACAATCATAGGGTCCATCATCAATTTGCCATTGCTCTAGGATGGTCCAGCTAGCATAGTGCAAGCCAAGTCAAAACTCCACAGAGAAAAGTAAGTGCGTCCAGGGAGCAAGGAACACAAATATGAACTGGAGCTTGAAATTTCCCCATGGTCAGCTGCAATAATATAAACTGTCGCTTGAAATTTATCCACAGTTGACAAAGAACAAATATTACTCAACTAATTAACCAGACTAGTTACCGCAAAATTTCAAACAAGGACTTGAAGATGTCAACATGATAACAGAAGAACCTTAATCAACGACAAGAATATGAAAGAAAAAAAAACTAGACAAATGCATATTTACCTCCTTCCAAAATTATCAGACAGCTAGTATATACTAGGGCACCATTGCTAATTCAAGACTTGAAGTGCTGAATTATAAACTTAAAAAACTATTATTTCATGCAAATACAAACAATCAAGAAAAAAAGATGTTTACTTTCAGCACAGTAAGAGTGCGCGTGTATGAAGTTTGTTTTTTTTTTCCCTCCCAAGTAACAAGATCATGCAAAAAGATTAATAATAACAAGCAAAGTAGAAATGTGCTTTTAAACTTGGAGCAGATCAATAACAACATTCTTCTAGCCACATCGTCTACAAGAAGAAGAAGAAGAATTTAACTTTGGTAGACACAGATATCCAAGAAGAATTTAATTTTGTATAAAAGAGAATTTGAACTTAAAAGGCCCACGCATAGTTATTGCCGACAACCAACAGCCGTGCATAGGTAAGAAAGTTCTAAATATCTTGCAACTGCTGACAGTCGACAACAAAGGATTAGTATCAAATGTAGAAGCCACCATACACCAGCTACACAAGAAATTTGACACATCTTCAGGTCCGATATGCAGCATTACAAATTACTCAATGGTCAAGGGCAACTTCCAATTTATGTGCCAAACTTGAACTACATGTAGAATTTCAGTTCATTATCAAATCCACATTCAAATAATGTGAGACATAATAAATGTTGGTAATATAAAAGCAAAAATTGTTTCATTAATCAAATTTATCTCACATTTGAACCATACAAGAAAGAACTAACATTTTTCCCTTTCACATTACATTGTTCATCAGATGTAGCCCATCCCTTAGTTCTTTGCTAATCTGTCAGGCCATCAAAATCACTCCAAACAGATGGCTAATCTATACAACTTGGTTTTTGTCTCCAATAACCTCAGCCAAGAAACTGGGGTCATCCAAGAGAATACACGTGTCACAAGAATATGTTGAACTTGCCATCCATCTTTTTCTTTGCCATCATCTATATATAACCATGGGCTTTTCTATGGGGAAAAAGAAAACTCTTCTTCGTGATCCATTATGTACATACTCTCAATGGATTCTACCGATTAGCTCCTCAAATGAAGAAGGGACCACTCAAAGTAAATCCAAAATGGGAGGTTGCTCCGAGCGAGATGCTTGAGCTAGGCCTGCATGCCCTTGGTTCGTACCTCGTTCTCTTCCAATGGTACTTGTTGGAGGCGGTGCAATTCGAGGTGTTGGCTGCCCGCTGTTCGCTGAGGCAAATATGGACCCAAGATCTCCTGTTCGATTACCATTGCTGCTGGCATCCGAGTATCCCATGCCCAACAATGGGTTCGAGTTCCCGATGCCCAGTAGTGATTTTGAGTTCCCTATAGAAGTGTTACTACTGTAAGTCCTTTGTTGAGGCTTCGCCAGCCCAATAATATGGTTGCTGTCATCAATGAAGCCTAACCCGCTCATGTTAGGCCCTGAGGTTCCATTGTAAATTGTGGACTTGGTGGCAAACCCTGTATTGCTGCTACTGGATGAATTACTTGGCCTCATAGGCCAATTGGCAAAAGGATCTAACTCGTCAAAACTATTACCGGGATGGGCTCCAGTGTTCTGGTTCTGTTTCTCTTCAACAATTAATTGAGTGGCGAAAGCGGTAGAAGTAATTGGAGGCGGCGACTGAATGTCCTCTGTAGTACGTGATGAAGTTTGCTGGTTAACGGTTGATTGTGAAGATGCCATAGGAGTCGCACTTGCAAGAGCAGGCTGTGAAACTGTTATTGGCTGCTTGACTTGCTGGTTCGGATCCGAAGAAGAGGTAGCAGAAGTTCCCCTACTAATAGGGCCCCAATGTTCATCCCTTGCTGGACTGCTCTTTGAGGAAGAGAGAGGCAAGCTTGGCTTGTGAATTGGTTCAGAATGGAGACCATTAGCTAGTGGAGGTGAGACTTTAACCTCTGGAACACCAGCATCAGTGACAGTCACTCCTCGTTTTTCTTCAATCTTCCTGCAGAAGACAAATCAACACCCAGAGTACACATAAGCGTAGGTGCAGAACGGTCAACAGCAGTACACCGCTGCAGTGTTTGCAAGATAAAGTATAGCATGTTTGTCAAGTAATGGAACCAGATCACCTAGACAGCGCAATGCATTCACTCGTACCTGATTATAGTGCACGGATCATAATTCTCTAGGAAGTTTATACAGCAATCAGAGTATGATCCATATTAACTTAAACTAAGAGCTATTCCATGTTGGCGTATGGGAAACAGAATAATCAACAAAAGAAAACTGTAAAATCAATTGAAAAAAATAGAGAAATGGAACACAAATTTACGAATAAGGGTCACGGAGAGCAGCTGTAAATTCCATTCGAACAAAAAGGGACAGACCTTATGAACTAATGATACAGACATCCTAATTATAGTAAACATTTGATATAATTTACATATGTCACAGTTCCCACACCTATAGCCACCGAACAAATCAACAGGGAACACTATACATATGAAAGTAACAAAATTTGTAAATGACTTACCATCCATCTTGAGGTAGTTGTATCATTCGTTCAAATTCCCTAGCAACATGTAACAGCAATAAGATCAAAAAGCCTTTACTCCAAGGACTTGGGTCGGCTATACCAATCATTTCCATTCATTTCTCTATGAGTCCTTCATGCATTAAAGTAGCATCATTGTATTGTCATTTACAGCCTCTATCAAGGTTCATTTCATTTCACCCTCATCCAAGGAATACCTTTTGCAAACTCCTCAACAGGATATTCATCATGTATTCTGACAATAACATATTTTCCCTAACGAAAGAAAAGTGGAGTTTAATAAAGAAACCCCAGTGGCCACAGCCCACAAGGATTTTCGCACCCTGCAACCTTCTCCAAGGAAGTGTAAAACACAAGAAAAACAACCCACTTTACACACAAGAGCACAGGATTCGAGTACTTATAGAATTTATCCCTATTGCTGATAGCTGTTCAGTTATCACTGCAGAAAAGGGGAGATGATAAAGAAATAAAAGGAATAACGCTAAAAGTGTTTACAATTTACTATAGAATGTGGTTTTTTGGTTAAATCTTAAGTAGATACGCTACCAAAGAAAAATACCTAACTAAGGGGAAAAAAAGAGCTACATACCGCAGCTACTGTAGTCTTAAGGGCCAATCCATGAACACAAGGCAAGATTGCTTGCTTAACCAGCTGCAGAATAGAAAATTTAGTGTTAACATACAGAATGGGGACATACATATTTAACCAGCTGCAGGAAGAAAATGTCTAGTATTAAAATATAGAGTGCAGGTGTACAATATTTAAAATTTGAGACCCTCGTATATGTAATTAATGACAACCAAGAGAATAATTGAAATGCTCCAAACAGACCAATGAAAACTATAGTTCATGGTTTAAAGTATCGGCCGATACCGATCCGATACGGCCCATACCGATACGGTTTGGCATGTCCCGATCCGATACGGACCAATTGCCGATACTGATCGATACCGACATTGGGGGTCTCTTTTCCGGTCAATTCGACAAAGAAAATTAAACGAAAAAGACAAATCAGCAAGGGTTTAAAGCATAATAAGGTTGTAAAAGCATGTAAAAGAAGAAAATCGATCTATTATATGTAAACCAATTGGTAAGGTTGACTACTATTTCATTTAATTTCAAAATTACTAAAAAATAACACTGAAAATACTTAAAATTATGCCTAAATATATAAAATATATGTTTTTAAATGTAAATAATTTATTAACAATTATTTGTTTTCCGATACCAAAAAATCCGATACTCCGATCCGAAACCGCCGATACTACCGATATCGCCGATACCAATACTTATAGAAATAGTCCGATACCGATACTGTGAACCTTGCTATAGTTAAACCAAACTATGCTCAAAAGAATTAAGAACTAATTTGAGTAGGCATTCCAAACAGACAAGGTCTGTAAGCATTGCTCAAAATTTCAGAATTTCAGACCCCCTAAGTAATTAATGACGACCAAGAGAGTAATAGAAACGCATAAAATTATCTCTTTCAATTATTATGACTGAGCAAATATCAATAATCTGGGTACCAATGAAAACTATTGGGAAACCAAACACAGCTCAAAAGGATTAAGAACTAATTTGAGTATGCACTCCAAACAGACAAGGTCTGTAAGCGTTGCTCAGTTTCTGATCCACTCAATTGAGTCTAACTACAGTAGTATGTTATTTTGGTTCAGGCTTAAACTCCCTGTGAACTTTAATGTTTCATTTACAGGGTTACAAAGAAAACTAGTTGAATAATGAAGGAGAAACTTACAATATAAGCTTACTGAAATATAATAATAAAAAAAGTGTACATCCCTCGTTTTCTGCACTTGTTTCGAGTGGGTAAGATTGCAGGTATGTCCAATGGACTTTTAACCTGTCTTGGTTCGCTACTTAGCCCCCATCACCTTCTTCCTCAACTTCATCATTGTGCCTAGTCGTGGTGATACTTCTTTCTGCCCAATTGTGGTGACATCTCAATTGCTGCTAGTCAGTGTCAAACACTATCAATGTTAATTATATTCGTTTTACCATTGCAACTACCTCAATCTTTGACATCTACTAGGCTATTTGTCTAGGACAATCTATTTCAAGTTCAAGAACCTTGGGACACGCAGAAGGCCAAAACTACGTCCAGAAGCCAGCTGAAGAGTTCAGCAAAAGATAATAACACAGTGCTGTCCACCCTGACAGCTTCAAAACTACAACAGAATAGGAGCCACAGATGGAATTTGAGATGATATGAGAACTTGTGGAAAGCAGACTTCCAGGTATTAGTTCATCTCTTTACACTTCCATGTGGTTTAGCCAAACTATATATGGTCAGTTTCGAAGGACAAGGTCCGGGATCTATGCAGAATAGCAGCATAAAAAACTGCAAGAAACCATACTATCAGGGGTCCGGCGTTGCAGGCCTGGCAGGGCAAAGTCTGGAACTGCAGATTCCAGACCTGCCACCGACTAAGATTCTTGCAGCCAATTTGGTGTTCTTTCAAAGAGTTTCTCTGATTTATTTCATAGGACTATGGCTTAATTAAGTTACGATACCCCACACGATTGAAATGGGTCTGAGAAACCATAAAAAGAAATATAGATCCAAGGATAACAAATTAAAATCTTGGACACCTGAAAAGCTTGTATCTTCTACCTCCTTCTAATGTGAAAATTCCACTGTTAATAAAATCTCTAAACGTAATGGTTGTGCTTGTTCAACGTAGATTTGGGATCACAATAGCTCTCCTGCCAAATGATAGATGTAAATCAATGTTTACTGATTGTTAATGCTGGTTTGTTGCCCAATTTGTTTCCGCAGATCTTCGCCTCCATCTCTTCTGTTGTTCATGAATTCTTTATACCTTTGATTTGTATTACATATTGACTTCCAAGTATCTTTTTTATATTATATGAGTAGCTTTTATAGACAATAATGCCCATCCACATAATTACAACATTAACAACAACAATGAATAGAGCTAAAACAGTCGGATAGACACCACAAATTTTCTTTCTTTCTCACAAATGCAAGAAAGCTCCTAAGAGATCTAATGAGGCATTGACCATGTCAGAAAGGTTGATAAGGCTTGCATTCCTAGCATGATACAACATCATAATAATTTCCATATTGGTAAAGGAAAACCACCCTATGTGTAAGATAAATAATGAAAAATGAAGTCACAGGTCAGGTTGGTACAAACAAGAAACCACATGAAGATGCCATGTTTAAAGAGAAAAGAAAGTAATTGCAAGGATAAACTGTGTACAAACTCATCTTATAAAGTTAGCTTGATTTACAGAAGATAAATACCTAAAAGTATCTTCAAACAAATATGCCAAGATTGACACTGAAAATGGAAATCTATTATTAACAATCAAGTTCATGCTAACCATAATTATAGTATATGGCAAATCAGTCTCAGGTAAAACATCACCTATATCTACTAGAACAAGCTTGTTAAGGTGATGTGAGCCAGCAAAGCCCTGAAAGGCATAGATGGGGCCTCATGGCGGGCAAGGCAGGGGCCTTAAAACTAATTTTTTTGGATGGGCAATAGTTAAGACAAACATGTAGTTTATGATTGGGAATTGGTGTTGAGGTGTGACCATGCAGGATTCTGATCTTTTATTTCTACTTGATGTAATGTTTTGAACTTTTTCCAATGATTTGAGATCTGATGTTATTTCAATGATAATATTAACACCTAAACATAGAAGTGGAATTATCGTCATAGTCGTCGGCATCTCTCTTCAGTTGGTAGAATTAGGACATCAAAAGTTAAAAGAGGAGTTGATTCGGGGAGTAACAGAGAAAGTCAGAATTAGGAATCTGAATTACTCTTTCTTATTTAATTTCATGTGGTTGGGCTTGGGGTTGGCCTTGGCCTCGGGCATGAGCATTTTTCTGTTGATATGTGGGTTGAATTCAAATTCAAGGCCGAATAAGCGGCCAGAAGCCTCAAGGCGGCTGCCTCATGTAGCTAAGTGGGTGCCTCATGACCAATCCTCCTAAATCCTTGTTGCTTAGGCGCCATCATGACCAAGACACATAAGCGACAACTTTTGAAAGCTTGCACCGGAATCAGTTAAGACAAGGTCATGTTCAATATCCAACCTTGTCTGTTAATATTTAATTTCATACGGTTGGGCTTGGGCCTGATCATTTTTCTGTTAATATGTGGGTTGAGTTCAAATTCAAGGCAAAATTAAGCGACCAGAAACCTCAAGGCGGCTGCCTCATGACCAATCCTCCTAAATCCTTGTTGCCTAGGTGTCATCATGACCGAGACACATAGGCGGCAGCTTTTTGAAAGCTTGCACCAGAATCAGTTAAGACAAGGTCGTGTTCAATAACCAGTGCAGCAAGTTCTTCACAATAGGAACCAATATTTCATGTCAGAGAAAATTCTGAGGCTGCACCACCACAACTACAAAGATACAATAAAATGATGAAATCAAACAACAATATATGATCCTATGAATACACCGTGTCTATCCACAAGAATCACTCAAGTGTCGTTTCACCAGTAGCTCACAGTAGGGTGAAGAGAAATTTATGAAAACCGAACTTCAATCGAACCATTTAATTGAAAACTGAACCGAACACAATTTTGTAAAATCGAACCAAACCTAACCAAAACGGTTCTGTTTTCGTTAATTCGGTTTTTGCATACTAGACTAGGCTTAGGGTTAATTTGGTTTTGCCGGCCCTTTGCATAAATTAATTGGCCGGTATAAGATTTATAGTAAAATTTTCACAACAAAATTTTTCTGTCAAATTTTACAACAAAAATTAACAATAGTCAAATTGTAGATAAGTAACAGAATATACAAATGTAATATAGCCAACTAAATACAATTTTACAAATGTTAAAGATAGCTACAAGCCTACACCACAGATCAAAAATTTTAATTCCACTTTTGGAATACAATGATATATATATATATATATATATATATATATATATATATATATATATATATATTATATATATATATATATATATATGGATCTGAAGGTAGATAAGTAATTGTAATTTGGTTTTTGGTTTGGGTCGGTTTTCAAAGCCATAAACAGAAACACGAACCAAATAGCCGAAATTTCCATAGCCAAAACCAAAAACCGAACCGAATAGCTTATATCGGTTCGGGTCAGTTTTGGACCGAGATATGCTCAGCCCTACCTCACAGAATATAGTGTTCTTATGACTGAGCTTCAAAGTGAATCAATATTTCATGTCATAGAAACACTTTAAGGAGACTGCACTTAAATTACAGAGAGACCAATTGATTGATCAAATAAAATAATACTATATAAGAAATTTAAGTAAAGAATTAAAAAAATGCATAATTAGTTTGCATGTAATGGACAACAGTGATATAAAACAAGGGAACCCACATGTTATATATAACATTAGACACATCTATTGTTTACCAAATAGGACAGGACATAGCATTTTGCACCTGGCTATCAAGTTGCCTTGCAAGGGGTACAGTTATACGCAAAACTTCTTGTATACGAGCATCAGTATCGTCATAGGCTCGAACAAGAACTGGAAGGAGATGTGAAATCAAGTGCTGCTGACTAGCCTGTCGGGAACACAATGCAAGTCAGAGTGCAGTCATGGACATGAAGGAAAAAAAAAGAAGGGAAATGTATAGCACATCTGCACGTACCGCTCATTAGGACTGACAAGAAGTAATCTTCAAAAATGATAGTATAAACATCTAAGAAGGCAAAAATAGTGATAGGATGTTTAACCAAAAAAAGGTTGCAGAAAGGTCCTAAATAGTGTGAATCCAAGCAACTTCATGTATACAACATTTTCCGACAGATGTTAAAATGCCCTCCAAAAGAAACCAAAAATGTATATCACATATTTTATTACTTCATATTGCTGCCACTTAACCTTGTTCATATGCTCCCCTCCCCCTCCCCCCCCCCCCCCCCCCCCCCCCCCCCCCCCCCGGCAAAAAAGAAAAAAGAAGGAAAAGAACGACTTTGCAATTCGAACATTGAATAAATACGTGCACGTTTACATCATGGTATACATACATTGTGTACATCACCCTTAAAACAAGAGCAAAAACTTCATCACACTGATAAACAAATGAAGACCTCATCTATGTGTAGTTGTAGGAATGCAAGACTAACATTCATAACTAAGTTGTAAGGCAAAATGACCTCACTGCTTTATTGGCTAATCCTATCTGCATCAACAATCAGATCAAATGCCTTTCCAGAACATCCATCCTCCACATTGTACTTAAAAATAGAGATGAGTAGTCTTCTACTAAATCTGTCCTTGAACTTCAAGAGCTAAAATCATGTGCTCGAAACACATTATAGAACACATCTTTCATTTAACGTCAAAGCCACTACATGATGTCCAGAACCAATCAAGACAATAAGCTGGGTACCAAATCCTCCTTTTGCAACTGACAAGAATATTACCAAACAGGGAATATTGCCTAAAGAACTGTTACACGTAAGGAGCATCTCTTGGTTGATGTATGGAAGTAGCTTACAAATTTATTTTTGCAACAACAAACTTTCAATATAACAGTTCAAGACACGGAAAGGGACGTTTTTATGTCGTTAATATTGTAGATATTGCACTTCCTTCTAGCAGATTGGTTATAGCAAAAATTAAAATTGGACTTTCCAGGGACTATCTCTAGCCGCTTTTATGCCTTGCCTATGTAATCTAATAAAGATTTCTAGAATGTCTTCAACTTACTGCATCTCTAAAGAATTCTAAGCAATATGATTGTTCTGAAGCTAACTGATAAAAAAGAGAGTAGAACGAATTTGTAACTGTAGCATACATCATAGAATGAGCTATTAGATCCAAAAGCAGGCAAAAGATTTCAAGCCTTGTAGTACAAGCATGTAACGAGTAGTCATCATCTACATAAACATAAATTTTTGAATGCTACATTGAGTAAGAACATAACCTCAGGAGATATGGCTCGATGAATAAGGTGAGCATTATTGTGAAGAAAAACTAGAGATTCTGAAACTTGGAGAAGCACATGTTTGACCTCCAACAGCCCCATTTCCTGCATTACATATCGAGGTGTCACACCAATTGAAAAAACGAGATGCATGAATTGCAGTATCATATATTAATGCCGGTCAACAGACATAATTAGCAGGGTGTACGATTATCTAGTAGAATAGCATAATTCGGGGCACAATAAAAAATCTAGCTTGTAAACATAAACAAGGACAACTAGACCTCCACAGCCCCACTCGAGACCCTGTAGACAGACCATATAGACCCCGTCCTACCCAAATCTCATGCGTAGGCAGAAGGCATTTGTTATATGATCTACTCAACCTTCCCTGACGGTAAGGAATACACTATATACCACCCAAATCTCAACAGTACTTAATGTAAATGTTACCGTTGTCTACGTTGCACCTGACATGAAAGGGAAACAGCATGATTCGGACAAGGCGACACGGATTTGGCACCTCTTTTAGTGTTTACTAGTGTAATCTTAAGTGTATGTGACATGTTCGATACGTGTTTGATACTATGTGACACAGCCACATATTTTTGGAGTGTACGTGCTCCTAGCCACCGTTGAACCACACGGCGTGGTGTTTTTGGTTCTAAGGATGACGCTATCTGCCATCTTGACAGGAATAAGTAGCTAAATTAAATAGTAGGGAAGACTACAAGAACACTTTGCTATATTAGGTGCTAAGTCCTCTAGTCCATCAAGCCGGTGTAGCGCTCAAACTGCATTTGCATATTAAGGAACAAGCTCATGCCTACAATGAAGACACGCCCATGACCTAAATAAGTGCTCAAGGAACTATAGCTGTAAGGCCCCATGAAGAACGAACGGTCGAAAATCCGATCCACGCAACACTAGGACACCCCAAAACTACTGCAGTGGCCGCATATTCGTGTCCGTGCTACACAACTTCTATCACTAATATCAAATGCAGTTGATTTCCTTGTAATGTGGCGAGCGAGAGAGAGAGATCGGAACGCACCATCCCCTTGAGCTCCTTGCGCACCTTCCCCACGTTCTCCAGTTTCCCAAGCGTGTTTGCGACGGACGCGAACAGCGGCTCGGTGACCATCGCCATGGCGTGCTTGCTCTCGTCGAGCGCCTGCACGACGTGCACGACCCCGGGGTGCCGGATCCGGACCATCCGCGCGGCGTCGGCCCTGACGACGTCGAAGAAGCCGTCCTCCGCGGCCTTGGAGAGCTCGGCGCGGGCGCGCTTGTCGAGGAGCCATACGCAGACGAGGGGGTACTGGGTGGAGGGGGCTGGGCGGGGGCGGGCAGAGTAGAGGAGCCAGTGGAGGCCGTGGCCGCCGGAGCCGACCTGGTCGAGGAGGTCGTAGTCCTGGAGGGGCCGGTGACCTCCTGGACGGTGGTCTGGACCGTCTTCTCGATGATCGCGGCGGTCTTGGCTAGCGCCTGGGTTAGGGTTTTCATGTTGAGGGACATGGCCGATCGATCGGGGGAGAAATTTAGGGTTTGGATCTCTAATTTTTCTTCTTCTTTGATCATTGGGAATTTTTGGTAGGATGCTTTGTGATGGAGGGAGATGGTGATTTCATGAGTTACTTGGGTTTACTCAACACTTTCCATGATAAGCAATCTTCTTTTTGGAAGCAAAAGTGTCATTTGATAAATTTAAATCCTAAGCAGTATTTAAGCGTAAAGGAGATACCAAATTAAAAATATATAAATATTTTTGATGAAAAGATGGTTAAAATAGGTTTTGGTCAATTATTTTTAAATTCTTAGGGTCTGCTTGGTAACGGTGTTTTTACCGATTTTGGGGTATTTTTCAACCGACCGTTTATGAAAACCTCTGCTTGTTAATTTTTTTGAGGCACCGGTTTTGGTCGGCTCAAAAACTCCCCAAAACCCAAAACCGGTGTAATGTATTTTTGGATGTTTTATAAACACCCCAAATCGGTGGGTTTTGAGCAGTTCTATTTTTTATTCCATTTATATCCTCACAAAAATATATATAATTATAACTACTAATACCCTTCCCTATTTAATTTATTCGTGTAAAAAAATTTCAAAACCGCTCATTAGTGAATTACCAAGTGGTTTAAAAGCCGCTACTTAAAAAATCATCCAAAATCGGATCCCGGTATTCTAAAAACACCTCATAACCGCTACCCCTATAATTGCCAACCAGCATCTTCTATTTGACTTTCATTTCACAATAGATTGTTAAAGTGTGGTTTGGTGCATAGTTGAGTTCTTAAAGTTCGAACACCCAGAGTCGCGCTATTTTCTAATTGACTTTACTTTCATATTGTGACAAAGAAAAAACAAAGACATTTCATTTTCATGTTAAATGACAGAGAAGTACAATAAACAAAATAAAATATACCAATAGATTCTGACATATATGCTTTGCTAAGCTATGTTAAGAATTACGATGCTTGTGCACGCTTGGAGAATAGACCAGGATTACTACCTGCAAAATAAACATTGAATCTGTCCATTTAAGCTAAGAATTTTGCCATTCTGCAAAGTTTTTATGAGATTGAGAACAGTTTGCCAATAAATATTTCTATTCCAAATTTGCAACATTAGAAACTAGTGACTGAGATAGAACCCAGTAATTATTTTCAGAAACATCAACCTATCCATTTCACCCAACACAGCAATTCATGTTGCATTGCTTTGCCTCTATTGTGTCTGCCAAGTCACAGTATCTGTTAGGCATCTTAGAGCTACGAAATTTCTATGAAATGATACAGTTTCCGACTTTGGTACCACTCCAAAGCTCAGTCTGCCGAGTACGAGCAACTAAAGTTGATAACTAGAAGTGTTTCGTATCACAAATGACATTTCATTGATAGAGAATAAGATTTGTGCAACTAAGCTAAAAGTGGATCATGGATGGCACACTCCGAAACTATAGTACGATAATCTTGGTGCTAAAAGGCAAAGAGTTCTCCTAACCGTGTCCTGAAACAGAACAACACTTTAAATACAATTCACTCATAGTTCAAGACAGTTGTTTAGGCCTGCTCCGAACATTCTCTCTATTATCCTTCCATTCACATACATAACAGTAAGAAAACCAGATATAAAATAACAATCCTTCCATCACATAGATAATAGAAACATAGATAATAGAAAGAAAACCAGATCTAAATAGCAATCCTTCCATCACATTGATAATAGGAAGAAAACCAGATCTAAATAACAAACATGAAAGTGGAATCTCTCCCAAAACTTAACTTTTGCCCTGTCGTAGCTCCGGGCGGACAAAATCTGCATCCTGAGGCACTGAAATATCAACAGTTGGCCTCAGTTGAGCGCAAACTTCAATGGCTCCATGAACTGGATCAGACAAGAAGTTGCTGAGCAGGTCCTGATTGATGGGTGAGCTCTTGTCAACTGCCACAAGTGCCTGCTGGGTAAGAATGTAATCAAACCGTGGAGCCCATTTCCTCGACCCCAATCTTGCAGTTGTGGAACAATTGTCAACCATGAATGAAACCCCACGAGCGTGCATGAAAGGATTCAAAGAATCCACAGCCTCAATCAAACTCTCATTAATGATTTCCGAGTATGAATGACCCTTCTTCCTCAGAACCTCAATCTGTAAATTAGTAAAAATAATGAGTTTTCAATAAATATTGAAGGGTGTGTTTGATTGCAAGGTGGAAAAGATATGGAAAATAAATTAATTCCATGGAATTATTTTCCTAGGAAAAAAAATTCCATGGAATTTTAAAAAAATTCCATGGAAAACTTAATTTGGGTGTTTGATTGTCATTATTTTCCATGGTAAATAGTTATTTTCCATGGAAAATGATATTTTCCTATGGGTTGGACAAGTTTCATTTTCCACCATTTTTGAAGAAAATATGGAAAATGATAGTTTTTGGGAAAATAATTCCATGGAAAATATAAGCTATCAAACACTACAATTGGTGGAAAATTTGTGATGGAAATATTTTCCATGGAAAAAAAGCCCAATCAAACACAGCCGAATAGATTTCAAGAGATTTAAGGTTGTTTGCTTCCAATCAGTGGATTGTACATCTTCTACAAGTTGGCAAATATCATAATCAAATAATTTGCTGCAACTTCTCCAAAACTGAACTTATCAACGATATGAATAGATTATGTAATTTTATATCTAACACTACTTGTGCAACCAGGCCAATGCTCCAAGGCATCACTAACAATGAGTGAAGGTATACCTGAGCCATCATTAAAGCCACATAAACCCCAGCAGTAAATGGATGCAACGGTCCCAAATCCCCTACAGGCCGGGTAGCACGAACTCGCTCGCCAACTTTCCACATACGACTCTGATCAATTTTTCCCATTGGGAATGCAGGAAGCCCGTCCTTTTCCTGTAACGCATAATGTATCTTACTTAAATCCATTTGTCCTACATCTTCTCATCTTATTATTGACGTATTTTACATATTCAGTGGCACATGATAACTGTAAATGTTTTAAACAAGCCCCTAGGGCAAGTAAACTGCAAGTGAGGGTAAATCAGATTTAAGATCTTACATAAAACCGTCGTCCGGCCAAAACAACGCTACGGATCTCATTTCCGCAGGCAACGTCTTCATAGCATTCGTACAATATGTCCATGCAAGGATAGTATGATGCACTATATGCCGCATCAAATTCTTTCTTCCCCTCCTCAGACAAAGAGTTGTACACAGAGAGCATTCCCTAAAATTATAAAGCATTTCCATTAATCCAGTGTTTGCTGTGACAAACTAAAGAGTAATCTCTGAGTGCCGTCTCTTCTTTGATAAGACAAATCATTGATAAAAATACCTTTGTTGAAATTGTTCTTGATACAATTCCAGTTACACACTCAACAGTGTTCTTGTAAGCCAGCTCTTCGCTCATTCCGTTCTCAGTGTACCTTCTAAATAGGGCCTCCACAATTCCATGGACAGCACCAAGCAAAATGCCTAGATCACCTATGAGTCAGACCTCAAGCAGTAAAAATATATGTGAAACACATAGCATGTTTTTGAGCTCACCGCGCTCCCCAAAGATGTCACTCTTGTATTCTTGCTCCAGAGTGGTCGCAAATGTGAAGGGAGATCCCAAAGCAACTGACCATCCTAGAGCAACATCTGTAGCCCTACCATCAACGTCCTTGGAACAGAATATAGATGGTAAGATGGTCCAACAGTTGCTAATCAAAGTAAAGAAATGAATGACCTTATTTTTTTTATAAAGGCTCTGTCATGAGAAACAAGTTTCTATGTATGAATACCCTAAAGGAAAAGTCTGCAGAGTGAGAAATATTATACCTGGTGGACTGCAAAACTAGAATTGATGCCAGCACCATTAACCTCTTTGCCCTGCACATAAAGCCTTCTAACCGAGGGACCCATTCCTTTGGGACATACAGCAATCACACTGATGTTCTTGGGGAAATCAAGGCCATTGGATTGTAAATGACCAAGAAGAAAACCATGTGACAGACCCAGGATGCTGTTTGGTTTCATGTGAGAGAAAATCTTTTCATAGTTGTCAGCCTGCAGAACAGTATAAAAAGGTGCACAGTTCAACCAATGTTCCAAAAGTGCCACTATATACTGGTAAATCATAAGTAGTTTTTCACATGTTCTACAATAGTCTTCAGAAAAACAAAAAAAACTGTAAAAAGTTGGGAACTAATGTTATATGGAAGAATATTAAAGGATTATGAGCAGCATATAATTTCATTGCAAAGCATACGAAAATATACTAATGATTCTAGAAGGTGAGTATAAAGGTCAAGATACAGATTTAATAAATCTACCATTTTGTAACCAGATCAACTAACCTGTGCGGCATCTGAAATCAATAGCAACAGAAGGTCGCTGCCTGAGACAGTTTCCCATATATCGCCCAAGGTTCCATTCTCTTCGGTAAACCCAGCAGCCCGTGCTTCATTGAAGGAAGAAGAACCTTTCCTCAGACCAATCTGCAAAAGAAGGCATAAACAGGTTACTACAGCATCATACACATGCAAAAAAAATATTGTAAACATATGGGAAGGAAATAGAATGTTACTAGGAATCTAGCTAGGGCCGAAGCAACAAGAATAATACGCTCACCCCCAAATAATTGGGGTCGGCAACATGATTACTTCCGGGTCTTACTTCATGCAGCTCAATTAAGGGAATTTCCTCTATTACATCAGAACTGGCATGATTTCCCTACCACCTCAATCCATGCTCATTTTGATTTTCCCCTAATCCTTACAACTCCTTAAAAGTGTTCCTAATTCTCCCAATATGGTGCATCCATCAGCACTGGATCAATTATCACATGCAAAAAAGAGGAGACATTTTGAGCCAATAAGGTTTTCCTGATCATGTTTTATAGAGACTAGAAAATAATGCACGGCTATGTTGTACTGGGCGCTAGGCGAGGCGAGGCGAGGCGACGGGCCACCCGCCTCGCCTAGGCCCCGTCGCCTAGGCGTCGCCTAAGCGCCCGCCCAGAATCTGCTGCTCTTGAATCAAAAAATTATGCATTTATGTATACAACAAATATGTAGTATAACTAATAAGCAATAAACATTAACCAATAAGCACAAAAGTAATATAATAAGCCAAAATGATGAAATAATAAATGTTCAACATCAAGAAAAGATAGTAAATATAATTGTGCGGGGCCCTAGGCGGGTCATTTTTTCCCTTGGGCGACCCTAGGCGGGCGACTAGGCGAGCATCGCCTCACCCAGGAAAAAATTTTCCAGGTTGAGGCGGGTCCTCTGTCACAGGCGCGCCTAGGCGTCGCCTGTGACAACACAGATGCACGGTCAGCCAAATGGCTATAATAACTGAATTTCATGACAATTTCTTAAAATCGTATGAGAGTTTTAGTAAGTATCTGCATTAGACACATTTTCATTAAATTACCCTATACTCTTCTAGGAACCCCATATCAGCTTTTATCCGTTGATCAAAACCATACATATATTTGTCTAGTCTGTATCTTCCAGTGATAGTCTCCGTCTTAGTATGGAGATAGCTTCAATAGTCCATCTTCAACAATTGTCTTTTTAATTCCTCATTGCTCTACCTCTCCTAAAGTTTCATATCATGATCCATAAGTTTAATTTCCTTTAATAGTAGATAAAACTTTGTATTCATTGAAGTGTTTCTCCTCCATTCATGAAGCATATTTTTGTTTTTATTATGTGATTTCTTTTAATTAGAAAGTCGGCTACATAACCTTAGTAACCAACCTCTTGTCTTCCAACATTTAATAAAACTCGATAAAAATGTCCCCAGGTCTTACAACTATAGAAGAATTCATATTTTTTATTCAAATTTTAAAAAAAATTAATTGAGGTGGAAAAACAAGTTGTGAGCATGATCAGTAGTCAGTAGGGAGTTCTTGGATTCTTGAGTATTCAATTCAAAGGACTCTGTGCTAAGAAACCTGAGGGGCTCAAATCGTTTTTCCAAGGCAAAAATCTATGCAATTAAACTACATTACTCAAAACGGTTGAAATTCACTTGGACTTGAATCCATGAAAGTGATTAAACATTTCAGATATCATTTGTATAGTTATTAAAAAATGAACTCGAACAAGTAAAGATGAGCAGTGTTCAGAAAGGCGACCACCTAGTGACCAATTGCCACCTTGCCCGTGTCAGGAATTTTTATGAGTGAGAAAATTAACTACTTAAACAAAAAAGATCAACAATAATAGGAATTGTTAATTGTCAAAATTCTAAAAATTTATATTAAGAACAAATTGTAAGGTCTTAGTTTATTTTTCCAATGTTGTCAAATCATGCTACATATCATGAATCAGTTTGCTTGATTATTCTATCATGCCTTAACATACATTATCCCATATATATATAAAAGGCGGCCGCCTAGGCGCTAGGTGCCGGGTGCCCGCCCGATGTCCGTCTAGTCCCCTTGACGTCCAACTATGCATGTTTTGGGGCTTTATGGATTTTTTCTGCAATTTTTAGAAGATTTTTTTGGATTCCTTTTGCTTTTTTGAACCGACTAGATCTAGGTGGCCGCCTAGGCACACGCCTAGGTGGGCTAGGCGCTAGGCGGAAAGTGCCCGCCCGACTAGCGCTTAGCGCTTTTCACAACCATGTACATATATATATATATATATATATATATATATATATAGAGAGAGAGAGGAAGGATCAAGATCCCCACACTTTTTGCATCCCCATGCATCTCCCTCATTTGCACCGTTGGATGGTGCTTTAAGTCATATAATCTTAACCGTTGATTTACCAATGGTTAAGATTAGATGACTAAAAGCACATCCAACGGATGTGAACATGGGGATGCATGGGGATGCAAAAATTGTGGGGATGCCTATCCTTCCTCATATATATATATATATATATATATATATATATATATATATATATATTGGAAATTTAATGTAACATATGTAAGGATAAATTGAACACATTTAATCAACAATATCATTAAACATCTACCTGGCAACCATTATAAATTAAAGTTGACAACTAACAGTGAAATTAAAACAAGAAGTCAGACACCATTAAGTTCTTGGCATCTATAAATTTACCCATTCAGCAACATAAAGTCAATACTAGAGAAGTTTATCAATGAAACATCCAAGGAAAAGTTCACACTGTTCACAAGTCTGATTCCGAGGCAAGCAATTTTAAGGGAAAATAAAAGATCTGGGTTGAATACATGACTTTGCCTGACCCAAATGAACCCTTAAAGGCCAAAATCGGCAAAAGATTAAAGTGATATCTGCTATTCTTGACATCAGGTCAGAAACTGAATCTTAATCGTGATTGCATGTTTATCTTCCTATGTAAATGCATCATAATCAAAGAAAGACAATAAAAAACTTTGATTTATACACTTGTCCTAAAATTAAACATATAAAACAACAATACTGAATGGAATCTGATAAAATAATTAATATACATTTAACATATTGGTAATGTTCAACATCTAGACTAGATAACTTGTATTGGATGACAATGTCATAGACCTTGGCAATAGGTAGTTAAGAACTAACTTCCATAATCAACATCTTAACTGTAATAATTATAACCAAATACTCAGCAACAAAAATATAGTACTCCAACATTATGGCCAATGAGAAGTAATATGTAATCAGAACCAACACATTTTGTAATGACCAGTAACTAGTCAACACTGGTAATAAATTTCTATATCCTCACACATTACAAACTGAGAAATAAAATATGTAAGAAGACATGATAGAATCTCACTTTGACTACAATGTCTGATTTTGCCTCAGCAAGTGAATCCCTGAGGTTTTGTGCTTGAGCTGGCCCCTACATAGAAGAAAATAAAGAAGCCTCGGAGTTAATAATGCTTATCAGCTAAATTGCCAAATGAGAAACATTAGATATAAGAGTAACGAACAGCTAAAAATAAAGAATACCATTTGACAAACAAAAGCATATGTATAATCAGCAAGAAAACCATTAGTCTTTATTCAAAATATGTCGTGAAAAAATTTGAAAATAATTAGGAATCATTAACAAAAATATAATTACATAAAACATTATCACCCTACAACAGGCCAAAAGATATTTTCACAAACAATGAATTGTAGGATAGAAATGGTCTTATGTGTCCCATATCTCATAAATTACTCTAATATGTGTCGACCGTTTTGTAAGCTTTTAGATGCAGAAGGTAACTAAAAGATTCTTTGTTATATTTCCCTATATTCAAAGGGTAGGTTTGGTATTGCTCAAGCTTACCAAAAGTAGTAGTTGTAAGTTGCCTTAAGATGTTGAACAAACATGCTAACTACATGCTGAAAGTTGATGTCAAGAGCAATAAGATGTTAGGTACCCTTTCGGTGCTTAAAGCCTTAAACTATTAAAAAAGTCCAAACTATATGTACAAATAAAAATAAGAGAATTTCAAAAGATCCCTGCCTTCAAAAGAAGTGAAGATCAGCAGGTTTTTTCAAAAAGAAACAATAGTAGCTTTTACAAAAATCATTTGTGTGCTGCTCTTAGAAAAATTAAATAGGCAGAATCAGCTGAGATAAATTGTAACAAATGTCCCCTAAGGTTGAATTTGTTATTGTAGAAGATTATCAAAAGTTGTTGATACTATAATTTTGAAAAGCTTGTGTTGAAGGCAATAAAGTTTTTGGTAAAAACATGTTTTTCAGTATTGAACTGTCACGGTGGCCCAGAGGTGTGGTTACTAGAGAGGTCCGGGGTAGGATCCCAAGCTTCGCGAAGATATAAAACATAAAATATTAAAAAAGTATTGAGCTTGTTAAAATGACCAACTTTTTAGATATCTGATTGAATTAAAAAAAAACTAAAGGGTATCTTTGTAAAAGAATTGCATTATAAGAAGCAGCAGCTTCTAAAAGCAACCCCTCCCTGTTTTCAGAAGGGGACGATAAAAAGCAGTCTCTTATCCAAAAGAATAAGCGGGCGCATCTTATACCAAAAACATTTATGTTGTTTATCAAAAAGAAAAAGTAGCCAAAGCAGGGATAGGTTGTAATGAGTCCACACTAGGTGATGTCAAAGCGAAGTAATTTACAAATAACCATAGAGGATTGGAATATACTATCTATTGCCAATTGCTCTTTTCCCTGCATTCCAAGTGTTTAATCGAACACCTATGTGAAGTATTTCACCTGTGATCGATCCCCAATGACTCGGAAAAAATTAAAGACAATATCATAACTAAAACAATCAAATAGTAACTAAACACAAATTCCTAGTGAAAGATACCTGTGATCCCCATCCGATGACACCAATCGTCTTGATCCCCTTGAATGCATCCGGTAACAGATGGAACAAATCCCTCCCTCCTCTAACAATATACTGCAAAAAATCACAACAAACATCAGCCTATAATCCACGACATAAACAAAATACTATTCGAACACGATGACAAGGAAAGTGCACCAATTTTGGTATGTCCTAGTATATTTTGGAGTGTCTGTCGTGTCGACATGACAGTGGTCCAAAATTTTGTGTCCGTGTACGTCAGTAAAGTAACCATCAAGAACACAACACGACGTACAGACACCGGGCACTGACACGTAACCGATTAAGGTGTGACCTAGTGTGTGCCGCGTCAGACACCGTACGACACGGATGCAGCACCGATGTTTGGAATGCTCGTGCTTCCTAGAAAGAAAGCACCAGACACAAAAACAACACCATGTGGACACGGGAACACTGGTACAGCACCGACTTCGGCATCGCGCCTTATACGTGTCCGACATAACTTGACACGGGACACGGGACAGACCAAGCAAACTTAGAGAGAAGTAAAGATATGGAGAGAGAGAGAGAGACCTCGTCGTGGCCGGCGAGAGTGACCTTTTCCTTCTTGAAAACGGAGGTGTCGAAGTCGAGCAACGGGAATGGCGTCCCGATCGACGGTGCCGACGAGACCATGCTAGCCCCGGCGGCTCCGCCTCCGGATGAGCAGATCGGACGGAGGCGGCGGAAGGGTCGGGATCCGACCCACAGGGAGGAGCCTAGGATTTTGGGGTTGGATTTTAGGGTTTTGGAGAGGGTCAGGGATGCGGAGAACGAAGTGTTGGTTGCAGCCGCCATTTTTTCTGAGGGTTTTCTGTGGAGCTCGGAGAGATTATAGAACTGAAGAACTTACTTTTTGTTCTTATATAGGAAAAAAAAACGAGTATATTTTTAGTTTTTTTATTAGACTGACATGTTGGTCCAGAGCGTAAGTGGAGAGTTAGATTTGGCGGCCTTTTAAGGTTATTTATAAGCGCACATTATTTTTTGATCAAGGCTATCATATTTTTAAATTTAATTTATTTACAAGTTTGTCATTAAAAAAATACTCATGACTATTTTATTTCTAGGTTCATTTTTTTTATCAGAACTGACAAAAAATCTAGTAGTTCTACATACAGTCAGGACTGTCAAAAAATTGGACAGTCCTTTGTTTTACTTGCTGTGAATTATGATTACCACTATTTCTGGCAGTCCTATCAGTTTGTAGGACAGTCGAAAAATTGAACAGTCCTAGTTAGCACGGATTTGGGTGCCATCGGTCTTTAGTAGAAGAGGAAGATGGTGGAGAAGAAGAGAAGATGTTTGACAAGAAGAAGATGAGAAGTTGTTGCTTAGGGATGGAGGAAATTATGGAGGAGAAGAGGAGAGAAATTAGGGTTTTGGAAGCTAGAGAATGAAATTTGGAAATGAAAAAAAAAAAAAATTGGATTTGAGAGGGGGGGGGGGGGGGTTGGGACAGCCCTATGATAAAAAAAAAGAATGGACTGTCCTGAGTAAATTTCTCCAAAATCAGCTCCGATCAAAAATTTATGTGCCCTTTTAAGGGTTGTTTGGATGCTATACCTTTTCGAAGGTATAAAAGTGTAAAGGAATGGTAAGGAATTTAATTTTTTGGTATTTCTTTTCCTTTTGAAATATTATAAATTTTATTAATTTTTCTTTTCGTTATTTGGAAATGCCAAAAAAATTAAAAATAAAAGTGAATACCTTATGAAAAATTGATTTCTTGCTTGGATTGATTGAATCATTTTTTTCCTTAAAATTTTTTCCATTGAGAATCATTTTTCTTTTCTCCTCGGTTCATTTTGCACCCAAATATAGAAAAATAATTATTTTTCTTTCCATGCCTCTTGATTCTGCGAACCAAACGAGGTCTTAGTATATTGTACAATATACTTATAATAAAAATATAAATGTATTATTTTTCAAAATATATTTTTATATATAATTTTTTGTCCTTTGCATGTAATTAGTTTATTTATATGACACTATAAAATTGTAGGTGAGGATTAAGAAAGTAGATAGTATAGGCACTTGCAATGGAGTTGTAACAAATTTTTTCCTTCAACTGATAAATTAAGAAATAACAATTTCATCTTTAATGAAATGTTATATCATATTCACTTGCAATAGAGTTACAATGTCAACCAAAACACGAAAAATGTCTCTATATGGAGACAATTACAATAAAAATGCTATTTTCAATATACTTTCACATTTCTAAATAGCCCCCAACTGCCACATGAGATAACGAGTCGTCCGATGCTTGGGGAATTCGGGCCTTGTTCGGTTCGAAAAAAGGAAAGAAAAGTAAATGTAAATTTTTTGTCTTTTTTCTTTGGTAGATTATGTTCTTTTTATTAATTTTCTTTTCTTATCCTGAAAGGTCAAACGGAAAATGAATCATTAGGATGTGTAGAGATGTAAAAGTGAATACTCGGTAGAGATGGGCACGGGTTGGATCGGACCCAAATTTTATAGATTCGGACCGAAACCGTTAATTGGTGGAACGGGTCTAAAAAAATTGAAACCAAAGCGGGCTCGACCCGTTCAAAACAGGTCCGAACTGGGCCGACCCGTGGGTCCAAACGGGTCAAAAAAATTAAATAATTTCAAGAATAGTAAACATTTACATATGTTCTATTATTTATAAGAACAAAACAAGTCTTATGTCTTCCCAAATTTCTAGAATTTGTTTACTAAATAATAACTTGTTCTATTATCTATAAACTATAATAGCAAAAAATGACAAAATTGATAAATAAATAAAAATACATACCCCTAGAAACGGGTCGGTCCGGAACCCCGTTTATTTTGAAAATATGACCCGTCCCGTCCCGTTAGTGTCACACGATCCGTCCCGACCCGTCCCGTTTAAATTCCAAAATTTAGGAAGCTGCTTGTTTGGACATTTTACGGTTCGGACCGGATCAGAACTGCAGGTCTTAGAACCGTATGTCCAACCCTAATACTCGGTGGACGAAAACTATTTTTCTTCCTACTTTTATTTTTGTTGGAAATTAGTTTTTTTATTCATTTCTTTGGCATGCCAAACATATAAACTAAATGACTTCATTTTCCAATGTCGTGATTCACGAACCAAACGAGACCAGTGTTCAGAATTATGCTACGATTTGTTGCTTGGAATTTACCGTTGGTGAATAGTGTAAGCGGTTCATCAATGTACTTCATGATCAATATGTTGAGTGGGTCGGTGGGTTGGAACCTTGGACCCATATTTGATCCATTTTAATCAAATTTGGGTCGAGTCCGGCTAGTCGGATGTTGTGCACCATTCTAGTCTAAATTGGACTGGAGACCAAAATTTTAAACGCAGTCCAACCCATAAACCGGTCTAAATTCGTTCGGACTCGTCCGATCCGACCTGCAACCGGAATAGTCTGAAGCAGTGTAACTATTTTGCTTAAGCCTACTATTTTAAAAAAATTGCAACTGACTTTTATAATGTTTCCGAATTTTAAGATGTGTTACCAAAACTATTATTAATTTATAAAAGTTTTTTTAAAAAATAAAATTTGTAATTTCTTATAACTTAATAATAATTTGGTTATCTACTTTAAAAATCCGTGGACACCGTAAAAATTTTATTGCCAATTACAGTTCCCTTAAAAAAAAAATACATACCAAAACTTAATATTGTTCAAGAAAGTGGGAAAGGGTATGTAAAGTTACTAAATACATGACATATCACACAGATGTGCTATCCAAAAGACTCACAGAAGGGAGAAGATGTTGTCCGGTAAATTTATGTATCAATTATGTCTCATCTCCTACAAATACAATTTTTGTTATAAATAAATATTATTTACTTTTTTGAATAACCGAACTCGAGTGGCACTTATGGTTATCGAGAAGAGGTATAAGATTCCGACTGGATGGCAGAAGATCAATGGATCGAACAACGGGACGTATTATTTTTTCCATTTATTTAGTGTACGTTGTTGAAGGCACAATGGGTCCAAAGGTATACAATGTAGTGTTAACAACTAAAAAAAGCTGCAGATCTGTTCTCCTCATGGAGAAGGTAGCTTGTTCTATGTTGGCACATGTTATTACAAACAAGCACGGCCATTAATCCCAAATTTTACAAAGTATGTAGGAGAACAAACAATTATTTTACCATTAAGAATTTAAATATTTGTACATGATGAAATACTTCCTCTTTTTGCCTGCACAATGAAAGTTTATGTTTAAAACAAAAATAACAATTACAGTTCTTAATTAAAAGGGTTATTTAATATTAGGGTCTCACCTTATAGGATACGTGTCTCGAAATTGTCCAATATTATTGAGTCTCAAAATTACTATTCTTTAGACTACGTCAACAGTGATTTCCAAATTCAAATACTAATATACACTATTATGGGAAACCTTATTACCAAATATCCCTTCTTAAAACAAGGCAATTGATAAAGGCACTGTCTTTTTTGATCGGGGCTAGCCCGGATTGGGGCTAGCCCAATTTTTTTTGTGTTTTACTCAGGACAGGCCATTTTTTTGATTTTGGGCTGTCCCAAAGTAAAATTCCCCTAAACCCAAAATTTTTCTCTCATTTGCAAAAATTTTTCTCTCTCTTCCTAAACCCTAATTCCTCTCTTCTTCTTCTTCCTCTTCTCCTCCACCATTTCTCCATCCCCAAGCAAGAAGATAATTTGAAATTCCTAGAAATTTCTTCCACCTAGAAATGTTCTCTTCTTCTTCCTCTTCTCTTCCAAATTTCCTTCTCAAGAAGATCGATGGCACCCAAATTCTTTCTCTATTTGTTTCCAAAACCCTAGAAATTAAATTGAAAAATTCAAGCATCCATTATATTGTTTATTTCAATTGTCTGTAGCCCATTTGAATTAAACTACATTCGGAGTGAAAAATTACCCATTTAAATTAAACACAAGTATGCAGGAACGAGAAAACTGTGCGTCGACCAGGACTGCATAATTTTCTGGCAGTCCTACAAACTGAATGGACTGCCAGAAAACTGGGCAGTCCTAAGTCACAACATGTGAAACAAAAGACTGCCCATTTTTCTGGCAGTCCTTACTGTATTCAGGACTGCCAGAAAATTGGACAGTCCTACATACAGTAAGGACTGCCAGAAAAATGGGCAGTCCTTTGTTTCACATGTTGTGACTTAGGACTGCCCAATTTTCTGGCAGTCCATTCAATTTGTTGGACTGCCAGAAAATTGGCCAGTCCTTGTTTGTATGTGGACTGCCCAGTTTCCTGGTAGTCCACATATGTATGTGGACTGCCAGGAAACTGGGCAGTCCACATACAATCAGGACTTCCAATCTTTCTTCGCGCGCGCGCGTGTGTGACAGCATACGGGATGAATCTCAATCTAGGGTTACAAAACAGGAAGATTTTTGTAGGGACAAGAGGAATCTCAATCTAGGGTTTAGAAAAAAATTTGAATTAGAAGAAAATTTGAGAGGAAGAAGAGAAAGAGAAGAGAAATAAAACAATTGACTTTTATACTACCTAATAGGCTAGCCCTAATAAATTTTTTCAATGGCAAACTTGTAAATAACACAAAGTTACAAATGGGCTAGCCCCGATCAAATTATGTAGTGCCTTTATCAATTGCCTAAAACAATATAAGACTATACCTTACAGTAACCCATGGGTAAAGCCATGGCAGGACTGACCCGGGCTACCAAATTTTTTTTCTCGTAGCCCTAAGCCCATGCCCTGTAATGCCTGTGTTCGTATTACGTATTTTGGGATACGTATACGTATTTTATTCTGTATTGCATGATTCCTTGTTTAGCTCTCGGCTTGGTTTAACTCTCGGTTGGGTTGGGTTGGCTTGGTTCGGCCGGCCCAATGCTTGGTTCATCATGGGCCAAGGGTGGAACACCTTAGCCTATGCTTCTTCTTCATTTCTACCACAACCCCCTCTTTATTATCCCCACCAACCTTCTCTCTCCTCCATAATTCTCATGTACTTCTCCTTCCCCCACCATTACTCTTCTCCACCAACCAAGAACACCATAGGCAAGTGCAACTTGCTTCCATAAGAGAACTCCTTTTGATGGTTTCATTAGCTTCTCCTCATGATTCTAAACCACTTTAGAACTTGTCATCTTCCGTTTTGAAGCTTTAATTTTCGTAGATCTAGGATTTAGTTATTTTCGGATTTTGGTGGTTTTGATCTATCAAACTTTCTTGTTTTCAAGTTTTGATGGTTCCATGTTGTAGAGAATTTCATTCTACCCAATTTTGACCTTTGGAAAGTTGGATTCGGACTTGTTTTGACCAAGATATGGACAATTGAAGCTTAGATTCAACTTTAGAGTTCTTGCTGTTCTTGCCAATTGGAGAAGACAGTGAGCAGTGCGTGAGCTTTTTAGCTTGCGTCACTGAGCTGTGCGCGCTCTTTAGCGCAGCGCAGTCCCCATACGCTGCCTTTTGGGAGCGTATGACTCGCATACGCTCGCTTGCTTGACAATGAGTCGTATGGAGTGCATACGCTGCCTTTTGGGAGCGTATGACTCGCATACGCTCGCTTGCTTGACAAGGAGTCGTATGGAGTGCATACGCTGCCTTTTGGGAGCGTATGACTCGCATACGCTCGCTTGCTTGACAAGGAGTCGTATGGAGTGCATACGCTGCCTTTTGGGAGCGTATGACTCGCATACGCTCGCTTGCTTGACGAGGAGTCGTATGGAGTACATACGCTGCCTTCTGGGAGCGTATGACTTGCATACACATGACCTGAGCGTAGCCTGACTTGAGCGTAGCCTGGCCTGAGCGTAGCTTGACCTGAGCGTAGTTTGCACTGAGCGTATGGCCTTTGGCAGACTTGGTCTTATGTCAGCGTGTCAGATTTGGTTTTATTTTCCTTAAGCTTGGCTCTTTTATAGCCCTGTATATTGATATTTTATTAGGTATTTTACGCCCATTTTATATCCTTACGCCTTTTGTCCTGAACTTGATAATCCTGAATTTACTTGACATGTTTGGAATTGATAACTGAGCCTGACACGATAGTGACCCGTAGCGGTGCACTCCTGGCATGAGTAACCTGGCATGACCTGATAGTGGCCCATCGTGGCGCACTCCTGACAAGTACACTTGACTTGATAACCTGACATGATTATCTCGAATAGCTGTTGCGACGGCTACCTGACATGACATGACCTGTACAATAACCTGGACACCGTGGACGATCGTACTTGTATAAATAATCCAGTCTTGTCTTGCATCGTGTCTAGGAAGGGACTCCTGAGTACCACGGTCAGGAGTACCTATTGAAATAAACTAAGGACTAATAACTAGATTAATACATTAGTCATGAAGAGATTTCCCAGCTACAGGCAATCCCGTTACCTGGGCAAGCCTTGGGATCTGTAGCCTGCCGTCGAGTAGGGCACATTTCCAGCACACTGTCATGTGTTGTACCCTTCAAGCTACCTAAGGGTACATTCGTTCCCTGGACGATGTACCCACCTGAATTCAACTCTAATCTTTTAACCCGGGGAACCTGGATGGTCTGCAGGGCTTGTGGCTGTGGAATAATCTCGCTGCATCTTGTTAGTAATTAGGCTTGTGACAACCCTAGTTAGTTAAAGTATCAAGCCGTAATTCTTGCTTGGCCGTGAAGTGATTGGACGGAGTCTAACCAGTCTAGTCCTGCCCTGATCCTGTTCCAGATCATGGAACGACCAGAATGCTTGTATTTATTTTACCGATAAATGGTGAGAATTCCAAGCTCTGTTCAGACGAAGGGTTACAACCCCGGTCCTCGTTTGGTTTACGGGTTGTAACCTGGTTATCTGAATAGTTCCAGGGTTATCTCGTCGTATATCATCCTGGTGTATTTTCTTTATTTCCAGTTCTTACTTTTATTTATATCTTGTGCTGATTGCTGGTTTTAGTTCTTAAGTGAAGCCTCCTTTGTGGCACTTGCTCCTTCTGGGGTCTGACCCAGCTGGTTTTGTGTGGCCAGATTTCGGAGCAGCTCCAGAGGATCTACCGACCTTCCTGCCAGATGGTGAACACTAGAAGGAATCCCGGCAACGAGTGGGTTATTTTTGGCTCTCCCACTCTATTGTAAAAATTATTCTTTTGAGGCGTTTAGCCGACGAGCACCTGTTTAGCTCGATTGCACTTACTTACTGTCTGCCTACGGGCTGTAGCATGATTAACAGATCCTAGGGTTGATCATGTATGACTAAACTCTTGCTAGTCCTAACATTTTGTAACGACTAGCTTCATGATCAGCTGAATATGTGATATTTGGGACGCCTTATTATTGTATATTTAATGATCATACATCTTGTAACTTTTACTTACTTGCTTGTGATTGAGAAATAGGCTGTTCATGACCTTAAGAGACTACTGGCTTGTAGATAAACCCTCATGTATCCTAGACAGCCGTGACCGTATAGCGAGGTGGGTTGCACTTCAATATACGTAGCTGGCTATGTCTGCCCCCGCTCTCCAGTATTCTGGTTCTGGGGCGTGACATGGTTTAAGTGGTGGCCCATGCAGGTCTTGTAAATCAAGATATGTGAGGGTTTACCGAATAGATGTCTCAATCAGTATTCGTCCTTGATCTCTGCTCGTATCTTCTGAATCCCTGGATTCTTGTCCTGATCATATGCTTGTATCGTTGATCTGTCATGGTCCTTCCTTATTGTTCCCTATGTCGTTTTCTTCAGCGATATTGTTCGTGGTCCTACTGACCAGCAAGGCGGAGCACCTCCCGCGGACCAACAGCAACTCGGAGATCAAGCCCAGCATTCCGGAGTAGCCTCCAGAGTCGTGCCTTCTGGCAGAGAGCCACCGGTCCAGCCAGTTCAGCCTGCCGAGCCTGATGATGGCACTTTGGTAGGGCTCGTCAGGACCTTGATAGCTTTTCAAGATCGTCGTAGAGATGCCTTGCAACAGGCAGTGGCGGATGCTTTGACCAGAGGCGGTCATCCAGGGAACAGCGCGGCCAACAGCTTCAAGCGCTTGAACCCTCCATTCTTTGACGGTAGTGAAGATGCTATCGCGGCAGATGCATGGCTTCAGGACACAGAGGTGATTCTAGAAGCAGCCAGGACTCCAGAGAACGAGAAGGTGGCCGTTGTGCGCCTGCAGTTGTTAGATCTTGCCCGCAGCTGGTGGGCGGCTCAGGCCATTGGATTAGCAGCACCCATTGCTTGGGCAGTATTTAGAGAGAGATTCCAGACCAAGTATTTCGATGCCGTGGCTCGGTATGATCTGCAGACGAGGTTTACCAATCTGAAGCAAGGAGGCAGGACGGTCGATGGATATGCGGCCGAGTTTTCGAGACTCAGTCGGTTTGCTCCCACCCTGGTGGCAACCGAGTATGATAGAGCCGAGCGATTCCAGCAGGGACTTCACCTGGAGGTCTTGTTGGCAGTTGAGCAGTTTGAGCATCAGACTTTTGATGCAGTCTTGAGAACAGCCCGGAGGCATGAGTATACCTCCCAGAGGATTGTGGATAGGGCCGGAGGTCGGAAGAGATCTCACGGCCAGATGAATCAGTCTTTAGCACCGGCCCCGGCAGCCAGGGCTTTGACTATTGGAGCTCCGAGGCGAGCGGCCTCAGTAACGTCGGTTCAGCATTCAACTCCGACGCACCCTCAGCAGCAGAAGCAGAAGCAGTCTTCCGCAGTGGGATGTTCTCATTGTGGAAAACCAGGCCATGTGGTGGCAGAGTGCCGTAGGGCGCAGGGATTGTGTCTGGCTTGTGGAGCACCAGACCATAGGGTTGGATCCTGTCCGAATAGGGGTGGTTCATCATCGTCCAACCTTTCTAGCTCTTCGGTGAGAGGACCAGCTCCGCTCCAGCAGCAGCAGTATCCATTGTCGAGGCCCTTGCCGCCTCAGACCCAAGTATTCCAGCAGCAGAACCCCCAGCAGTATGTTCAAGCCCAAGCCCAGAGTCAGAGCAGACAGCGAGGATTTCAGCAGAGGGGACCAGCACCCCGAGGGCACGGTCAGGCTATGGTGATGACCGTGGAGGAAGGATTGGCACCAGGAGAGGTAGTGGCAGGTACTATTCTCGTCAACTCCTTTCCAGCTTCAGCTTTATTTGATTCTGGTGCATCGCATTCATTTATGTCTGCACGATTCGCGACACGGGTAGGATTGGAGCCCGAGTCATTATCAGTAAGGCTTAATATACTTACTGGTAACAGACTTGTGGGAGTAGATAGAGTGTTTTCCTCGTGTCGGATCGTAGTTAGCGGTAGAGAATTCCCCGCTAGGTTGATAGAGTTCCCGATGGCCGATTATGATGTGGTCCTAGGGATGGATTGGTTGAGGAACCAGTATGCTAGAATAGACTGCCATATTGGTAGGGTTATTTTTAGCATTCCAGGAGAGCCGGAGTTTTCTTTCTCCCGAGGCGAAGTTGAGTCATCTCCTCCAGTATTGCGGATGGCAGTAGCAGTAGTTCAGTTGCCTAGGATAGTCGAGGAGTTTCCAGATGTTTTCCCAGAAAAACTTCCAGGTATGCCTCCGGAGCGGGAGATCGAGTTCACTATAGACTTGATTCCCGGGACAGCCCCAGTGTCAGAGAGAGTCTACAGGATGGCGCCTTCAGAGTTGGAGATTTTGTACAAGATGATTGAAGAACTCAGAACCAAGGGATTCATTCGTGCTAGTGGATCGCCTTGGGGAGCCCCGATGCTTCTTGTGAAAAAGAAGGATGGTACGTCCAGGTTATGTGTTGATTATCGTACCTTGAACTCAGTGACAATCAAGAACAGATACCCTCTTCCGAGGATAGATGACTTGTTTGATCAACTCAAGGGGGCTTCAGTATTCTCGAAGATTGATTTGCGCTCAGGATATCACCAGATCAGAGTCAGAGAGCAGGACATCCCAAAGACAACTTTTAGATCGAGATATGGGCATTGGGAGTTCCTTGTTATGCCATTTGGAGCAACCAATGCACCGGCAGTATTCATGGACCTCATGAATCGCATCTTCATGCCTTACTTGGATCAGTTTGTGATCGTGTTCTTGGATGACATCCTGGTCTACAGCAAGAGTGAGGCGGAGCATGAGCAGCATCTCCGTATAGTTCTTCAGATCCTTAGAGAGCACCAGTTATATGCCAAGTTCAGTAAATGCGAGTTCTGGCTCGATCGTATTTCGTACTTGGGTCATATCATCACCAGAGGAGGAGTAGAAGTGGATCCCCAGAAGATTGTGGCTATTGAGTCATGGCCAGTGCCCAGCACAGTTGCAGAGGTTCGCAGTTTTTTTGGATTGGCCGGCTACTACCGGCGGTTTGTTTCGGATTTTGCTCGAATTTCAGCGCCATTGACGCAGTTGACCCGCAAGGATGTGCAGTTTGCTTGGACAGCAGAGTGTCAGAGTTCTTTTGAGCAGTTGAAGCGAGGCCTGATAACAGCTCCTATTCTCACGCTTCCAGATGGGACCGGAGGATTCTCAGTGTACTGTGATGCTTCAGGTAGAGGCCTAGGGTGTGTTCTGATGCAGCATGGGAAGGTAATAGCTTATGCGTCACGACAACTTCGTGATCATGAGAGGAATTACCCAACCCATGACTTGGAGCTGGCAGCAGTGGTGTTTGCACTTAAGTTGTGGAGGCACTACTTGTATGGAGATAGGGTGGAGATTTTTACCGACCACAAGAGCCTGAAGTATGTCTTCACCCAGAAGGATCTTAACATGCGTCAGAGAAGGTGGCTGGAGCTTCTTGTGGATTATGATGTCAACCTGCAGTATCATCCTGGGAAGGCCAATGTTGTTGCGGATGCATTGAGTAGGAGAGCGGGTGTCACGACCCGGTCCCAATTTCTTGGGTCGAATCGGATCATGCCCAGCCTGCACCGTTGTTGAGACGGCGGCAGTAAGCTGTATCACTCATGCAGGTAAATAAAACAACACAGTCTATTTGTCACAACTTTAATAATTCGAATAGTTTAAAACTTTATTAAACTTTTACATGAAATAAAAGATACAACTTGAACCATTTTTTTTTATACATCATGAATAAAAGAAAACCCTAGGCAAACAGCTCAGCAATCTCGAATTCCTCGTCTTGGGATCGCGTAACAAAGCCTCATCATTGATACCTAAAATGTTGGGTCTCCAGTCAGGAGGGAGCAAGAACGAAATATGCATCTCATATCTTAAATAGTAATTGGAAAGTGCAGGATAAACAGTTTGAAATAATGATTTTCAGCAGTTTAAAACAGTTCAGTGTGTTTGAATATGCAAACGTCTATGACCGGCTTGGGTTGATCAGTAGTATCCTAGCGATACGATATGGCTTATCCCCGTGTGTGAGAGGGGTAAGCTAACACAGTCAGTTCAGTAGGGGCTTTGGTCATAAACGTTTACACTATTCCCCCAGTCCCAGATTCAGTAACAGTAACAGTAACAGTCGGTAGAGTTCCGTGCCAGCAGTGTGGTTTAACATGCATCTTAACTTTACTAAATAAAATACAGGAATACACAAATCGTAACTTGCCTTGTATTAGATTGACTGGAAGAACAGTTCGGTACCGAGGAGGACGTCAGGTCCGACTTCGAGTTCCTACAGTTGAGAACTCGATTTAGAATCCTGAAAACCAGACTAAGTGTGCTAGTTGCAATCTCTAGTAGTCATGTCCTAGTCAAATTTTAAGTTGTTTTAATCTACAGCTAACGGTTACGTCGCAACTACGTGCGTTGATTAAGTCGGTTAATTGGTTTATTTGGAAAATCCCGAAAATCAAGTACAATTTGAAAAATCGCAAGAATCAATTATGATTTGGAAAACTTTGTGTTTGTAATATTAAAATACAATTTCTTTTTAGTGATAATCTGTGAGTTAACATTATTTTATTCATTTTAGCTAACTTCGAATTAAACCGTAAATTACGTCCTAAACTACGAATATGCAATCAACCCAAAATCCACCCAAATCACATCCACCAGAAAAGAAAAGAAAATAACTACGCTATTCAAATACATGGGCACAGCTACTGGTCCTAGGATGGGCTTATGCCCGATACATTTTTCTTTTTACATTAAATAAGAAAATGACAGAATTAAATAATTAAAATGCGGGAAAATAGAAGACTATAATAATTAGCCTAAAAAAATAAAATAATTAAAATAAAGGAAACTAGGAGTCTCAGACTCGGTCTATTCCTCAAATTCGGTTTATGCCTCAACGTCCGGTCGGACCGGTGCGTTTGCATTTCACCGGAGCCCACAGACCGGTACGGTCGTCGCCCAAAAATCGATTTTAGAAATCATTTTCGAAAGCCGGTTTGAAATCAAATAAAAATATAATTTTCGTAAAAATTTGGACAGCACTTCCTCTATTCCGGGATAAACCCAAAACTGGGAAAGAGCGCCGATAAATACCTGCAAATAATTCCAACCCAAATAATCCACCGAAAATAACCACCAAATAATTCCAACACCACAACCATAATTTCCAACCCACAGAATAGTTCCCGAAAAGTCCGGGAAAAATCTATCCAAACCATGCCAACCCAGCAAGTAAAACACAGGTAATTAAAATAACGCGGCTAATCGAAAAGTAAAGCACAGCTATCCGGATTCCCAGGAGGGAACCGGGGGACCGATTTCATCATCGACTCTACGGGGAGGGACGAACTACTCTGATTATCAGAAGTTACCTATTTCCGTTGGCGGGGAGCCGCGGGAAAAAAACTCGGGAAAGAATCCGAACAAAGTCGGCAGCAGGTAGAAGTCCAATCCCGCGGGAAAAATCCACGGGGACAGCAAGAAATCCTCAGAACAGCGCTGGACAGCAGGTTCGGCCGCGGGATTGCTGACAGCGGCGGGAGTTTGCTGCTGGCAGCGGGCGGATGGCCTAGATCTGGCCAGACAGGGGGCTCCGGACACGTGGGGTGCGCGGAACAGCGGCGGAGGGTCGCCGCAGCACTGGTCAGCGGCTCGCGGAGACAGGATCGGCCGCGGATTGCGTCGGAACGGGGCTGGATCGGGGCTAGGGCACGGCCACCGGAGTCGGGGTTGGCGGAAGACCGTCGTGACAGCGCGCGGGTGGCCGGGAGAGGAGCCGCCAGCGGCGGGGGAGCCGCGCGCTGGAGGAGGCGGCGCTGCCTGGGAGCGTGCCGGGGCTGGGCGCACGCGGATCGCGCGGAGGGTGGCGGACGGAGCCGCGGACGGCCGCGGAGGTCGGGGCCGCGGGGGCTCGAGTGCTGCGCGGGATGGCGCAGCGGGGGTCGCCGGAGGCGCGGGGCGGCGCGGATCCCGGCGGGGATGGCGGCTGCTGGACGCGGGGGTCGCGGCGCGGGTGAACGCGGAGGACGACGGCGCGGGAGAAGCTCGCCGGAGAAGGGGGCTCGGGAGGAGCTCGGGTTAGGGCTAGGGGGTGAGCTCGGTCGGGGAAAATGGGCTCTCTAGGAAGAAAAGTAAGGAAAGACGAGAGAGAGAGAGAAGAGGGATTAGGTGAGTATGGGTTCTCAGAGAATGAGAGAAGTGTATTTGTGTGTGGGAGTTGTTGAGAAAGTTTCTCTCTGTTTGGAGAACGTGGGAGAGTGGGAAATAAAGGAGGAAGAGTTATAAGGAGAGGTGGGTTTAATGCTGTGGGGAGTTATAAGAAGGGAAGTGGAAGAGTTTGTGGAGAGGAATAAGGGGGTTATGGAACGTGGGAAGTTGGGGGAGTGTGCTGGTCCTTCGGGACCATCTCTCCAAAAATATATATATTTTTTTTTTTAATAAAAACCAAGTCAGATCAGAATTAAATAGGAAAGGGTTCGGGCTCAGGCCTGGGTCTGGGTTCGGACTCAAAAATCCATGTTTATTAATTTTTAAAATAATTTTAACACTCAAATAATATAATAATAATAATAATAATAATAATAATAATAATAATAATAATAATAATAGAAATACCGATATTAATTGATACACAAGAAATGGGTTTCACAATCTTCCCTCCTTAGAAAATTTCGTCCTCGAAATTAAAGGCAGGGTAGGAGAAACAAACAATTACGGGTACTACAACCGTAACTCAGGTCCAACAATACGAATTTCCAAGGCAGTCATGGATGAGACGGTTTAGGGACAAGTTTCATTTATGGTGACATCCATGCAGAAAGAATACAAAAAGCGAACCAAAGTACATGAGGTTGATCAGACCATCACGCACCGGTCCTGATTAGACAATATATTAGTGAGTGCACCCAATAAAATACCGTCATGATCAAGCTTGACAAAAAGATAGCTTGCAAAACTAGGCTAATTTAGCAGCATTAGTCAAATTTTAGAACGGAAAAAGAAAAGATAAGGAATAGGAGTTTAAGTGATGGCTCAAATTCTGATTTATTCTCATTTCTGACTAGGCTTGCAACTGATTTCTCTGGCACTGAAAGGTTGATTCCAATCTTCAGTTCTGAATTATCCAAAATGTAACTCGGATCCGAAATGTAACGTCTGAGCTGTGACGTAGAAAACGTTGCACACTCCCAAGATTAGCTGGTAGATCTAACTGGTATGCTACTTCCAACTTGTCTTAACTTCAAATGGCCTGATGTTCCTGGCCTCAATTTCCAGCTCCGTCAAAACTGATTGTTCGTCTGGTAGGAGAAAACTTCACCAAAAGCAATTTGGTCTTCCCAAGACATACCAAATTCCGAGACGCAAAAATCTCAATACATCTTCAAGCGTCTGGATTGACCTCTCTAATTGCTCGTCCCACGGTACTCGATGAATCCGGTAGATGTGCTTCCCGTACAATGCTGCCCACTTCTTAGTGGATAAACCAACTTTGAAAGTGTGCTGACTTAGTCAGTCGGTCCACTATAATCCAATTGGTGCCCTTCCCTCCTTGGAAACAAGGCAATCCTTACTCAAAGTTCATTGTTATATGCTTCTACTTCCATTCTGAATGGTCCAGCGGCTCCAACAAGCTTGTTGCTAATTCCTCATGTTGACAAATTCACATCTAATCCTATACCTGGAATTGTCCTTCTTCATTTCATAGCACCAATCAATGGAGGCATATTCCGATACATCTTATCGTCTCCTGAATTTATGGAATACTGCGACTGGTGCATTTCTTCCTTCAACTTGTTCCTCCATTTGTCAGCCGATACGCAAAGTCTCGTACCATTCTTCAGAGTTAGAACCCTCAAGTGTTCCAGCCAACACTTGATCTCTAAGTCTGCAAAGTACCTCGTTTTGAAACTACGTCCTCTTGATTTTGTCCATCAGCCTCGAACTTCATAAATACTGAATCAGTATCCAGCTCCGTCCTTCTATCTCCAGGTAGTGTAACCTCCAGTCCAAACTTCTCGATGTCTTCTAGTAGGTGTTAGTCTTTGGTTAAGAACTTCGCCATCAGTATCGACCAAGTGTATCAGTGACCACATTAGCCTTACCTGAAAGGTACTGCAGGTTGATTTTGAAATCCTTCATCTGCTTCAGCCAGCTTCCTAGTCTAACATTCAGCCCTTCCTGAGTAAAGACATATTTCAGACTTTGGTAGTCCGTACATATTTTCACTCCCTTTCCATAAAAATTATGTTTCCATAGCTTCAAAGATAATTGCAGTAAATTCAAATTAGGCGTGGGATGATTCTTCTTATGAGTCTGTAGTTGCCTAGATGTGTAAGCAATTACTTTCTCATGTTGTTGAAGAACGCAACCCAGTCCTTTTCCAGAGACATTACTGTAAATTGAGAACCCACCTGTTCCTGCGGGTAGCGCAAGGATTGGTGTAGTGGTAAGTCTCTTCTTCAGTTTCTCAATGCCGCCTGGCAAACTTTTCGTTCAGATGAATTCTTCATTCTTCCAAGTGAGCTTCGTCATTGGCTCAGCAATCTTGGCGAAATCCTTCACGAACTTCTGATAGTAGCCGGCCAAGTTCAAGAATCTTCCGAATTGAACTTGGGGTACATCACTCTTCGACAACAGCTATCTTCCATCGAAATTTCTTCTCTTGACAACATGGCCAAAAATCCACCTTGTCAAAAATCCACGTTCAGATAGCTTACCATAAAACTTCTTTTTCTTCAAAGTTTCCAGAACTTTCATCAGATGTTCTTCATGCTCTTCTTCAGTCTTCGAATATATCAGAAGGTTATCTATGGGGAAGATAAACTGATTCAAATACTCATGAAAATCTCTGTTCATGAGATTCATGAACACAGCAGAAGCATTTGTCAGTCTAACGTCCTGACCACAGAAAACTATCCTTACTTGGTATTTGAACGCCGCCTTTGGAAATGTCCTCTTTCCTGACTTTGGTTTGATGGTAGTCAAATCTTAAGTCAAACTTCGAAACACCCTAACTACAAACAGATCAAACAGATCCTCGATCCGGGCAGAGGGTACTTGTTCTGATAATTTGATGCACATCCATTGTTCCATCCTTCTGGGGCATATACAAGATAGATGCTCCTAAGATAAAGTTCCACTCTGAATAAATCCTAAAGCCTTCAGTTCATCGATCTGGTCCTTCATCTTCTATGATCTTCGAGTCTGAATCATGCCTTATTGTAAGGGGCAGGGTCTGCTGGATAGGAAGAGGGTCCTTAGATTGTGGCCTAACAGGTGTTGCTGGCCTATGAGCTCTGGCTTGATAAACAGATAAGGGCAGTCCTTTACCCGATGTTTAGCAGATCCACATGCCAAACATTGTCCCAATCTTTTGCGGCAACTAACGGCCTGATGATCAGGCCTCTTGCAATAGTTACAAGCCCAAAGCTTCTTGCGACAAGGCTGCCGAAAAGTAGAGTACTTGATGGGACCCCAAATATCTTCTAGATTCAAGGGTATCCTTCATAGGACAAAAGTTCTGCTCTAACTTGGTTGGAGATAACTAAGGTTACATCATGACGTTCTTCATGTCTTCTCTCGTGGTATTCATCTGTTCCTGCTGGGCTTCATCTTGAGCTTTCTGGAACTCCAGGATTTCTTGGAATAGAACAACCATTGGAAAATGATTGCTGGTACTGGTGGAGCAACAAAATGAATAATCCACCAGGGAAATGCAATTCAGTTTGAGATGAGGTAGGAATTGCCAGTGTAGGAAAAACTTCACTGGGTGCATTATGAGGACGGTCAAACAGCCGCGAGGGGAAGGACCCTGGGCTTGGTTGAGGGGATGGGGTATGATCCGGAGATAACACCTCATCGCCAGCAGGATTTGGTCAACGGTCATTCTTTGGAAGGTTTAGGACGCACACATAAGCAAGGTATCCTACCAGTCTATAATCAAACAAAAATATTTATTTATAATATATTTCGGTCCTATGTTGTGACAAATTGATGTTCTAGTGTTCTAATTGTTTCTAGGTATGTTTTCCTAAGTTGTTGTTCAGACCTGCATGGGCCACCACTAAAAACATGTCACGACCCGGTCCCAATTTCTTGGGTCGAATCGGATCATGCCCAGCCTGCACCGTTGTTGAGACGGCGGCAGTAAGCTGTATCACTCATGCAGGTAAATAAAACAACACAGTCTATTTGTCACAACTTTAATAATTCGAATAGTTTAAAACTTTATTAAACTTTTACATGAAATAAAAGATACAACTTGAACCATTTTTTTTTATACATCATGAATAAAAGAAAACCCTAGGCAAACAGCTCAGCAATCTCGAATTCCTCGTCTTGGGATCGCGTAACAAAGCCTCATCATTGATACCTAAAATGTTGGGTCTCCAGTCAGGAGGGAGCAAGAACGAAATATGCATCTCATATCTTAAATAGTAATTGGAAAGTGCAGGATAAACAGTTTGAAATAATGATTTTCAGCAGTTTAAAACAGTTCAGTGTGTTTGAATATGCAAACGTCTATGACCGGCTTGGGTTGATCAGTAGTATCCTAGCGATACGATATGGCTTATCCCCGTGTGTGAGAGGGGTAAGCTAACACAGTCAGTTCAGTAGGGGCTTTGGTCATAAACGTTTACACTATTCCCCCAGTCCCAGATTCAGTAACAGTAACAGTAACAGTCGGTAGAGTTCCGTGCCAGCAGTGTGGTTTAACATGCATCTTAACTTTACTAAATAAAATACAGGAATACACAAATCGTAACTTGCCTTGTATTAGATTGACTGGAAGAACAGTTCGGTACCGAGGAGGACGTCAGGTCCGACTTCGAGTTCCTACAGTTGAGAACTCGATTTAGAATCCTGAAAACCAGACTAAGTGTGCTAGTTGCAATCTCTAGTAGTCATGTCCTAGTCAAATTTTAAGTTGTTTTAATCTACAGCTAACGGTTACGTCGCAACTACGTGCGTTGATTAAGTCGGTTAATTGGTTTATTTGGAAAATCCCGAAAATCAAGTACAATTTGAAAAATCGCAAGAATCAATTATGATTTGGAAAACTTTGTGTTTGTAATATTAAAATACAATTTCTTTTTAGTGATAATCTGTGAGTTAACATTATTTTATTCATTTTAGCTAACTTCGAATTAAACCGTAAATTATGTCCTAAACTACGAATATGCAATCAACCCAAAATCCACCCAAATCACATCCACCAGAAAAGAAAAGAAAATAACTACGCTATTCAAATACATGGGCACAGCTACTGGTCCTAGGATGGGCTTATGCCCGATACATTTTTCTTTTTACATTAAATAAGAAAATGACAGAATTAAATAATTAAAATGCGGGAAAATAGAAGACTATAATAATTAGCCTAAAAAAATAAAATAATTAAAATAAAGGAAACTAGGAGTCTCAGACTCGGTCCATTCCTCAAATTCGGTTTATGCCTCAACGTCCGGTCGGACCGGTGCGTTTGCATTTCACCGGAGCCCACAGACCGGTACGGTCGTCGCCCAAAAATCGATTTTAGAAATCATTTTCGAAAGCCGGTTTGAAATCAAATAAAAATATAATTTTCGTAAAAATTTGGACAGCACTTCCTCTATTCCGGGATAAACCCAAAACTGGGAAAGAGCGCCGATAAATACCTGCAAATAATTCCAACCCAAATAATCCACCGAAAATAACCACCAAATAATTCCAACACCACAACCATAATTTCCAACCCACAGAATAGTTCCCGAAAAGTCCGGGAAAAATCTATCCAAACCATGCCAACCCAGCAAGTAAAACACAGGTAATTAAAATAACGCGGCTAATCGAAAAGTAAAGCACAGCTATCCGGATTCCCAGGAGGGAACCGGGGGACCGATTTCATCATCGACTCTACGGGGAGGGACGAACTACTCTGATTATCAGAAGTTACCTATTTCCGTTGGCGGGGAGCCGCGGGAAAAAAACTCGGGAAAGAATCCGAACAAAGTCGGCAGCAGGTAGAAGTCCAATCCCGCGGGAAAAATCCACGGGGACAGCAAGAAATCCTCAGAACAGCGCTGGACAGCAGGTTCGGCCGCGGGATTGCTGACAGCGGCGGGAGTTTGCTGCTGGCAGCGGGCGGATGGCCTAGATCTGGCCAGACAGGGGGCTCCGGACACGTGGGGTGCGCGGAACAGCGGCGGAGGGTCGCCGCAGCGCTGGTCAGCGGCTCGCGGAGACAGGATCGGCCGCGGATTGCGTCGGAACGGGGCTGGATCGGGGCTAGGGCACGGCCACCGGAGTCGGGGTTGGCGGAAGACCGTCGTGACAGCGCGCGGGTGGCCGGGAGAGGAGCCGCCAGCGGCGGGGGAGCCGCGCGCTGGAGGAGGCGGCGCTGCCTGGGAGCGTGCCGGGGCTGGGCGCACGCGGATCGCGCGGAGGGTGGCGGACGGAGCCGCGGACGGCCGCGGAGGTCGGGGCCGCGGGGGCTCGAGTGCTGCGCGGGATGGCGCAGCGGGGGTCGCCGGAGGCGCGGGGCGGCGCGGATCCCGGCGGGGATGGCGGCTGCTGGACGCGGGGGTCGCGGCGCGGGTGAACGCGGAGGACGACGGCGCGGGAGAAGCTCGCCGGAGAAGGGGGCTCGGGAGGAGCTCGGGTTAGGGCTAGGGGGTGAGCTCGGTCGGGGAAAATGGGCTCTCTAGGAAGAAAAGTAAGGAAAGACGAGAGAGAGAGAGAAGAGGGATTAGGTGAGTATGGGTTCTCAGAGAATGAGAGAAGTGTATTTGTGTGTGGGAGTTGTTGAGAAAGTTTCTCTCTGTTTGGAGAACGTGGGAGAGTGGGAAATAAAGGAGGAAGAGTTATAAGGAGAGGTGGGTTTAATGCTGTGGGGAGTTATAAGAGGGGAAGTGGAAGAGTTTGTGGAGAGGAATAAGGGGGTTATGGAACGTGGGAAGTTGGGGGAGTGTGCTGGTCCTTCGGGACCATCTCTCCAAAAATATATATATTTTTTTTTTTAATAAAACCAAGTCAGATCAGAATTAAATAGGAAAGGGTTCGGGCTCAGGCCTGGGTCTGGGTTCGGACTCAAAAATCCATGTTTATTAATTTTTAAAATAATTTTAACACTCAAATAATATAATAATAATAATAATAATAATAATAATAATAATATAATAATAATAGAAATACCGATATTAATTGATACACAAGAAATGGGTTTCACAGCGGGAGTTTATTTTCTAACAGCGCAACCAGAGCTGTTAGCAGATCTTCAGAAGATGGGTATTGAAGTTGTTCTCCCTTCCAGTGTGGCCTTGATGGCCAGTATGCAAGTTCAGTCCACTATAGTTGAGAGGATCCGGATGGCGCAGTCGACAGATTTCAAGCTTCAGCGACTCAGAGCAGAGTGTGAGGCAGGACGAAGACCAGAGTTATACATTCATGAGGATGGTATACTTCGACATGGTAATCGTCTTTGTGTACCCAGCGGAGATATCCGACAGGAGATCATGTCAGAAGCGCACAGTTCACAGTATTCCATCCACCCCGGCAGTACGAAGATGTACCGTGATATCTGGCAGCATTTCTGGTGGAATGGCATGAAGCGGGAGATAGCTCGGTTTGTCTCTCGGTGCTTGGTTTGCCAACAAGTTAAAGCCGAACATCAGAGACCGGCTGGACTTCTTCAGCCCTTACCGATTCCAGAATGGAAGTGGGAGCATGTGACCATGGATTTTGTGACTGGACTACCTAGATCCCCAGCTGGTAGAGATGCTATCTGGGTTATAGTTGACAGGCTCACGAAGGTGGCTCACTTTCTTCCATTCAGAGTTGGTCAGCCGACGGCTCAATTAGCAGAGATGTACCTCAGGCAGATTGTCAGATTGTACGGTGTGCCAGTCAGTATCACCTCGGACCGAGATTCAAGATTTACATCGCACTTTTGGCGTAGCTTGCAAGAGAGTTTGGGAACTCATCTCCAGTTCAGTTCAGCATATCACCCGCAGACAGATGGCCAGTCGGAGCGCACGATCCAGACTCTTGAAGACATGTTGCGGCCTTGCACACTTGACTTCGGTGGCTCATGGGAAGATCACTTGCACCTGGTGGAATTCTCGTACAACAACAGTTTGCAGGCCAGTATCTAGATGGCACCGTTCGAGGCACTGTATGGTAGGAAGTGCAGATCCCCGCTAGTCTGGGATGATGTTGGAGAGAGACAGATGCTCGGTCCAGAAATGATTGCCCAGACAGTTGAAGTGGTCAGGCGAGTCAGAGATCATCTTCGAGTTGCCCAAGATCGCCAGCGCCATTGGGCCGATTCCCATCGGTGCCCTCTCGAGTTTTCCGTCGGCGATCATGTATTCCTGAGGATTTCGCCTAACCGTGGCGTCATTCGTTTCGGCGTACGGGGTAAGCTTAGTCCTAGGTATATAGGACCGTTTGACATTCTGGAGCGAGTAGGAGATGTATCCTATCGTCTCGCTCTTCCACCGTCGCTAAGCGAGGTGCATGACGTGTTCCATGTGTTCCAATTACGACGGTATATCCCGGACCCGAGCCACATCCTGGATCATTCGGAATTGGTTGTTGGTACCAACCTTTCGTATGAGGAGAGGCCCGTGTCTATATTGGACCGAAGAGAGAAGATCCTCAAGAACAAGACTATCAAGTTAGTCCGAGTTGCTTGGGGTCATCACTCTTTGGGGGAGTCAACGTGGGAGCGTGAGGATGATATCCGATCGCGATATCCTGACTTGTTTGACTCGTGAGGTATAAAGTCTTTCTTATGCCCCATGCCTTCGATTCCTTGCTTGAATGAGTGATTGTATGCCTAGTTATAGCTTGCATGTGATTAATGTAGCTTGTCATTGCTCCTCTAGCCTCTTGATTAAATTCCGAGGACAAAATTCTTTTAAGGTGGGTAGAGTTGTAATGCCTGTGTTCGTATTACGTATTTTAGGATATGTATACGTATTTTATTCTGTATTGCATGATTCCTTATTTAGCTCTCGGCTTGGTTTAACTCTCGGTTGGGTTGGGTTGGCTTGGTTCGGCCGACCCAATGCTTGGTTCATCATGGGCCAAGGGTGGAACACCTTAGCCTATGCTTCTCCTTCATTTCCACCACAACCCCCTCTTTATTATCCCCACCAACCTTCTCTCTCCTCCATAATTCTCATTTACTTCTCCTTTCCCCACCATTACTCTTCTCCACCAACCAAGAACACCATAGGCAAGTGTAACTTGCTTCCACAAGAGAACTCCTTTTGATGGTTTCATTAGCTTCTCTTCATGATTCTAAACCACTTTAGAACTTGTCATCTTCCGTTTTGAAGCTTTAATTTTCGTAGATCTAGGATTTAGTTATTTTCGGATTTTGGTGGTTTTGATCTATCAAACTTTCTTGTTTTCAAGTTTTGATGGTTCCATGTTGTAGAGAATTTCATTCTACCCAATTTTGACCTTTGGAAAGTTGGATTCGGACTTGTTTTGACCAAGATATGGACAATTGAAGCTTAGATTCAACTTTAGAGTTCTTGCTGTTCTTGCCAATTGGAGAAGACAGTGAGCAATGCGTGAGCTTTTTAGCTTGCGTCACTGAGCTGTGCGCGCTCTTTAGTGCAGCGCAGTCCCCATACGCTGCCTTTTGGGAGCGTATGACTCGCATACGCTCGCTTGCTTGACAAGGAGTCGTATGGAGTGCATACGCTGCCTTTTGGGAGCGTATGACTCGCATACGCTCGCTTGCTTGACGAGGAGTCGTATGGAGTACATACGCTGCCTTCTGGGAGCGTATGACTTGCATACGCATGACCTGAGCGTAGCCTGACTTGAGCGTTGTAAGCCTCCTGAATTTCCCGAATTATTTTTCGAATTTTCTAATGAATTATTTTCAATAATTCATTTCTATATAATTAATTTCGAATTGATTAATTTTGATTTAATGCTCTTTACCGTGACTTGAAATTCTAGAGCATCAGGGATGCCAGTCTCTGGAAATTTTCTTCTTGGAGTTTGTAGTAGACGAGATTATCTTCATATTGATATTTTGTGTCCCACTCGAACTTGTTCCCTTGTGCTCCATTTGATCCGCGCAACTTCGGGTCAATTTAGACCAATTTATCGTCTGCCGTAATTTGTGATTTAATTTCCAACTTAATTTCCGGGCCCGACATCGGTCCAATCCAGTCGACCCAATATATGGCCCTGGCCTGTTTTGAGCCTACTATGCACGTGCCACTTGCGCGCTATCAAATTGATCTCTCTTGTGTCCCCAATTCATCCATGAATTAATTGGTTTAATTTATAAATTAATTAAATCTTGGCTTCGACTTTGTCCAAACTTGGCCCAACGTCCGACCCAGTTTGGCATGGACCCTACCATGATTGCCCATACGTCCCACCGATGTGTCTGTATTTTTTTCTATTTAAAATATCCCTCTTTATGTATAGATATCTATTTCTCTCTCCATTTCATATATATATATATATATATATATATATATATATATATATATATATATATATATATATATATATGGATAACTCTCTCTATCTCTCATCCTTCCTCACTCTCTCTCCTAACTCCCCCTATGTGTAACCGACCTACACCCCCTCTCTCATCTCTCTCTAAATATCTTCTTAATCTCTCTCTCTCTCTCTCTCTCTCTTGTATATATATACACACATATATATAATATATATACATTCTTTCTCTCTCCCATAATCAAACACACACCACACCACCTCACCCCCTCTCTCTCACAGCCGACAGGACTAGCTCCCCCTTTTCTCTTTCTCTCTTGATATTTTCTCTCTCTATTCCTCACTCTCTCTAAATATCTATCTCTCATTCTCTCTCTCTTCCTACATATTATATACAAACATTCATATAACTTTTTCTCTCTCTCTCTCTCACCTCACCCCATCACTATCACCCCATCACCATCTCTCTTTCTCTCTCCCCTCTCACCAGCCGAGAGCAGCCCCCCCATTCTTTTCTTCTTCTTCACATTCTCCTCTTCTTCTCTTTCTTCATGTTCTTCTTCTTCTTCATTTTTTCACCATCACCACCATTAACACCACACCATCACCACCATCATCAACATCTTCTTCTCCTACTCCTCCCCTTCTCCTCCGCCACCTCCAAGCTCCGGCCACCCCCTCAACCGTGCCGCCGCCGTGTCAGGCCAGTGCCGCCGCGCGCGCGCGCGTGTGCCTGCGCCAGCAGCGCCGCAACGCAGCACCAGCAGCAGCTGGCAGCAGCAGTTCGCTGCAGCAGCGGCAGCCGGCCGCCGCCACCGGCCAGGCCGGCCGTGGCACCCCCCTGCGTGGCCCCAGGCTGGGAGCACCCCTGCGTACCACCCCAAGGCGGCCACCGTCCTCCGGGACGCGCCGTCGAGGCGATTCGCGCATTTTTCCCGGGATTCCGTCGACGCGCGCGGTATATTTTGGACAACAACTTCACGCACGTTTTTCGGGAGATCCGACCGTTGGATCGGCAAACTCCTTACTCCGTCTCAATCTCGGTATATCCCTCTTCACCTCTGTCAAGTTTGAACCGTTAATTTCGTCGTTTGATACATCAAAACCGGCCACCAAGTTGACCGTTTAAATTGTATTAAATTTAGACAGTTTCGTGGGGACAACTTCGTCAGCTTGTATCTCCTCCACCGCAGCTCCGTTTTGCGCCCTACTAGTTCCGGTGCACAACTGGTATAACCCTCTTCCTGCCCCCTTTAGATTTCATTTCAGTTTGAGCTTGTTAGGTCGATCGAATTCGACGCCAAAGTTGGCCGTTCGAATTCTTATTGTTGCACTTGTTTAATTCCATTTTTGAACCCGGGACTCCGGATTCAATTTCTGACACCACCAGTAGACTCGTGGCGTCGTTCTGGCATGTTTTCATTTAAAGTTTGCTTGATTTGGAGAACGTGGACCCTGGCACGTATTTCGGTGCAAAGCGGGTCCCACTTTCTGGGTCAACGGGTCATTTTGAGTTCGGCTCATCGGAATCCAACTCCGGATATACCGTTGAGTTCGTATCGTCATTCTGAACTCGTTGACATATAATTTGCTAGGTTTTAGTGGACATTGGTTCCGGCACGCATTTCGGTGCAAGTTGGATACCAATATCCGGGTCAGCGTGTCATTTTGAGTTCGGCTCATCGGAATCCAATTCCGGATATACCGTTGAGTTCGTATCGTCATTCTGGACTCGTTGACATATAATTTGCTGAGTTTTGAAGACATTTGCTCCGGCACGCATTTCCGTACAAACCGGATTCCAAATGTCCGCGTCAACGGACCATTTTGTGATCGGGACATCGAAATCCTATTCCGGATATACCGTTGGGTTCGTATCATCATTCTGAATTCGTAGACATATAATTTGTTAGGTTTTGTAGACTTTTATCCCGACACGCTTTTCGTTGCAAAGTATGTCCAACGGCGGACATCACTTTGGCCCGAAATTATCGTTTTTGCCCCTGTGTCCAAATTAGACTTTTGGACAGGCTATCCTAGCTGATTTGACCATTTTGGACACGTTGGTGATATTTATTTTATCATTCGACATCATCTGTAGGTTTTCACCCTATTATTATAATCCTTCTCCTTTGTGGTATTTTGAGTTCCATCGATTCCGGTGATTTCACAATCACTGAAATTGAATGGGTTGACCCTGTAGATGTTTATAGAGACTAGCCTTGACCCTGTTTGACCATGGTTGACTGCTTTGACTGAACGTCGAAGTAGAGTCAACATTTGACCTAGTTTAGACTAGTTTTAACCTAGAGTTGACCATAGTTGACCAGTTGACCAAAAGTTAACTGTAAGTCAACCATTGACCCAGTTTAACCTAGTTTGACTTGGTTTGACTTCTTGTGACCTAGTTTGACCTAGTGTGACTCAGTGTGACCTAGTTGACTTTGTTGACTGAGTCTGACCTAGATTGCGTAGCTTATACTATAGAATCAAGCCTAACACTGTTGAACCCTAATTAGTTTATATATATCTTATCTTTAGGTCTGTGGCATCCCTCTGAGCATCGACCCCATTTGACAGCTCAGGACCGCAGGCGAGTACATTCACTGATAGTTTTCATTGTCTTGATATCTACTATATCCGATTCAGTTGTAGTGTCTTACTTGATTCCCGACACGATAGTTCACGGACTAGTATACGTCGGATCCTGGCATGAGATGTTATTCCTGGACTTTCTTGGTATATGGATATGAGATATTTTCGTGTTTCCTGTACTTGTATAGACATGGACTTGGGAGTGGGCTGATCACCTGCTTTTGAATCCTGTGTCATGACGTGCCATGTCCGGATCCGTGATACTATTCGGGGGATAGAGGGGAATTATTAGGGATTATGTGATCAAAGCCTCCGTGATGATATTTCCGTATTTTGCTGGCGCCACCCTCACCTCACGTAGGGTGTAGCAGATACCCCCTTCCGGTTATCCAGGTTGGCCGGCATGACCCTCTTCGGAGGCCCTCGTCAGAGGTTCCGTGTGATTGTCGAGCCAAGTGGATAACCGTTCCCTTGTTTTCCTAGCCGATCACATTTTGCCCTAATAATTCAAATCACTTTTTATTTATTTGTTGTCATATCTTACATTCCAGTTCACCTTTACTTACTGTACTTTCACCATGTTATGACTCATTTCTCATATGCTCTACCTGCCTTTTATACTATACCATGATGATAGGACTAGGTTCTGTCCGGAAGAAGGGTTACAACCTCGGTCCTTGTTTGGTTTAAGGGTTGTAACTCGGCTTTCGAATGGTTCCCAAGTCGCCTATATCTTTGTCTTGTATTTCATTATACTGTCTCTTATAGTATTTGTCAATTCACATGGAACTGTTGTTGGTGTTTGTACTTGCTCATTTTCCTGACAGGATACCGTTGATAATATTTTAGGAGTTGTTATACCATTAGTGGACTTCATGATGTTGCTAGCTGAGGTGGATCTCACTATTCTTCTATGTGAGTTGCCTGGTCGTTATCCTTAGTTAGTCTTGTTTTTCCTTCTTTATTTCATGTCTTATGATTCATTCTAGTAGTTTCTAGTTGTTCTTGTGCTTTAGTTATCTTTCTTGTCTTATCATCCCTAGCTGTTGTGATGTGACTAGAGTATATTTATAGTTATAGGCCTTCTAGACGTAGTGTATATTTATTGGGTACTAGACAGCGTTCTACCGCCGATACTGCGGCGTAGGCTGGGCGTCGTCTACGTATTCGTACCCGTATATCCGGGTGCGGGTCGTGACACGTTTTTAGTGGTGGCCCATGCAGGTCAGTCTTTGCAATTAATGCGAAGTCGTGGTAGTACTTGAGCTTTTCTGTACTACTGCGAGCCTGCCCTAGGATTAAGGTTGAGTCATGAAATATTTTAGGAAATTGGTACTCAGTCACATATTAGGAACTCTTGGTAGATTCCAGGGATGACCCCTGGGAATCTTATTTCGAACTTTTCGAAACTTTTTCCATTTGTTCTGTCCGTCCTGATTTCTGAAATATTTGTCCGTTATCAACTTCATTCTTTCTTGGAATGAGTTTGTGGACCCCAGAGGAAAGGTATAAGTTGAACTTATATATCTTCTAGGTTGAGACGAGAATATGATTCGCCAATCTCATATCAGGTTGAGATTGTTTTAGATTATATTCCAATGATTTCCTTTTATCTTGACCTAGATAGTACCCTTGGTCATCTCCTGAGAATTTTATTCTAAACTCTACCTCGGGATCTGTTTCTGCTAGTTTTCATCTACTTATCCTTGATCCGTTGTTGAAAATTTTGAATTCTTGATGTTCGTTGTTGACTTCGATTTTGATTCTGTTTGAAGATAAGTTTCTCTGGATTGAGTTAAGATATTCTGATAAACATATTTGATGGAGACGATGGGAACGATAAATGTCTACTTTACTTATGGAGTTGGAATTTATCGCAGTCATATTAGCTAGCCTGACAGGGACATGGAGCCTGATTTTGGATATACTATCCTAGTTATGGAATTTAGATTCTCTTGCAGCCATACCGGTTGGCGTGGTAAGGAATCTAGATGACATGATTATAGGGTGTATACCTTAGTTATGGACTCTATCGTTTATTGCAGCTATGTTTACTGACGCGGCGTAAATTCTGGCAACATTGTTTTGGATAGACGTGTATGGTTATCAGGTCATATCTTAAGTTGATTCACTTCTTTTACCAATTGAGCAAGATAATTCCTACCATTATTTCTTGTTTATCATTATTTTCTCTCTCATCGCATGATAATTTTTTTTCATCTTACCGTCATTTCCTTCGTATTGTTTAGCTATGTCTTGATTACACAAATCAACTATCTCATATCTACATCTGTTATCTACACTTAAAAATTCTGAAATTTTTGAAATTTTTATATCTCAATTGTTTCTTAAATTTCGATACTGTTATGATTTTGATTCCCTTCTGTCCATGACCAATCAATTTTAGTCGTCTTGTTTATCGTGCCAAGAGTCTTGGTTGCTGACTAGACTCTAGATGACTTCAAATTCCTTTGTGACTTGTATTTTCATCCTTGGATTCTCGTGCCCAGCCTTCGTTGATCTTATTCTCCATCTTGCCCAAATTTCGAATTACTCGAAAGTTGATCAACTTAGATCATGTTGAAACAAATTTCTTTATCGTGGTTGGATTTCAATGCTATTAACCCTCGTGCATTGACTTCCGATTTTGATCATGTTTGGATTTTGGACACTCGTGCCTAAACTTTTTCGACCTTGATTTCATTTCCTGATTACATCCAAATTCCTTGTGATTAGTCGTGCCTAGATGACTTAACTTATCTATAATCGTGCCTATATGATTCTGTTCCTATTTTGATTCTATCGTGCGGAAATTTTTCATCGTGCCTGAATAATTGTGAATTGATTATCTTAATCGTGCAAACTTGTCATTCTATGATCGTGCCTAAGTTTTTGCCTAAAAACTTTCTATCTTGTTTTACCCCTACTACAACCTTAATTTCGAGGACGAAATTTCTATAAGGTGGGTAGGATGTAAGCCCCCTGAATTTCCCGAATTATTTTTCGAATTTTCTAATGAATTATTTTCAATAATTCATTTCTATATAATTAATTTCGAATTGATTAATTTTGATTTAATGCTCTATACCGTGACTTGAAATTCTAGAGCATCAGGGATGCCAGTCTCTGGAAATTTCCTTCTTGGAGTTTGTAGTAGACGAGATTATCTTCATATTGATATTTTGTGTCCCACTCGAACTTGTTCCCTTGTGCTCCATTTGATCCGCGCAACTTCGGGTCAATTTAGACCAATTTATCGTCTGCCGTAATTTGTGATTTAATTTCCAACTTAATTTCCGGGCCCGACATCGGTCCAATCCAGTCGACCCAATATATGGCCCTGGCCTGTTTTGAGCCTACTATGCACGTGCCACTTGCGCGCTATCAAATTGATCTCTCTTGTGTCCCCAATTCATCCATGAATTAATTGGTTTAATTTATAAATTAATTAAATCTTGGCTTCGACTTTGTCCAAACTTGGCCCAACGTCCGACCCAGTTTGGCATGGACCCTACCATGATTGCCCATACGTCCCACCGATGTGTCTGTATTTTTTCCTATTTAAAATATCCCTCTTTATGTATAGATATCTATTTCTCTCTCCATTTCATATATATATATATATATATATATATATATATATATATATATATATATATATATATATATATGGATAACTCTCTCTATCTCTCATCCTTCCTCACTCTCTCTCCTAACTCCCCCTATGTGTAACCGACCTACACCCCCTCTCTCATCTCTCTCTAAATATCTTCTTAATCTCTCTCTCTCTTGTATATATATACACACATATATATAATATATATACATTCTTTCTCTCTCCCATAATCAAACACACACCACACCACCTCACCCCCTCTCTCTCACAGCCGACAGGACTAGCCCCCCCCTTTCTCTTTCTCTCTTGATATTTTCTCTCTCTATTCCTCACTCTCTCTAAATATCTATCTCTCATTCTCTCTCTCTTCCTACATATTATATACAAACATTCATATAACTTTTTCTCTCTCTCTCACCTCACCCCATCACTATCACCCCATCACCATCTCTCTTTCTCTCTCCCCTCTCACCAGCCGAGAGCAGCCCCCCTATTCTTTTCTTCTTCTTCTTCACATTCTCCTCTTCTTCTCTTTCTTCATGTTCTTCTTCTTCTTCATTTTTTCACCATCACCACCATTAACACCACACCATCACCACCATCATCAACATCTTCTTCTCCTACTCCTCCCCTTCTCCTCCGCCACCTCCAAGCTCCGGCCACCCCCTCAACCGCGCCGCCGCCGTGCCAGGCCAGCGCCACCGCGCGCGCGCGCGTGTGCCTGCGCCAGCAGCGCCGCAACACAGCACCAGCAGCAGCTGGCAGCAGCAGTTCGCTGCAGCAGCGGCAGCCGGCCGCCGCCGCCGGCCAGGCCGGCCGTGGCACCCCCTGCGTGGCCCCAGGCTGGGAGCACCCCTGCGTACCACCCCAAGGCGGCCACCGTCCTCCGGGACGCGCCGTCGAGGCGATTCGCACATTTTTCCCGGGATTCCGTCGACGCGCACGGTACATTTTGGACAGCAACTTCATGCACGTTTTTCGGGAGATCCGACCGTTGGATCGTCAAACTCCTTGCTCCGTCTCAATCTCGGTATATCCCTCTTCACCTCTGTCAAGTTTGAACCGTTAATTTCGTCGTTTGATACGTCAAAACCGGCCACCAAGTTGACCGTTTAAATTGTATTAAATTTGGACAGTTTCGTGGGGACAACTTCGTCAGCTTGTATCTCCTCCACCGCAGCTCCGTTTTGCGCGCTACCAGTTTCGGTGCACAACTGGTATAACCCTCTTCCTGCCCCCTTTAGATTTCATTTCAGTTTGAGCTTGTTAGGTCGATCGAATTCGACGCCAAAGTTGGCCGTTCGAATTCTTATTGTTGCACTTGTTTAATTCCATTTTTGAACCCGGGAGTCCGGATTCAATTTCTGACACCACCAGTAGACTCGTGGCGTCGTTCTGGCATGTTTTCATATAAAGTTTGCTTGATTTGGAGAACGTGGACCCTGGCACGCATTTCGGTGCAAAGCGGGTCCCACTTTCTGGGTCAACGGGTCATTTTGAGTTCGGCTCATCGGAATCCAACTCCGGATATACCGTTGAGTTTGTATCGTCATTCTGGACTCGTTGACATATAATTTGCTAGGTTTTAGTGGACATTGGTTCTGGCACGCATTTCGGTACAAGTTGGATACCAATATCCGGGTCAGCGTGTCATTTTGAGTTCGGCTCATCGGAATCCAATTCCGGATATACCATTGAGTTCGCATCGTCATTCTAGACTGGTTGACATATAATTTGCTGAGTTTTGAAGACATTTGCTCCGACACGCATTTTCGTGCAAACCGGATTCCAAATGTCCGCGTCAACGGACCATTTTGTGATCGGGACATCGGAATTCTATTCCGGATATACCGTTGGGTTCGTATCATCATTCTGGATTCGTAGACATATAATTTTTAGGTTTTGTAGACTTTTATCCTGACACGCTTTTCGATGCAAAGTGTGTCCAACGGCGGACATCACTTTGGCCCGAAATTACCGTTTTTGCCCCTGTGTCCAAATTAGACTTTTGGACAGGCTATCCTAGCTGTTTTGACCATTCTGGACACGTTGGTGATATTTATTTTATCATTCGACAACATCTGTAGGTTTTTACCCTATTATTATAATCCTTCTCCTTTGTGGTATTTTGAGTTCCATCGATTCCGGTGATTTCACAATCACTGAAATTGAATGGGTTGACCCTGTAGATGTTTATAGAGACTAGCCTTGACCCTGTTTGACCATGGTTGACTGCTTTGACTGAACGTCGAAGTAGAGTCAACATTTGACCTAGTTTAGACTAGTTTTAACCTAGAGTTGACCATAGTTGACCAGTTGACCAAAAGTCAACTGTAAGTCAACCATTGACCCAGTTTAACCTAGTTTGACTTGGTTTGACTTCTTGTGACCTAGTTTGACCTAGTGTGACCTAGTTGACTTCGTTGACTGAGTCTGACCTAGATTGCGTAGCTTATACTATAGAATCAAGCCTAACACCGTTGAACCCTAATTAGTTTATATATATCTTATCTTTAGGTCTGTGGCATCCCTCTGAGCATCGACCCCATTTGACAGCTCAGGACCGCAGGTGAGTACATTCACTGATAGTTTTCATTGTCTTGATATCTACTATATCCGATTCAGTTGTAGTGTCTTACTTGATTTCCGACACGACAGTTCACGGACTAGTATACGTCGGATCCTGGCATGAGATGTTATTCCTGGACTTTTTTGGTATATGGGTATGAGATATTTTCGTGTTTCCTGTACTTGTATAGACATGGACTTGGGAGTGGGCTGATCACCTGCTTTTGAATCATGTGTCATGACGTGCCATGTCCGGATCCGTGATACTATTCGGGGGATAGAGGGAAATTATTAGGGATTATGTGATCAAAGCCTCCGTGATGATATTTCCGTATTTTGCTGGCGCCACCCTCACCTCACGTAGGGTGTAGCAGATACCCCCTTCCGGTTATCCAGGTTGGCCGGCATGACCCTCTTCGGAGGCCCTCGTCAGAGGTTCCGTGTGATTGTCGAGCCAAGTGGATAACCGTTCCCTTGTTTTCCTAGCCGATCACATTTTGCCCTAATAATTCAAATCACTTTTTATTTATTTGTTGTCATATCTTACATTCCAGTTCACCTTTACTTACTGTACTTTCACCATGTTATGACTCATTTCTCATATGCTCTACCTGCATTTTATACTATACCATGATGATGGGACTAGGTTCTATCCGGAAGAAGGGTTACAACCCCGGTCCTTGTTTGGTTTAAGGGTTGTAACTCGGCTTTCGAATGGTTCCCAAGTCGCCTATATCTTTGTCTTGTATTTCATTATACTGTCTCTTATAGTATTTGTCAATTCACATGGAACTGCTGTTGGTGTTTGTACTTGCTCATTTTCCTGACAGGATACCGTTGATAATATTTTAGGAGTTGTTATACCATTAGTGGACTTCATGTTGTTGCTAGCTGAGGTGGATCTCACTATTCTTCTATGTGAGTTGCCTGGTCGTTATCCTTAGTTAGTCTTGTTTTTCCTTCTTTATTTCATGTCTTATGATTCATTCTAGTAGTTTCTAGTTGTTCTTGTGCTTTAGTTATCTTTCTTGTCTTATCATCCCTAGCTGTTGTGATGTGACTAGAGTATATTTATAGTTATAGGCCTTCTAGACGTAGTGTATATTTATTGGGTACTAGACAGCGTTCTACCGCCGATACTGCGGCGTAGGCTGGGCGTCGTCTACGTATTCGTACCCGTATATCCGGGTGCGGGTCGTGACAAGCGTAGCCTGGCCTGAGCGTAGCTTGACCTGTGCATAGTTTGCACTGAGCGTATGGCCTTTGGCAGACTTGGTCTTATGTCAGCGTGTCAGATTTGGTTTTATTTTCCTTAAGCTTGGCTCTTTTATAGCCCTATATATTGATATTTTATTAGGTATTTTACGCCCATTTTATATCCTTACGCCTTTTGTCCTGAACTTGATAATCCTGAATTTACTTGACATGTTTGGAATTGATAACTGAGCCTGACACGATAGTGACCCGTAGTGGTGCACTCCTGGCATGAGTAACCTGGCATGACCTGATAGTGGTCCGTCGTGGCGCACTCCTGACAAGTACACTTGACTTGATAACCTGACATGATTATCTCGAATAGCTGTTGTGACGGCTACCTGACATGACATGACCTGTACAATAACCTGGACACCGTGGACGATCGTGCTTGTATAAATAATCCAGTCTTGTCTTGCATCGTGTCTAGGAAGGGACTCCTGAGTACCACGGTCAGGAGTACCTATTGAAATAAACTAAGGACTAATAACTAGATTAATACATTAGTCATGAAGAGATTTCCCAGCTACAGGCAATCCCGTTACCTGGGCACGCCTTGGGATCTGTAGCCTGCCGTCGAGTAGGGCATATTTCTAGCACACTGTCATGTGTTGCACCCTTCAAGCTACCTAAGGGTACATTCGTTCCCTGGACGATGTACCCACCTGAATTCAACTCTAATCTTTTAACCGGGGGAACCTGGATGGTTTGCAGGGCTTGTGACTGTGGAATAATCTCGCTGCATCTTGTTAGTAATTAGGCTTGTGACAACCCTCGTTAGTTAAATTATCAAGCCGTAATTCTTGCTTGGCCGTGAAGTGATTGGACGGAGTCTAACCAGTCTAGTCCTGCCTTGATCCTGTTCCAGATCATGGAACGACCAGAATGCTTGTATTTATTTTACCGATAAATGGTGAAAATTCCAAGCTCTGTTCAGACGAAGGGTTACAACCCCGGTCCTTGTTTGGTTTACGGGTTGTAACCTGGTTATCTGAATAGTTCCAGGGTTATCTCGTCGTATATCATCCTGGTGTATTTTCTTTATTTCCAGTTCTTACTTTTATTTATATCTTGTGCTGATTGCTGGTTTTAGTTCTTAAGTGAAGCCTCCTTTGTGGCACTTGCTCCTTCTGGGGTCTGACCCAGCTGGTTTTGTGTGGCCAGATTTCAGAGCAGCTCCAGAGGATCTACCGACCTTCCTGCCAGATGGTGAACACTAGAAGGAATCCCGGCAACGAGTGGGTTATTTTTGGCTCTCCCACTCTATTGTAAAAATTATTCTTTTGAGGCGTTTAGCCGACGAGCACCTGTTTAGCTTGATTGCACTTACTTACTGTCTGCCTACGGGCTGTAGCATGATTAACAGATCCTAGGGTTGATCATGTATGACTAAACTCTTGCTAGTCCTAACATTTTGTAACGACTAGCTTCATGATCAGCTGAATATGTGATATTTGGGACGCCTTATTATTGTATATTTAATGATCATACATCTTGTAACTTTTACTTACTTGCTTGTGATTGAGACAATAGGCTGTTCATGACCTTAAGAGACTACTGGCTTGTAGATAAACCCTCATGTATCCTAGACAGCCGTGACCGTATAGCGAGGTGGGTTGCACTTCAATATACGTAGCTGGCTATGTCTGCCCCCGCTCTCCAGTATTCTGGTTCTGGGGCGTGACATGCCCAATCGGCCCAGGCCCTCTCTAACCCTATAAATCTCTAGCCTGAGTAGTGAGGAGCCTCCTCTCACATCTCCCCTCTAAAATCTAAATAAGATATTTAGACTTTGGATCACGAATAAGTTAAGATATTTATGTTTAGATCTCAATAGAATAAATAATTAGTGTTTGGTCTCCAATAAGTTAGAATATTTGTGCGTTGGTCTCCATAATAGACATAATTAGTGTTTTGTTATGCAATAAGTTAGGATATTTGTATTTGGGTCTTTATAATAGACATAATTCAAAACTCAACAAAAATTTTAAAAAAACCCAACAAGAACAAGAGAGAAATAAAAAGAGGGGGAAAACATAAAAAGGTGGAGGGGGGTTATGATAGGAATAAATTTATTATGGGAATAAAATTTTCGGGTATTCGTAATTTGCGAAAATAAATTTGTCCGAAAATATCAAGACCTAAAATATAGATATTTCGGACAAATTTATTATGAAAACCTATTCCCTTTTTGGTTTATGTTAAGAAAATGTATTTCCGAAAATTATTAATACTAGGATGAATAAATAATTTACCTACAAAATACGGAAATCATATCCCTTATTTTTTTTTTGCTTGGACAATTTTTTTTTATCCTTTTCATTTTTTTTGTCCGATACTGATCGTTACCGATATCAAGGGTCATTTTTTCAGTCAATTTGGCAAAGAAAATTGAATGAAAAAGACCAATCAACAAGGGTGTACAAACATAGTAAGTTTGTAAAAGCATGTAAAAGAAGAAAACTTATATATCGCATGTAAACCAAAGGTGGCTATTATTTCATTCAATTTCAAAACTACTAAAAAAATAACAGTAAAAATACTTAAAATTATACATAAATAAATAAAATTTATTTTCTAAAAGAATTTTTTTATCAAATGCTTAAAAACCGTAAAAGTTTTATGAAAAATCCACCGCAAAATAATATTTTATCGCGTGCCCATAATTAGTAAAGAATATATAAAAGGGTCCGAAATGACCTTCTTGCCCTTCTAATTTATTGAAAACACCCGTGAAACATACTCTTAAAAAAAATATTTCGATTCTTTCTCTTATTCCATACGCTGCTCACTTTCGAATTTAGGTTTTCTCCTGCAAAATTTTAAAACCTTACTTCAAAAACTCGTCAGTGACTCTCCATTCGCAATCTTCACACCATGTCGTCGTCATCAGTTCCCACTTCATCATCATCAGCAGCATCAACTGGAACCCCAGTTAGACCATTCTCCTGTAAGGAAAGTCACATCCAAATATAGCACCGGTGAATGATCATTTACCGTGTTAAAATATAGGAGAATGATCGTTCTCCGTGGTAAAACCACGGAGAATGACCATTCCCCGTGTTAAAATGAATGGTCATTTTCCGTGATAGCCATTCTCCGTGTTAAAATGCAGGAGAATTGTCACGACCCGATCCCAAGTTAATGGGTCGAACCGGACCATGCCCAGCCTGCACCGTGATGAGACGGCGGCAGTAAGCTGTTCCATTGCAGGTATTCACAACAACACAATTACATTTGTCACAACTGTTATATTCGGAAATTGAAACTTGTTTAATAAAATATTCAGAAGTACAACTGGAAAGGAAATGCTGAAATAAACTACAAACTCCAAATAAAGAAAAATACAGAAAGAGAAACTATCTAAGCATCAGGTTCAGCAGTCTCAAGATCAGCGTCCTCCAGAGACGGCTCCGGTACCGTCGCAGGGTAGAGAACCGGGTCATAATAGCTATTATAGTATTGCTCCTCATCCTCAGTGTTACCTAAAATGTTGTCTCCAGTCAGGAGGGAGCAAGAACGAAATATGCATCTCATAATTTAAATAGTAATTGGAAAGTGCAGGGTAAACAGTTTGAAATAATGATTTTCAGCAGTTTAAAACAGTTCAGTGTGTTTTGAATATGCAAACGTCTATGACCGGCTTGGGTTGATCAGTAGTATCCTAGCGATACGATATGGCTTATCCCCGTGTGTAAGAGGGGTAAGCTAATACAGTTATGTCATAGGGGCTTTGGTCATAAACGCCTACACTATTCCCCCAGTCCCACAATCAGTAACAGTATCAATCAGTAGTTGAACCCTAAGATAGAGTTCCGTGTCAGCAGTGTGGTTTAACATGCAGCTTAACTTTACTAAGTAAAATACAGGAATACATAATCCGAAACTTGCCTTGTATTAGATGACTGGAAAGACGGGTTGATACCGAGGAGGAACGTCAGGTGTATCTTCGAGTTCCTACAGTTGAGAACTCGACTTAGATCCGTTGTAAAACCAGGCTAAGTGTGCTAGTTGCAATCTCTAGTAGCCAGTCATAGTCAGGTTTTAAGTTGTATTAAGCTACAGCTAACGATTACGTCGCAAGCTATGTGCGTTGATTAAACCGATTAATTTTGATTATTTGGAAAATAATAACAAGAACCAATTATCTTTGGAAAACTTTGTATTTTTGTAATATATCTATAAAAATATAGTTTCTTACAGTGACAAATTGTAAAATATTTATCTTACTAATATTTTATCTATTTATTTAATTCTTAATTAATTATAAACGAGAAATGATTACGTTCTAACTACGGTTTTACATCCATTCCAAAACCACCCAAGATCAACATCAACCACCCAGAAAAGAAAGTAAAAATCTACGCTATGCAATACAGGGGTACAGCTAAACATCCTAGAGTTATGGGCTTATGCCCTGTACAATTCTTTTACATAAAATAAGAGAAAATGATTTAGTACCTAAATAAAATGTGCGGTAAATAATTATCTAAATAAACAACTTAAAAATAAAATAATTTAAATCAAAAGTTGGAGTCTCAGACTCGGACCATCATCAAATCTAGCTAATACCTCAACGTCCGGTCGGACCGGTGCGTTTGCATTTCGCTAGGGCCCACAGACCGGTACGGTCGTCGTCCGAAAATCAGTTTTAAAATTCATTTTCCGAAAACCAATTTTGAAATCCAAATAAATAAAGTTTTGTAAAAATTTGGGCAGCACTTCCTCTATTTCGGGGCAACCCAAAACTGGAAAATGCGCCAACAAAATCCTGCAATTGTTCCAACCAAAGAATAACCCGAAAAATATAACCACAGAAATGATTTCCAACCAACAGAACCTTCCCGAAATACCCGAAAATCCCACAATCAACCAACAACACAAAAGTCTCAGCGAACCACATCACAAAAATGCTAACGCAGCTAACCGAATCTACCACGTAGCTAACCGAATTTCCGAAGGGGAAACCGGGGACCGATATCATCACAGACTACCGAGAATAAACGCAACGGGGCAGAGAATTTATACCTCGGGTGCTCGGCTAGAGCTCTCAGATGATATAAAAAGAATAAAAGAAATCCAGCAGCGACGTCGACGTCGAAAACGTCGTAACTCCAGAAATAGGCACGCTGGCCAGAATAAAACGCCGCGAAAAGTAGCGCTGTCGGCGGACAGCGAGGAGAACTCCGCCAAGGGCAGCGCGGAGGCAGACAGATCTGGACAGCGGGGTGTTAGCGCGCGCAAGGGCGGCGACGGGGTCGCGTCGAGGGCGGATCTGGACGACGGCGGGGTGCGCCGTCGAGCGCTGGAACCCGCGGAAGAGCACGGCGCGCTGGAAAGGGGCGCACGGTCGGGGCGCTGCCAGAGTCGGGCGGCGCAGGGCGGTCGGCCCGCTGGAAGCCGGCGGTGGCACGGGGCGGTCGGGCCGCTGGGAGCCGGCGGACGCGGGAACGGGGATCGCCGGAGAGGGCTCGCGCACGGACGGCCGGAGGCGCGAGGGAGGGTGGCCGGAGAGGCTTGGGGGTTAGGTAGAGGAGAGGATTAGGTGAGAGACTCTCTCTCTCCAGTGAAGTCTTTAGAAGAGAAAGGGTTTTGAGAAGTGGGAATGGTAACAGAGAATAGAGAGGAAGAGGATTGGTTCTTCTCTGTTGAAATCGTGGAAGAGGTGGGGAATGAGGAGTATGGGAGGAAGTGGAGTATATTAAGGGTGGGGTCTGTTGAACGTTAACAAAAACGTGTGGAGGAGAAAAGTCCCCACTCCAACTGCTGGTCCTTCGGGACCAGCCCCAAGACTGGGTTTAATTTTTTTTTATTTGAGATTAACCAAGTCCAAATTGGATTTAAGAAAAATAGGAAAGATTGGGCTCAGGCCTGGGTCTGGGCTCGGACTCGGGTCTGGGTCCAAAAATAAAAAAGCCTTGTTTTAATAATTTTTGAAATCATTTTCCACTAAAAGATATTTAATAATAATAATATTAATAATAATAATAATTTTAGAAAACTCTAATTAATAACACAAAAAAAAATCTTACTTAAATAAATAGCTACAAATAATGGGTTTCACAATCTTCCCTCCTTAGAAAATTTCGTCCTCGAAATTTAAAGTAAGGTTAGGGATTACCTCAAGTCTCAAACATGTACGGGTACTGCTCCCGCATCTGGTCTTCTCGCTCCCAGGTCGACTCGCCTGGTGAGTTGTGACGCCACATCACTCTGACTATTGGCGTCACGGTGTTCCTGGTCCTCTTCTCGCCTCGGTCCAAAATTGCCACTGGTTTCTCTGGCATTGTGAGGCTTGGTCCAATCTCCAGCTCTGAGTGGTCCAAGATATGGCTCGGGTCCGGGATGTAGCGTCTCAGCTGCGAGACGTGGAAGACGTTGTGGACGCCTTCGAGACTTGGGGGTAGAGCTACCCGATAAGCCACTTCTCCAATCCTGCTAAGTATCTCAAATGGACCAATATACCTAGGGCTCAATTTTCCTGCTCTGCCGAAGCGAATTGGTCCTCTGGTAGGCGAGATCTTCACAAATACACTGTCGCCTTCTTCAAACTCCAAAGACCGTATGCTGCAATCGGCCCAATGCTTCTGTCTGTCTTGGGCTATCCTGAGCTTGTCCTTGATCATTCTTACTTTCTCTGCTGCTTCGGTCACCATCTCAGGTCCAAGCAACACTCGTTCTCCGACGTCGTCCCAGGCAAGAGGGGTGCGACAACGACGTCCATAGAGTACCTCGAACGATGTCATCCCGATGCTAGCTTGGTAGCTGTTGTTGTAAGAAAACTCCACCAAGTACAAATGGTCTTTCCAAGACCCTCCAAATTCCAGGACGCATGATCTCAGCATATTTTCTAGCGTCTGGATGGTTCTCTCCGATTGCCCGTCAGTCTGAGGGTGGTAGGCGGTGCTGAACTTCAGTTGGGTCCCCAAGCTGTCATGCAAACTCTTCCAAAAATGTGAGGTAAATCTGGTATCTCTGTCAGATACAATACTTACCGGAACTCCATGAATCCGGTAGATGTGCCGCATGTACAGTGCTGCCAACTTCTCGGTGGATAAACCAACCTTGAAGGGGATAAAGTGAGCTGACTTCGTCAGTCGGTCCACTATAACCCAGATGGCATCCTTCCCTCCTTGGGATCGAGGCAGTCCCGATACAAAATCCATCGTGATGTGCTTCCATTTCCACTCCGGGATGTCGAGCGGCTGCAATAATCCTGCTGGTCTCTGCCTGCTGGCTTTAACTTGCTGACAAATTAAACATCTTGCCACATACCTGGATACGTCCTTCTTCATTCCGTACCACCATACTATGGTCCGCATATCCCGGTACATCTTGTTGGCTCCAGGGTGTATAGAGTACTGCGACTGGTGCGCTTCTTGCATCAGCTCGTTCCTCAGTTCGCCAGTAGGTACGCACAGCCTCGTACCATTCTTCAATACTCCGTCGCTGGCGATTGAGAATCCTTCAAGTGTTCCTGCCAGCACTTGGTCTCTGAGTTTGTAAAGCGTCTCGTCTTGGAATTGTGTCTCCTTGATCTTGTCCATAAGACTCGAGCGCACTTGCAACTGCATCAATGATGGTTCAGCTCCTCGTACGATGGCTTCTCTTCCAAGCTTCTTCATTTCCGCCTCGGGCAGTACAACTTCCAATCCAAGCTTCTCCATGTCTTCCAGCAAATGGCGCTCCTTGGTCAAGAACATCGCCATTGGGTAACGGCTAAGTGCATCTGCAACCACATTAGCCTTACCCGGGTGGTACTGCAGGTTGATATCAAAGTCCTTCATTAGCTCCAGCCATCGTCTTTGTCTCATGTTCAGCTCCTTCTGAGTGAAAACATATTTCAGACTTTTGTGGTCTGTAAATATTTCTACTCTCTCTCCATACAGGTAGTGCTTCCAAAGCTTCAAGGCAAAAATCACCGCTGCAAGCTCCAAGTCATGTGTGGGATAGTTTTTCTCATGAGTCCGCAATTGTCTAGATGCATAGGCAATCACTTTTCCGTGTTGTTGAAGAACGCAGTCCAGTCCTTTTCCGGAAGCATCACTATAGATTGAGAATCCTCCGGTACCTGCGGGTAGCGCAAGTATCGGTGCAGTAGTGAGCCTCTTCTTCAGTTCCTCAAAAGCTGACTGGCACGCTTCAGACCATATGAACTCTTCATTCTTCCTGGTAAGCTTCGTCATCGGCTCCGCAATCTTGGAAAAATCCTTCACGAACTTCCGGTAGTAGCCAGCCAGTCCCAAAAAGCTCCTGATCTCTGCAACCGAGCTTGGTGCAGTCCACTTCTCGATAGCAGCTATCTTCTTTGGATCCACCGAAATTCCTTTTCCTGTGACAACATGGCCCAAAAATTCCACCTTGTCTAAAAAGAATTCATATTTGGATAGCTTAACATAGAGCTTCTCCTTCCTCAAGGTACTCAGCACTTTCCTCAAGTGCTCTTCATGCTCTTCCTCCGTCTTTGAGTAGATCAGTATGTCGTCGATAAAGACAACAACAAACTGATCCAGATATTTATGGAAAACCTTGTTCATGAGGTTCATGAATACCGTAGAAGCATTCGTCAGTCCAAACGGCATGACCAAGAATTCAAACTGTCCATACTTGGTGTTGAATGCCGTCTTGGGAATATCTTCCTTCCTGACCTTGATTTGATGGTAGCCTGATCTGAGATCTATCTTTGAAAATACCTTGGCTCCACTCAGTTGATCAAATAGGTCGTCGATCCGGGACAGGGGGGTACTTGTTCTTGATGGTGATGTTGTTCAGCGCCCGGTAGTCAATGCACATTCTCACAGTTCCATCCTTCTTGGGCACGAACAATATTGGTGCTCCCCAGGGTGAAGCTCCGTCTCTGATGAATCCTTGCGACTTCAGCTCGTCGATCTGATCTTTCATCTCCTTAGCCTCCTTAGGGTTGACTCTGTAGCATCCTCGAAAAATAGGGAAAGAGCCGGGTACTAGATCGATGGTGAATTCCACACCTCGATCCGACGGCAATCCTGGAAGACTATCTGGAAAGACGTCCATAAATTCTGCAATAATAGGGTGAGGAGGCCCGGGTTCTTCGGTGATAGAGGAGTAGGAAATACTCTCCATATCTTCCGGAGCCCGAGAGATTACAAACTCCGGTTCTCCTGGTGGGCTGAAGATTACACATCCTCGGTGACAATCTATCAGCGCATGCTGTTCACTTAACCAGTCCATCCCTAGGACTACATCATAGTTAGGCAGGGACATCACTAGTAAAGGTGTTGAAAACTGATGGCCAGATATGGTTATGGGACAGTTACAAGCCTCAGTGATGGGTATAGGTCCACCATCGGTCATAACCCTACTAATCACCTTGCTAAGTCCTGAATCTATGTGGTGTGCAGATATAAACTTGGATAAAATAAAACTATGTGATGCACCCGAATCAAATAACGCTAGAGCAGGATGTGAAAACACGTAAATGGAACCTGTGATAACATCTGCGGTGGGTTCCTGCTCTGGCTCCTGCTCTTCAGCTGCTAGGGCATAAGCTCGCCCGGTCTTCTGTTGGTGCTGTCCAAACTGTTGCTGCTGAGTAGGTAGGGGAGCCTTCTTCTGTGCTCCTCCACTCCAGAATTGGGATGAGGGGCAGTCCCTCACTTGGTGGGTGGCAGACCCACAAACTAGGCAGTGCCCTAGTCTCTTCCTGCAGATATTCGCCTGGTGCCCCGGTCTCTTGCAGTAGTCGCAGACATGAATCTGCTTCTGAGGCGACTTGTCGTTGTTCCTTGCTTGATGGTGCTGCTGCTGGTGTTGGGGCCTATTGTTGTTGAAATTGCTGACATGGGGCTTCTTCTGGTTACCCTGGTAGTTGCTATTCCCAGGGTACTCCCTCTTAGATCGAGAAGGCTGGCTCTTCTCTACATCTTGAGCTCGGATCAGGATCCTCTCATAGGTCTTCGCGCCACCTGCGATCACAGGGGTGCGAATCTCTTCTCGTAAGCCATACCTGAATCGCTCAGCACGATCCTTGGGGTCAGCTACCAGGTTCTGGGCAAAGCGGCTTAGTCGGCCGAACTCTGCCGCATACTCGCTGACTGTCATGTTATCCTGCCTCAAGTTCTGGAATTGCCTTCCATTTCCCGCATCTCCGATGTCGGGAAGAACTTCCTGCGGAACAGCTTCTTGAAAGTGTCCCAGTCGAGCTGCTTGTCCTGGAGTCGGGGTTCATTCCGATACCAGATGCTCGCCACATCCTGTAGTTGGAGTCCTACAGCTTCAGCCTTGAGGTCCTCCGGAAGTCGAGCGACGCTCAGGAGACGCTCCATATGATGTAGCCATTCATCGGCGTAGATGATACCCTTGGTTCCTTTGAAAGGTCGAGGGTCTTGCTTCTTAAAACTCTCTATGTCACCGACCTTCAAACATCATTATATCTTCCATCAGATTAAATGGCTCTTAAAGTTGCATAAACTAACTCTAGAACTATGCTTACCTTAGCCGGTCTTGGTTCCAATTGAGGCACTTCTCTACTCTCGAAAGCAGCCATTGCCAGTTTATGGGCATTCTCCATGCCTTCCCTCATGATCGCGGTCTGCTCGCGATGGGCTTCTGCTTGAGCTTTCTGGGCTTCAGCTTGGGCTTTCTGACCTTCAAGTACACCTCGTAGCAGGCTTGCGAGGTCGGAGGAGTTATCGGGCACTGAGGCCACAGCTTGAGCAGCTACTGCTGCAGTGACCTGCACCTCAGCCCGAGAAAAGGTAGGGTCCGCTGCTTAATCTGCAGTTCCAGAAACGGTGCCAGGTGCTGGTGATTCATGGGGCCGATCGATCAACTGCAAGGATGGGGTGCGATCGGGTGATGACACCGCATCACCAGCAGGGGTGGTCGTTCCCTTGATCATATTCTGGAAAGTATAGGTTGCAATACATAAGCAAGGTAGCCTACCAGTCTATATCAATCAAAAATATTTAATAATAAAATATTTCGGTCCTATGTCGTGACAAATTGATGTTCTAGTGTTCTAATTGCTTCTAGATAGGTTTCCTAAGTTGTTGTTGTTGTGGACCTGCATGGGCCACCACTGAAAACATGTCATGACCCGATCCCAAGTTAATGGGTCGAACCGGGACCATGCCCAGCCTGCACCGTGATGAGACGGCGGCAATAAGCTGTTCCATTGCAGGTATTCACAACAACATAATTACATTTGTCACAACTGTTATATTCGAAAATTGAAACTTGTTTAATAAAATATTCAGAAGTATAACTGGAAAGAAAATGCTGAAATAAACTACAAACTCCAAATAAAGAAAAATGCAGAAAGAGAAACTATCTAAGCATCAGGTTCAGCAGTCCCAGGATCAGCGTCCTCCAGAGACGGCTCCGGTACCGTCGCAGGGTAGAGAACCGGGTCATAATAGCTATTATAGTATTGCTCCTCATCCTCAGTGTTACCTAAAATGTTGTCTCCAGTCAGGAGGGAGCAAGAACGAAATATGCATCTCATAATTTAAATAGTAATTGGAAAGTGCAGGGTAAACAGTTTGAAATAATGATTTTCAGCAGTTTAAAACAGTTCAGTGTGTTTTGAATATGCAAACGTCTATGACCGGCTTGGGTTGATCAGTAGTATCCTAGCGATACGATATGGCTTATCCCCGTGTGTAAGAGGGGTAAGCTAATACAGTTATGTCATAGGGGCTTTGGTCATAAACGCCTACACTATTCTCCCAGTCCCACAATCAGTAACAGTATCAATCAGTAGTTGAACCCTAAGATAGAGTTCCGTGTCAGCAGTGTGGTTTAACATGCAGCTTAACTTTACTAAGTAAAATACAGGAATACATAATCTGAAACTTGCCTTGTATTAGATGACTGGAAAGACGGGTTGATACCGAGGAGGAACGTCAGGTGTATCTTCGAGTTCCTACAGTTGAGAACTCGACTTAGATCCGTTGTAAAACCAGGCTAAGTGTGCTAGTTGCAATCTCTAGTAGCCAGTCATAGTCAGGTTTTAAGTTGTATTAAGCTACAGCTAACGATTACGTCGCAAGCTATGTGCGTTGATTAAACCGATTAATTTTGATTATTTGGAAAATAATAACAAGAACCAATTATCTTTGGAAAACTTTGTATTTTTGTAATATATCTATAAAAATATAGTTTCTTACAGTGACAAATCGTGAAATATTTATCTTACTAATATTTTATCTATTTATTTAATTCTTAATTAATTATAAACGAGAAATGATTACGTTCTAACTACGGTTTTACATCCATTCCAAAACCACCCAAGATCAACATCAACCACCCAGAAAAGAAAGTAAAAATCTATGCTATGCAATACAGGGGTACAGCTAAACATCCTAGAGTTATGGGCTTATGTCCTGTACAATTCTTTTACATAAAATAAGAGAAAATGATTTAGTACCTAAATAAAATGTGCGGTAAATAATTATCTAAATAAACAACTTAAAAATAAAATAATTTAAATCAAAAGTTGGAGTCTTAGACTCGGTCCATCATCAAATCTAGCTAATACCTCAACGCCCGGTCGGACCGGTGCGTTTGCATTTCGCTAGGGCCCACAGACCGGTACGGTCGTCGCCCGAAAATTAGTTTTAAAATTCATTTTCCGAAAACCAATTTTGAAATCCAAATAAATAAAGTTTTGTAAAAATTTGGGCAGCACTTCCTCTATTTCGGGGCAACCCAAAACTGGGAAATGCGCCAACAAAATCCTGCAATTGTTCCAACCAAAGAATAACCCGAAAAATATAACCACAGAAATGATTTCCAACCAACAGAACCTTCCCGAAATACCCGGAAATCCCACAATCAACCAACAACACAAAAGTCTCAGCGAACCACATCACAAAAATGCTAACGCAGCTAACCGAATCTACCACGTAGCTAACCGAATTTCCGAAGGGGAAACCGGGGACCGATATCATCACAGACTACCGAGAATAAACGCAACGGGGCAGAGAATTTATACCTCGGGTGCTCGGCTAGAGCTCTCAGATGATATAAAAGAATAAAAGAAATCCAGCAGCGACGTCGACGTCGAAAACGCCGTAACTCCAGAAATAGGCACGCTGGCCAGAATAAAATGCCACGAAAAGCAGCGCTGTCGGCGGACAGCGAGGAGAACTCCGCCAAGGGCAGCGCGGAGGCGGACAGATCTAGACAGCGGGGTGTTCGCGCGCGCAAGGGCGGCGACGGGGTCGCGTCGAGGGCGGATCTGGACGACGGCGGGGTGCGCCGTCGAGCGCTGGAACCCGCGGAAGAGCACGGCGCGCTGGAAAGGGGCGCACGGCCGGGGCGCTGCCGGAGTCGGGCGACGCGGGGCGGTCGGCCCGCTGGAAGCCGGCGGTGGTGCGGGGCGGTCGGGCCGTTGGGAGCCGGCGGACGCGGGAACGGGGATCGCCGGAGAGGGCTCGCGCGCGGACGGCCGGAGGCGCGAGGGAGGGTGGCCGGAGAGGCTTGGGGGTTAGGTAGAGGAGAGGATTAGGTGAGAGACTCTCTCTCTCTCCAGTGAAGTCTTTAGAAGAGAAAGGGTTTTGAAAAGTGGGAATGGTAACAGAGAATAGAGAGGAAGAGGATTGGTTCTTTTCTGTTGAAATCGTGGGAGAGGTGGGGAATGAGGAGTATGGGAGGAAGTGGAGTATATTAAGGGTGGGGTCTGTTGAACGTTAACAAAAACGTGTGGAGGAGAAAAGTCCCCACTCCAACTGCTGGTCCTTCGGGACCAGCCCCAAGACTGGGTTTAATATTTTTTTTTATTTGAGATAACCAAGTCCAAATTGGATTTAAGAAAAATAGGAAAGATTGGGCTCAGGCCTGGGTCTGGGCTCGGACTCGGGTCTGGGTCCAAAAATTAAAAAGCCTTGTTTTAATAATTTTCGAAATCATTTTCCACTCAAAGATATTTAATAATAATAATATTAATAATAATAGTAATTTTAGAAAACTCTAATTAATAACAAAAAAAATCTTACTTAAATAAATAGCTACAAATAATGGGTTTCACAATCTTCCCTCCTTAGAAAATTTCGTCCTCGAAATTTAAAGTAAGGTTAGGGATTACCTCAAGTCTCAAACAGGTACGGGTACTGCTCCCGCATCTGGTCTTCTCGCTCCCAGGTCGACTCGCCTGGTGAGTTGTGACGCCACATCACTCTGACTATTGGCGTCACGGTGTTCCTGGTCCTCTTCTCGCCTCGGTCCAAAATTGCCACTGGTTTCTCTGGCATTGTGAGGCTTGGTCCAATCTCCAGCTCTGAGTGGTCCAAGATATGGCTCGGGTCCGGGATGTAGCGTCTCAGCTGCGAGACGTGGAAGACGTTGTGGACGCCTTCGAGACTTGGGGGTAGAGCTACCCGATAAGCCACTTCTCCAATCCTGCTAAGTATCTCAAATGGACCAATATACCTGGGGCTCAATTTTCCTGCTCTGCCGAAGCGAATTGTTCCTCTTGTAGGCGAGATCTTCACAAATACACTGTCGCCTTCTTCAAACTCCAAAGGCCGTCTGCTGCAATCGGCCCAATGCTTCTGTCTGTCTTGGGCTATCCTGAGCTTGTCCCTGATCATTCTCACTTTCTCTGCTGCTTCGGTCACCATCTCAGGTCCAAGCAACACTCGTTCTCCGACGTCGTCCCAGGCAAGAGGGGTGCGGCAACGACGTCCATAGAGTGCCTCGAACGATGTCATCCCGATGCTAGCTTGGTAGCTGTTGTTGTAAGAAAACCACGGAGAATGGTCATTTCCCGTTGTAAAACCACGGAGAATGGCCATTTTTCGTGGTAAAACCACGGAGAATGATCATTCCCCGTGTTAAAATGCAGGAGAATAGTTATTCTCCGTGTTAAAATCACAGAAAATTGTCATTCTCCTTGTTAAATTAACGGAGAATTGACATTCTTCGTGTTAAAATGACGAAGAATGACCATTCTCCTGCAGATGCTTTCAATACTTTAAGGAAAGTTGCATCACTTCTGAAATCAGTGAACTACGAACGATCGGAGTTCGACCGAAGATGATGATGATGATGATGATGAGCGATGATCGGAGTTCGACTGAAGAAAAAGCACAATGAACTACGAACGATCTTTGCGATCTCTGCTGAAGATGAGAGCAATAGAATTCAGATCTCTCGTGAAGAAGACGAAAATCGCAATTCAAATATGAGTTTGTGAATTCAAATACATATATATGAACAAATTTGCACGAAGGGGTAGTTATGTTATTATTAAAATGATAATTTTGTAAATACAGATCATCTAAAGAGAATCTTGAAATATTTAACGTGAAAATACATAATTTTGAATATTCATAAAATCCACCATACAGATGGATTTTTCATAAACTTCTACCCCGAAAGTGAATATTTTAACAATTTCAGAAATGTTCATAATTTATCAATAATTATTTATTTTTCGATAAAAAAATCGGAATCCGTCGAACCCGATACTCATAGGAATGATCCGATACAGATTTAACGTTGCTCGAGGCAAACCCAATTATGCAGTTGTTTGTTTGGCAGCATAGTTACATGACACAAACATTATAAAAAATTTCTTAGTAATATCTTCTGTTCTCTCTAGAGTGCATCATACAACATACACGTTGGTGAATTGTAATATAAGCCCATCTCCAATGGTGATTTCTAAAATTGAGTTTCTATGCTAGTTGGCATTGTACTTTGAGGTGATTTCTCTCCTAGTTGTAAGAGTTTCTACAAAAAAATTGTAGGATGAATTTAGTGGTGTGGGACTCAATAATAATTGTCATGAGAGATGATGAATTTCTATGAGAGTTTCTACATGTAAAAATCTACATAGAAATTTTCTATCATAAATCATTGTCACATAGTATAGAAATAATGATAGAAACTATCACTGAGAGAATTTTTATAAAATAGATTTCTTCCATATAAATAGGAAAGATAGAAACCCCCACTGGAGATGGCCTAATACTCAGTAGTTCCACATCAAATAGAGTTATGACTCTAGCAGTCTTATAAGGAAAAGAGTCTTTAGTATATATTGTAGTTTATTAGAATTGGGCTCAAGGCAAAACGGGCTATAAGGCTATCTCCAATGAGGGTTTCCATATTCTCTATTTCTACGAAAGAAATGCATTTTAAAAAAAAATTCCTCCCAATGGTTGTTTCTATCATCATTTCTATCCTAGATGGCAATGATATAGAATATAATATTTATATTAGGGTTTCTACATGTAGAAGCTCTTATATAAATTTTTCATATATCGTGACAATTATTATTGGACCCCACACCATTAAATTGATCATTTTATTTTGTGACACCTATGATAGAAATGGAGAATCTTTTGTTTATTTTTACAATTTTTATGTAGAAACTCTTAGATAGAAATCTTCTCAAAGTACAATGCAAGTATGATAGAAACTCAATTTTAGAAATCACCATTGGAGATGGCCTAAGGTTCCAAACTTTGAATAATTACATTTGCACTTACCTTAGGCGCAATTTGCGTTTGTTTGTGCTTGCCTGACTAAGCTAATGGTCACAAAATTAGCTTGTCCTTTAGGGGGCGCTTTAGGGGACATTTGGTATGCGGAATACTATATAGTCGGGAATTATATATTTCCGGAAATCAAATTCCAAGGAATTAAATTTTCTGAAAAATTACATTACCATGTTTGGTGACAATATAAAAATTCCCGGGAAAAAAAATAAAAAATAATAATAACGAAAAAAATGAACAAATATAAAAAACGGGTAAAAACGACAAAAATAAAAACAAAAAACGGTAAAAACGACAAAAAATCGGTAAAAACGACAAAATAACAAAAAACGACAAAAACGATGAAAAACGACAAAAAATCGGTTTAAAACGACAAAAATGACCAAAAAACGACAAAAAATGTATAAACGACAAAAAAAGGGATAAAAACGACAAAATAACCAAAACACGACAAAAAATGACATAAAATCGGTAAAAACAACAAACAAATAAAAATGCGATAAAAATGACAAAAATAACAAAAAAATCGGTTAAAAACGACAAAAAATGACAAAACATCGGTTAAAAACGACAAAAAAAAAACGGTTTAAAACAACAAAAAATTGGTTAAAACGACAAAAAATAACCAAAAAGCGAAAAAAAAAACGAAAAATAATCGATAAAAACGACAAAAAAGGACAAAAATGGTTAAAACGAAAAAAAATCGGTTAAAACGACAAAAAAAAACCAAAAAGCGACAAAAACGAATTTTTTTTTGGTAAAAGCGAAAAAAAATGACAAAAAATGACATAAAATCAGTAAAAATGACCAAAAAAACGACAAAAACGACAAAAAAGACTAAAAATCGGTAAAAACAACAAAAAAAAGCTAAAAACGACAAAAAAAACGTTTAATACGACAAAAAAGCGACAAAAAGGAAAAAAATTGGATAAAAACGACAAAAAATAATCAAAAAGTGAAAAAAAGACAAAAAGGTAAAAAACGACAAAAAATCGCTTAAAACGAAAAAAATTGGTAAAAACGACAAAAAATGAGGGATAAAACGACAAAAAATAATCAAAAAAGTGACAAAAATGACAACAATGGGTAAAAACGACAAAAAATTGCTTAAAACGACAAAAATTGGTAAAAAACGACAAAAAAAAAGCGATAACAACGACAAAAAAGAAAAAAATGTTCAAAACTAATCAAAATTTATCAAAAAAGAAGAAAAAAATTTAGACAATTTTTTTTTGCTCGGAAAAAAAAAAATACCCACCTATTCTCAAGGGATAAAATTTCCATGTTTTGTTGGTAATAACTATTTACCCCGGTTATTTATAATTTTCGAAAATAATTTTTTTATAAGCCAACAAACGTGGTAATAAATTTCCATCTTAAATTTTTTCGGGAATAAAAAAAAAATACCGCATACCAAACGCCCCCCCCCCCCCCCCCCCCCCCCTTGGTTTTATCTTGACCCTCCCCAAACCTGTGTAAGCAAGAGCCTCAACGCCCTTTTAGCTTTATTTTGTCATTTAAAAGTAACATAACTGTTGGAATTTGAGTTCGAAGGGACCCAATTGGTAATTATTTGTGCTTCATCAACTTTTCAATAGTCTCCAAGGAGAGTATAAGAAGGTATCTCTGGAATTTCTATTAGTTGCCATCTGTTGGAGCTATGCTGTATCCCGGAGGGATTTTGCAGAAAAACACAATATCAAACTTCTTCATGTAGGGGCAAATATCTTCTTAAAAAGACGTTCAAAATACCTCCTGATTTGTAACCTTTTTTTTTTTCAAAATACCTCCTGATTTTGTAGTGTTTAAGAGTATTGGTTTTACCATCCAAAAAGGATTGGCAGGTGCAGCTTGTTACCTGTCTGCCATCTATTTCGATGTTCTCTCTTTATAAATTATGAATATACATAAATATATATACACTTTTAAAAAATTATAACAATACATCAACCCTATATGATTCTTAAGGTTGTTTTGATGGATTTTAGGAAATGACAGGAAAACGGTGAGTTTAGATTATTAGAATCTGTGTATCTGCCTAGTGGTGGCAATATTTTACTTGGTATATTAGCCATTGTGAACCTATAGATGTTCTGAAGTGTTCCATTAATATTACTGCGTCTGACTGTAGTCATACTGCATTTTTTTTTTGGTCGTCCTCTAATGTTAGATGAAGATTTGGTTTCAGAGCTGCTCATACATTTTCAAGGAAGCTTAAAATTTGTACGTACAACGTTTATTGATGCTCCACCTTTTTGTGTACTGGAAATGGGACTTGTTTGGTGATTTGGTTTAGGGGCTGTTTGGCAACGGTGAGGGGGGGGCGGGGGGGGGGGGGGGGGGGGGGGGGTTTGAGAAATTGGGGAAAGGAATCCACTTCACCGGATTTTGAGCTTGGAACTCAAGTTTCGGTGTTTGGTTAGAGGGGGGAAGGAGAGGAAGTCTGACACGGTGAGTTCCTGTCGGAGGAAAGGAAGGAGAGGTTTTGGGCTACTCCACATCCGGAGTTGGCAGCCGGATGTGGGTGGGAATCCCTTTTTTTTTTTTTGCTTTTCCTAAAAAAAAAAATAATCAAATTGTTGGGTTCATTTTGCTTTGGTTTTTTTTGTGGAATTTTTTTTTGCAGCCGGATGTGGTTTTTTTAATCAGCCGGATGCGATTTTTTTTGTGGAATTTTTTTTTGCAAAGGATACTATATCCATAATAATAATTACTAATTGGGAAATAATTTCTCAAGGTGCATGAAAATTTGAGCTTAATATTGATAAATTATTTAATTTTGTAATCTAGCAAAAACTAATTATTTAATTTTTATTAAATTAAATTAATTTAAAGCTAATTATTTCACTCTGTTAATTTACTAAACTAATTATTTTATTTATTAAAGCTAATTATTTCACTTTCCACTTTCCACTTTCCTATCTCAACCAAACACACTCCTCTGATTTTTCACTTTTCACTTCTCACTTCCTATCTCAACCAAACACATTTTTTTCCTATTGGGGGACAAGAAAATACATGGATTTCTATTCCACTTTTCTCTTTGAAAGTCCAAATCCATATTTTCCAACACTTACGGTTTACCAAACAGTCCCTTATGAAGAAGCGATTCAGCTGTGCAAAATCTGAATTCCTCGACTCCAATCATGTTGGTGCTTTCTTTATATGGAGAGAGCTTGCTCTCAACATGTCTTGTAAAATTTAGTCCCACATCGAAAATACACCATGAGTTATCTCAACATATATACTTGGTTGTGTTGTTGAGAGATGCACATGGGGTGGTGACCCTAAGGAGGAAACCATGTGGATGATTTTACTAGGAGGTAAGAATAAGGCTCCAAGGATTAAGCATTAATGCTTTTGTCATTCTCTTGGATTAATTCCATTTGGAGCTAAGTCCCAAAGCGACTCGGACTCGGGCTCGGGCTCATGAAGCGTAATGTGGCGTTTTGTTGGCGCACTTTGCACTTTTTGTCATGCGGTCCATGCGGTCCATGTGGTCCATGCGGCCATATGGCTTATGCGGCCAGGCTACTGCTGCTGCTTGCCGCATGGAGGGCTCCGCTGACTGTGCATGCTACAAGTCAGTTATGGAAAGACTGATTCAATGCGATTAATTCAGATCCACTTTTTCTGGAAATTTGAATTAATTTCTTTTCCATCTTTGTGGGATTTGAATTAATTTCGTTTTCATCTTTGTGGGATTTGAATTAATTTCGTTTTCATCTTTGTGGGATTTGAATTTGTCACGACCCGATCCCAAATAATTGGGTCGAACCGGATCATGCCCAGCCTGCACCGTTGTTGAGACGGCGGCAGTAAGCTGTATCCACTATTGCAGGTAATCACAACAACATCTATATATTTGTCACAACTCAATATTCGGGAATTTAAAACTTTATTCAACTTTGAACAAATACAACTGGAAAGTAAAAGAACTGCAAATAAATGCTGAATTCAGATTAACAAAAATTCCAAACAACAAAACTGGAAACAGGAAAAATCTAGCTAAGCGTTCGGCTCGTCGACCTCAGGTCCTGCGTCCTCCAATGGGGACTCTGGCAATACCACAGGGTACAGAACTGGGTCATAATAGCTGTTGTATAACAGCTCAGCATCCTCAAAATTCCCCAAAAATGTTATCTCCAGTCAGAAGGGAGCAAAGTACAATTCATGATAATCTAACAATTGAAATAATAATAGAGTTATGCACTTTTAAACAATTTAAAAATAAACAGTTCTCCAGCAGTTAAAATATTATGATGTGAATAGGCAATGAATATGACCGGCTTGGGTTGTACAGTTGTATCCTATTGATACGATATGGCTTATCCCCGTGTGTATGAGGGGTAAGCTAATACAGTCATTATACTACTTTGGATGTGGTCATACTCATTACACTACTCCCCCAGTACCCAACAGTCAGTGTCACGACCCGCACCCCTTTTCGGACGCGAGCTCGTGAGCAAGCCAGCTACGTATCGAGCGGACTCCAGCCCGACTCGAGTACGTATAAGCTGTCAAGGTCATGGGTATCATGTCTAATCTAAACTATATCTCAATCCACATGAATCATATAAAACAAGAATGAACAAGTATGAGTCATGGTCTGCAGCCCATTAGCATATTGTTCGATTATACTCCAAGAATGATATGAGTCTAATAAATAAGCAGAGTATATCATGGTACTGAATATAAAGCACGAAAGGATAATAAAGAAATATCACAAGCAAATACCTGTATCAAACATCGCAATCCTCTACCATCCTGTTCTACTAACTAACTCCATGCAGTCGCTAAACCTGAAGAGATCATCAGGTCCTCAGAGGACTAGCAAGATACATAATATACAAGCCAACATGTAACAGTAAAAAGAAGCAAGAAACAATCAAGGGTATCCAACGAGACAAAATGAACCAAGACACAAGATCTAAACACGAGGATCCTAAGACACTGGCATGCCATACGAGAAATGGCTGGCTATAAACTGCAGTCAAGGCAAGTACTCACAATCTATAGTATCTCAATCGCTGTCAAGGCAAGTACACACAACCAAGACGGTAGCCAATCCTAGTATAAAATCCTATAGACCATAGTCAAGGTAAGTACTCATAATCTATAGAATGTCAAAGTCAAGTCTCACTCAAGTCATTTCAAGTCAAGTCAAGTCAAGTTATAATCAAGTTGAGAAAATCGTGGTGTGAGACTAGACGACTCTATCAAGCAACACGTATGAGACTAACACAGTGTAACAGGTAGAAAAATATCATAACAGAAAAGGAACAAGAAACTAGAAACATGTAAAGTAAAACCATAACAGGATGAGTGTACTAGACATGGAATCAAGCAATCACGAATGTAAGGAAAAGAACCACATCGAGATGATGAACATGCATATAAATTATACTGTACAAGTTGGCAAGGTATACTTGCCTGGTGGTAGCGCGAAGAACCAATAATGTATCGCCAATCACAAGTTAGAAAGTCAAAGTCGTCACAACTGTCTCCGAAAGCTGAAACAGACATCGCCAACATTCTCAGAATAGTCAAGTTATCTAGGATTGTTTGTCCTTAAGTCCAATTCTGAACACAGGGGCAAAACGATAATTTCGGGCAAAAACGGTGTCCGCCGTTGGACCCGCTTTGCACCGAAAAGTGTGCCAGAGTCAATGGTCTCTAAAGTCATCAAACTACATGTCTACGGATCCGGTTTTCCGATACGAACCCAATGGTATGTCCAATTTTGGATTCTGAGGGGCCGTGCACAAATTCGCCCGTTAAGTGGGACCGTGGGGCCCGCAAAACGACGTTCCGATTCAACGGTCTCAGAATTGGACCAAACTTGGCATATAAGACCAGAAAAATGATACGGTTCTGCTGGCGCAAGTTTCGTCTCGATCTGACGAGCGTGCACGAAGTAATTGGAGAATTTGCACAGAGACCGATACGGTGAATTTCGACGGATACGCATCAAATTCGTCGCGCACACGCGACCAATTTGAATTCCGTCAAAGCTCACACGACCACGAAGCTGTTACGCAGCTTTCGATGCCTACGGTGCGCGACCACGTCGCCCGATTTGGCGGGACGCACGTCGTGTGGATGAATTTTATTGTTTTTAAAACTGTTTTTAAACCTATTTTTCTCGAACTTTGAAAACTGATTTCTTTGCACACGGTTGATAAAAATCGAAACTAAAAATTAGGTTACAAAGCCCTACATATTGTCTTCAAGTGTGTCTAATTAGATTTTGGATAATATCGATGAATCGACCGAAATCGATCTCCCAACTAAGGCACTTGGACTGTTTGGAAATTGTTTCTGGAACAGTTTTTCGGGATTTTTACGACGATTTCTTGATCGATATAATCTAGTAGAAATATTTCTACTTGAATAGGATTGTAGAGGGTTATGTCGGGATCGTACCGGAGAAAACGGCTCGCGACGACGTCGAGTGTGGAGGAAGAATTCTCGTCGCGAAGTAGCATTCGTTGCTGCAACTGCTGTTGTTGCTCTCCGTCAGTTGGCTTGCGCACGGCCTTGGCCGGCCGGCGGTGACTCGCCGTGGGCTCGCGGCCGCCGGAGTGGTTCGCCAGGAACCGAGGGGTGTGGCGCGGTTGGTTTTTTGGGTTTTTATGGGAACTCCTCCCTCGCTTTCTCGTTCTCTGTTTATATATGGTTGCTCTCGGTTTCGTTCAGTTTGTGAAGGAAAAGTACTCAGCCGAGAGTGGGCTGATAGCTGAGGAGTTGGCTCGGGCCTGGCCTGTGCTGGATCGACTTGGGCCATGCCGGCTGGGCTAATGGGGCTGGGCCTGCTGGGATTGCTTAGGAATTAATGTTTTTCTTTTTCTTATTTAAGCAATTTATATATATATATCTATATATATATATTTTCATATATATATTTATACACATACATGTATTCATACTTCTATGCATATATATTTATACACATACATGTATTCATACTTCTATGCATATATATATACACACACATACGCACATGTTAAT